>WOXC01004785.1:0-133947 GCA_011680675.1 Gymnobelideus leadbeateri | reverse complement strand
ATTTAAAAAAATGTTCTTGAAAGTTTCATTTCATTTCTTGAAAATATGCAGTTAATGAGAATTCTTATGTGTCCAGGCTTTAGGGACACGCTAAATACACACACATGTATATGTAATATGTATATGTATATACTGTATGTATAACAGTGTGTGTATGTGTGTGTATGTATAACAATGTTAAAGAAAGATCCATTTATTCTTGTTTTCATGTACTTTTTAAACATAAATGGACAGTGTATTTTATCAAAAGCTTTTTTCCTATTGATATGATCAAGATTTTTAAAATTCTTGTTATGAATATAGTCAATCATGTTTATAATTTTCTTGATATTAAAGCAACCCGAAATTTCTGACATAAATCCAATCTGGTCATAGTATATAATTTTGTGATCTGTTGCTGCAGTCTTTTCTGCTAATATTTCAATAAATATTTTGCATTGATGTGAACATTGATTGAACAGGATATTGGCTTATAGTCTTCTTTACTTGTTTTGATTCTGCTTGGTTTAGGTATCAAGATCATATTGGTGTCAGCAGAGTAATTTAGTATGATACTTAATTTTGCTAACACTTTTTGTGTTATTGGAATTCATTGTTCTTTGAATATTTAATAGAATTTGTTTATGGATCCATCTAGGCATGGAGATTTTTTTCCCTTTGAGATTTTCTTTCTGAGACTAGGTTGTTTAAATTGTCTTTTTCTTATTCTATTGATCTGGTTACTCTGTTTTGGTAAATATTCTTCTCTTTGTATTGTCAGTTTGATTTACCATGTAGTTGGAAGAAATAATTTCTAAAAATATTCTTTATTTCTTCTACATTTAATGTGGATTCACAATATTTTTATATTAGTTATTTGTTTTTCTTCTTTTTAAACCAAATTACAAATGATTTATCTACTTTTTTTTTTGCTTTGCTTTTTGGAGGGCATTTGGGGGGTTAAGTAACTTGCCCAAGGTCACACAGCTAGGTTTTTTTTGTTTGTGTGCGTTAAGTGTCTGAGGCCAGATCCGAACTCAGGTCCTTCTGACTCCAGGGCCAACGCTCTACTCACTGTGCCACCTAGCTGCCCCAATTTATCTACTTTTAAAAATAGTCCCTAGTTTAATTTATTGCTTCAATTGTTCTTGTTTTCCATTTTATAAATGTCTTCCTTGGTTTTCTGAATTTCTATTTTCATATTTAATTGGGCTTTTACATTTTGTTAGGTTTTCAGAGGTTTTTTTTGGTTACATGCCCAATTCATTGATCTATTATTTTTCTCTTTTGTTGATGAAATTAGAGAGATAAAGTTCCCCTAAAGATTGTTTTGACTGATTCCATCAAAATTTTGCTGTATTGTCTCATTGTTGTCGTTGTCTTTAATGAAATTAACTTTCATTTGTCTGATTTTTTTCTCTTTCCTTTTTTTCATTCCCAAATGCTTTATTAAATTGCCAGATATTGAGTTACAACTTTTTTCCCCCATTTTTCCCTACCCCCCCCCCAAGAATAGCAGTCCCACAGGATGTCCCCTCATTGAATCTGCTCTCTCCCATATCTTTTCCCAGTAGGGCAAGGTGAATCTCCATGCCCTGATGCCTATACAACCTATTTCCCAATTATATGCAAAATAGTATTAATAATAGTATTTATACATTTTTACACATTTGATTTTAAAACTTTGAATTCCAGATTCATTCCCTTTCTCTCTTGTCACCCACCCTTACTGGGAAGATAAGCAGTTCAGTATATGCTGTGCATGTGTAGCTATGCAAAACATTACCATAGTAGATATATTGTAAAAGACTGACTATATTTCCCTCCCTCCTATCCCACCTTCCACTTGGTCTATTCCCTACTTTGATCCTGTCCCTTTTCATAAGTGGGTGCTTCCAACTTCCCTCCCCCCCTTCCCTCCCACTCCCTTCCATATCCCCCCTCTCATCCCCTTCCCCCCTACTCTCCTGTAGGGTGAGATATCCTATTTAGTATGTACATCATTCTCTCCCTGATCCAAATTCAATGAGAATAAGGTTTTGCCTTTTTGCCTTCCTGTTCTTGCCCTCCCTTGTAACCATTTTCCCTTGCCTCTTCTATATGAAATAGTTTACCGCATTCTGTCTCTCACCATCTCCTCTCATATTCCTCTCTCACCTCTTAATTTCACCTTTTAAGTATCATCCCTTCCTATTACATTTGACCTGTGTCCTCTATCTATGTATACCTGTAAACATATATACACACATTCACATATGTATTCATATGCCCATATACCCTTCTTCAACTATCTTCATACTGAGAAAAGTATCATCAGTTATAGTTATTGTTTTTCCATGAAGGAATATAAACAGTTCAACTTTGATAAGTTCATGATGATTTCTTTTCCCTATTTACCTTCTCAAGCATCTCTTGCTTCTTGTATCTGAATGTCAAATTTTCTATTCAATTCTGTTTTTTTCATCAAGAATGCTTTAAAGTCCTCTATTCCACTGAATGACCATATTTTTGCTGAAAGAGGATACTCAGTTTTGCTGGGTAGGTGATTCTTGGTTTTAATCCCACCTCCTTTGACCTCTGGAATATCATATTACAAGCCCTTCTATCCCTCAGTGTAGAAGCTGCCAGATCCTGTGCTGTCCTGATTGCATCTCCACAATATTCAAATTGTTTCTTCCTGGCTGCTTGTAATATTCCCTCCTTGATCTGGGAATTCTGGAACCTGGCTATAATATTCCTGGGAGTTTTCTTTTTGGGATCTTTTTCAGGAGGTGATCGGTGGATTCTTTCAACCTCTATTTTGCCCTCTGGTTCTAAAACATCACAGGGCCATTTTCCTTGAGAATTTCTTGAAGGATGATATCTAGGTTCTTTCTTTGATCATGGTTTTCAGGTAGTCCAATAATTTTTAAATTGTCTCTCCTGGATCTATTTTCCAGGTCAGTGGATTTTCCCATGAGATATTTCACATTGCCTTCTTTCTTTCATTTGTTTGGATCTGTTTAACAGCACTAGCTTCCCTTTGGTGCATTCTAAATTTGAAGGAAAGATTCTCCTCAGTGAGCCTTTGAGATTCTTTTTCCATCTGGCAAATTTGGCTTTTTAAGGCATTCTTCTCCTCGTTGCCTTTTTGAGCCTTTTTTGCCATTTGAGTTAGTCTATTTTTTAAGGTGTTATTTTCCTCATTAAAGCTGTTGACTCTCCTTTCATAATTTTCTTGCATAATTTTCATTTCTCTTCCCAATTTTCCTCCACTTCTCTTATTTGATTTTCAAAATCCTTCTTAAGGTCCTCTATGGCCTATAACCAGCTCGTATTTTCATTTGGGGCTTTTGGTGCAGAAGTTTTGACCTCCAAGTTCTCCTCCTGTTCCATGCTTTGATCTTCTTTGCCCCCAAAATAGGAGGCTAATGTTGAGTTTTTCTGTTTATTTGGTTTCCTTTGCCTAGGCATGTTGCCACTTGACTTTGGGGCTTGTTGCCATAGTAGGACTCTGCCACCAGCCAGGGGAGCTTCCATCCCAAATGTTGGGGTTTCCCCAACTTCCGGAGGTATTAGTTGCGTGCCCTCTCTGAAGCCTCCACATCCTCTGGCAAGCTAGTCACACACCCGAAGACCTCCACTCCAGACTGCAATCCAGATCCAAGAAGGTTAAATCAAGAACAATTACCCCCAAGACTTATCGCTGGATCCCCCTACAGTTAGCAGGGCAGGAACTGAAGTGGTTGCATGTGTCTGCAGGTGTGCTGAAACTTCTTAGCAGCTTCTCACCCCCAGGGAAAGAGGCCAATGAGCTCTCCCAACTAATGAGTCCCAAAGTCCATAGGGCACTAACCTCTCACTTCATCTGTGGCATCTATGTGTTGGTAGTTCCAGAAACACCACAGCTGCTGGTGTTCTGGAGTCTCTCCAGCTGGCGGCTGTTCCTGCCACCCTGGGGCTAAAACCTCTGGCTCATGCAGGGCTGGGGTCGGCTCCCAGAGCACTGCACTGGCTGCTCCCTGCCAGGCTGTGGGACTGTCCTCATTGGGAAGTTAGCTTCTCTGTATCATTTTGTGGGTTCTAGAGTTCCAGAGGTCGTTTGGAGACCCCCTATAACATAATTTTGAAGTGGTGTGGCCTGGAGCTCCACGGAAGTGCTGTTTCTACTCTGCCATCTTGACTGTGCCTGTCTTTTTTTCTCTTTCACCCACCAATTCTTTAAGATTATTTTATTTAGTCTCCAGGTGATAGAGTCTAAATCCTTTATTCAATGGTAATTTTACTTAATATAATTTATTACATTGTGCTTAGAAATAAATGGGTTTAATATAACTGCATTTTTCCATTTTTTGTGAAGGGGGAAGGCTAGGCAATTGGGGTTAAGTGACTTGCCCAAGGTCACACAGCTAAGTGTCAAGTGTCTGAGGTCAGACTGTGGCTACCTAGCTGCCCCAGGTAATTTCAAGGGAGCAATCTCATAGCAGGCATGATGTGGAAGACACCTGGTGTCAAGACCTGGGTTTAAGCACATATTTTGCTAGTTGTGTGTCTAAGTCACTTGACCCAAGTCTATGTTGCCCTTAAAAGGAAGATAAAAGCACTTGCATGACACCTTTTAGAGCCACTGGGAGGCTCAAATGAGGAAATGCACATGGAACATTTCACTAACTTTTAATTGCTGTGTAATTATATATAAAGGGTATTGAGTTTCTTATCTTCTCAATGGGTAGGGGAAGGGTGGAGGGAGAGAATTTGGAACTAAAAATAAAAAGGAAGCAAAAAACTTAATTGCGGGGCGGCTAGGTGGCGCAGTGGATAGAGCGCCGGCCCTGGAATCAGAAGGACCTGAGTTCGGAGCCGGCCTCCGACACTTAATCCGCACAAACAAAAACCTAGCCGTGTAACCTTGGGCAAGTTACTTAACCCCAATTGCCCTAAAGGGGCGGCTAGGTGGCGCAGTGAGTAAGAGTGCCGGCCTCGGAGTTGGGATGACCCGAGACCAGATCCGGCCTCAGAAAATGAGCACCCACGCATAAATCAAATGACTAGCCGTGTAACCTTGAGCAAGTTACTTAACCCCAATTGCTTAAAAAAAAAAAAAAAAACTTAATTGCCAAATAATGAGGTTTACCTTTGGAGTGCCATCTAAGCATGCTCCAAAAACAAGCCCCATTATAGCTACGTAAATGTATTTCAATGTGTTTTGTGTATTACGTTTATTATGTGAGAATTTTTATTCCTGGAATGCAGGGGGGATTCTATCCCTCATCCTCCCTGGTCTCCATTTGTGTGCTTGGTGCTCCTTCAATCCCATTCCACTCATCATTAACAGCTAGTATTTGTGTAGCTTTCTAAGACTGTAAAGCATTTTACCTATATTGTCTCATTTGATCTTCCTAACAACTCTAGGAGGTAGATATTATTATTCCCATTTTACAGATGAGTAAATTGACGCTAAGAGAAATTAAGTGACTTATCAGAGGTCACAGTCTAAGGTAGGATTTGAACTCAGATCTTCCTGACTTCAAGGCCAGTACTTTATCTACTACACCACCTACCAGTCTCCCACAGGCCTGAGGTTCTATTTTTTATGCCCACATTTTGACTCCAGGGGTGCAATTAGATGTATCCTAGGTCAAACCTGCCCCATAGCTAAGTTGATCAAGAATCATATTTCAGCTGCCCTAGAAACACTACTATTGTGAATAAAATTCTCTACTCTAAAAGTTGATCTCCTTGGCTCTCTCCTGCCCTTGTTCTGAAGCTCTGGAAAGGACCAATTCCTCTGATCTAATCTGGTTTCCTTTTTTATGTTATTGTTTTGGTTCTGTCAGCATCTTCTTTCCCCTTATTTGGGGGACTGGGTGCCTGAAGACAGGACCCCTGTGTTGGTGGGGGGTGCATGGATAGGGGACTGGCCAAGAATCAAGGGCGGGAGCCCAGAAAAGTTCTGTTCAGTTGAGGAAACATTTCTCTCATTGTTTAGGATTCATTCCTAGGGTTGGCTGAAAAGGGCAGGCTCAGAAAAAAGAGTGGAGCAGGGAGGGGGGCATCACTATTCACAGATATACACAAGCACCAGGACATCAAAGCAATGGCTCTCCAGGGAAGGCCCCTATATTCATGAGGTAGTCCAGGTTTAGACTGTGAGGATTAGTCCCATACCAGGGGTTTTCTATGCTTTTTGTGCCATGGACACTTCCCCAAAAGAATCGGGATTGGACTAAGGGAAGTGAAGCAGGCAGGGAGGGGGGGTAGGGAGTGGTGATATGGGAAAGAGGGGGATGATGAAAGTGTCTCAGCGTACCACCTGCTGCAAGCTATGCCTTCAGATGGCCACCCTCCCTGGCTTGGTGAGTGAGCGCAGGGGTTCTCTCGAGTCCCTCCACTCTGAGCCAGTCTCCACCTCCCCAGGACACACAGTTCTGGCTCTACACATCCAGTCCCCTTTCCCCAAAAATGTGAGTTTAAGTAGCTGGAAGGGCCACAGAGGCTTCTGAACCTTTGGAGTACTGTGATAATAGCACCAAGCTGCCAACACTAGCCTGAGCCACTGGAACTGAGGGGTACCGGTGGGGCATGATTGGTGAGAGACAGAAGGAAAGGTAAGGATAAGGACAAGCAGGGGAGCATCAGGATGGCGGAAGTCTGCAGAGGAGGAGCAGGAGCACAGGGCATTCCACTGGTCCCTCTACCTGTTCATTTTGTCTGGACACACTCCTCACTGTGGTGCTGGGATTATTGAATTACTGTAATCTGTTCTCTGGCCTCAGTTTGGTCCCCTGCTCACAGCCTCAGAATATGAGGCATCTATGTGGAAAGTTTATTTCAGACTCCTTGCATGCCTCTGAGGCTAGGTTTTCTTTACTGAGATCCACCAATTTTGAGGAATAATCATAGCTCATCTTTATAGATGGCTTTATAGTTGCAATGTGCTTGACATATGTGGGCCATCTCCAGTCCTTCTGATCTATATCTGGCCACTGGACCCAGATGACTCCAAGGAGAAAGTGAGGCTGGTGACTTTGCACAGCCCTGCCTCACTTAAATCCAGTTCATTCACATGTTATGACATGGCATGTCATCATATGCGGTTACATGTCATCACATGTTGTATGTTACCATCACATGTTATAACACTACACATCGTGTGTTATAGCATGTCACCACATGTCACCTTATGTTACATAGCATGTTGTCACATGTTATGCCACGTCACCATGTGTCATCATTACATGCTATGTCATGCCATCGATGACATGTCATCCTGTGTCGTCGCATGACATCACATGTTATCAATGTAATGTCATGCCATCGACCATATGTTATCACATGTTGTCATCACATGTATGTTGTCCACGTCATGACATGATGTGTTATCTCATGTTATCATATGTTTTCACATGTATTGTATGTAATCACGTGCTATGATGTGGAGTAAAGTGTGGTCGCATGTCACCTCATGTTGCAAGTATGTTATCATGTGTTATATCATGACATGTTTGTGATACGTGGGAACAAAGGACAAACAACAACTTTACATACATCATCTGCCATGTTGATAAAAGGATTGTGTTTGTAGTTTAAAGGACCTGGGTTCAAATTCTGACTCCTCTTCTTACTAGCTGTGCTATTCAACTCTTCACAACCCCATTTGATTTGCCATTTCCTTCTCCAGCTCATTTTACAAATGAGGAACTAAGATGAACAGTGTTAAGTGACTTATCCAGGGTCACACAGCTAGTAAGTGTCTAAGGCCAGATTTGAACTCAGGAAGATGAGTCTTCCTGACATTAGGCCCAGCCCTCTATCCACTGTGCCACCTAGCTGCCCTGTGTGACCTTGGGTAAATCACTTTACTTTTTTTAGCCTCAGTTTCCTAAACTCCAAAATGAGGAGTTTGAACTAGATGACTTTCTAAAGTTCTTTCCAGATCTAAATCTATGATTGTATAAATAGATAAAGTATTTATTAAGGGCTTGCCATATTGTGTCAGACATTATGCTAAGCACTAAGGAAACAAATGTAAAACAAGACACTCCTGCCCTCAACAAACTTACAATCTAGTGGGAGAATACAGTACCTAATGGAATTCTGGAAAGCAGAGAAGGGCACCCATGTGGGGGCATAGTGAGGAACCTTGGGGAAGTTCCATGGAGGCCCGGATCTCCTCTGCTCACCTACCAGATAGGCTGGTTCTGGGGGTAGAGTTTAAGTCCCCTGTTTTGTGGAGACCAGAGAACTGGGCAATAGTGAGGTGATGGTAAGAAGATTGGATAGTTGGGAAAGCACCAGCAGGCCTACAAGTTGAAGGAGAACTTCTCATGTTACCGCCTAAACAGTACCCTTTAATGATAGCAAGTCAGTCTTTGCTCACCTATATGCCTGAGCTTCCATGGGCCTCACCAGTCTCCTAACCCAAGCTCCTGGTCCCTGGTCACTGTCCAGCAGGACTTGATCCCTGTCTTACCTGGACCTAACTGTACTTAATTTCTCCTTCCATCCTCTTGACCAGTGGTGTCAATCTCAAATAGGCAGGGGCAACTAAACTATACATAAGAATCCCTAGGGGCAGCAAGGTGGTATTGTAAATAGAGTCCTGGAGTCAGGAGGACCTGAGTTCAAATCTAGCCTCAGTCACTTAACCCCAATTGCTCTGCCTTCCACCCTCCAAAAAGACAAAAAAAAAGAATCTCTGCAGGCCACATGATGACAATTTTAAATGCATTATTACATATATCTTATAATATTTTTGTTTATTTTCTTGAGGATTCCCCATTACATTTTATTCTGGTCTGAGAATGTTGTGGGCCACATGTGGCCAGTGGAATGAATGTTTGACACCTCTGACCTTCTGCAACCCCACCTTCTAAAGGAAGCCTTCCCAATCCCTTTTAATTCCAGTGCCTTCATTCAGTTATTTCCTATTTATCCTGTATATAACTTGCTTTTGGGCTAGGTGGCACAGTGGATAGAGTGTCAGGCCTGGAATCAGGAAGACTCATCTTCCTGAGTTCAAATCCAGCCTCAGACACTTAACTATGTGACCCTTGACAAGTCACTTAACCCTGTTAGCCTCAGTTTCCTCATCTATAAAATGAGCTGAAGAAGGAAATGGCAAACCACTTCAGTATCTTTGTGAAGAAAACTCCAAATAGGTTCACAAAGAGTCAGACATGACTGAAGCTACTGAAGAACAACAAAAAGTTTGCTTTGTATAAATTTGTTTGCATATTGTTTCCCCCATTAGACTGTAAGCTCCCTGAGGGCAGAGACCAATGGTTTGCCTTTTTTAATCCCCAACATTTAGCACAGCACCTTGAGACAATTCATAGTAAGCACATTATAAATGTTTATTAATTGAGATCTTTGAGATAATGAAATTGAGGGTTATTTGTCCAAGACCATTCAGGTCAGAAGCAGCAGAAGAGAAACTTATAGCCAGGGCCTGTGATGCAGTTAATCAGCTGAGCTCACCAGTTCAGATTTGGTGATTCGGATGCTCTCTAAATGATCTCTAGATCTCTAGATGATCCCCTGGGTCACAGTGCCATGAACAGACTAGAAACTGGGGAGAGAAGAGTGGAGACAGATAAGTCAGACAAATGAACACCACAAAGGCATTGATTGAAAACTTACAATTCATTCACTTGCCAAGAGGGGATTGTTGACTATTAATTATGCTTGACTGTACTTGTTGGCTTTCAAGATCAATTAATATCAGAATGGCTATCCATGTTTTATGCTTCCTGTTTCTCTGAAGAAAAAAAATAGGTAAGATGATACAAATGCATCATTCTAATTTGATTTCCCTCTTTCTTCCTTTATCTAAAAGTCTATCTCAGCTAATCTCTTGCAGTCACCACAGAAAGTTACATTTTGAATTGGTGGGAGGGGGAGATGAAGTACTGTGACCTAAATTGAAATAGACAAGTCTAACATTAATGAACTTCTAATGGACCCACAAGGGTTGGAGCACTATGCCAATATTCTTTTCATTAAAGGGTCCCTGTGCTCTGCATCTCAGCATTGGTCCAGGTTCAGGCTTTCAGGAGCCTGGCCTCTATTAAAAGGGGTTAGGCTTGGGTTCCTGTGTATATAGAGCACCCAGAATTTCCCAGTCAGTGCATAGGGCAGTCCAAATGAAGTTCCATACTCACCAAATGACAGTCAGATGAGTCTGAAATATGTTCAGGCTCCCCAAAAGGATTAAGCTTTCAGGGTTCATTAGAATCAGACCCTCAAAAACCAAAGTCCCTATGTCTTACATGAGAAAATTGTGCCGGGCCCACTGGTGGTAGAAAGTTACACCTACTCTTCTCCACAAAGGGTCCCCTCTGCTCTGGAACCAAGAATCCTGTTTGGACTCTGTTCAGTCATGGATGAGCCTGACCTCTAATGAAAGGTTAGGCACCCTTTTCTCATACTCTTTGGCTTGTTAAATTCCTGCTCTGGTTTCTCAGGGGAAATTAACTTATAGCTCATGCTTATGGTTTTCTTTAAAAGGAAGGTTAGGCAAGTGCTCAAAATTAAGTAGGTATAGAATAAGCGTTTATTTTCTATACCCAAAAGAATTGCTAAACATGAAAGACTCTCATAATATTCAAGAACACAGAAGTAATTGGCAGTGCTAACTACTATTATACCCAGATGGGAAGTTAAACCTTAAAACTGTGTAAATATAAAGCAGTTTGTATAACTGGTAACTGAACATTTTACAATTCACCGTGGCTCTGCACTGTTCAAATAATTCCCATAACATATCTGCTGGTAAAACAGTCCAAGCTTGGGCCAATCCTTTTCTTGTCTGTGGTCATTTCTCTGATGAGGAAGCATTTCCCTTTTGCTTCCAGTCAATATCATTCATTGGACCCAAGACATCTGGACCTTTGGAACTCACAAGGTCACTTTCAAGACTGAACATGTTCACCTTGGATTGATGCACAGTCATTTAACCAGAAAAGGAAACATACAAAGGAAGAGAGAGAGAAAGAGAGACACAGAGAGAGAGAGAGAGAGAGAGAGAGAGAGAGAGAGAGAGAGAGAGAGAGGAAGGAAGGAAGGAAGGAAGGAAGGAAGGAAGGAAGGAAGGAAGGAAGGGAAAGAAAGAGAGAAAGAAAGAGAGAAAGAAAGAAAGAAAGTAGTAACCATAAACCCAAGCATAGGCTTGCTTATTTGAGTCCATCTCCATGTGAGAATGGAGATAGGCCTAGGAGAAGGAGCAGAGCCCTTCTTTTCATCCCTCCTCACCCCCAGCCCCAAAGGGAGCCTAGATACCAAGTTACTTATTTGCTACACAGAAGAGGGAAAGGGAGGTGTCTCTTCTTTTGATTGATACAGCATTATCATTGTCATAGGTCAGAGAGAACTAAGGGACCACTCAGGGTTCTTGTTCAGTCATTTCCGTTGTGTCCAGCTTTTCATGACAACATTTGGGGTTTTCTTGGCAAAGGTACTGGGGAGGTTTGCCCTTTCCTTCTCCAACTCATTTTACAAATGAGGAACTGAGGAATCAGGGTTGAGTGACACACCCAGGCTCTGAAACTGAACTTGAACTCAGGAAGATGAGTCTTGAGTCCAAGACCAGCACTCTATCCACTGTACCACCTAGCTGCCATGTCACACCAAAGCAAAATCCTTTAAATGCTCGGTCACCACATGGTTCCAACATAGTTACCTAGAAACAGGAAGAACAACTCTAAACAAACTCCATGGCATAGTCTTCATTATGCTAGGTAAGAGGTAAGATCCTTGACTGACTCTTTTCTGACCAGAACAGAATCATAGATTTAGAGATAGAAAAGACCTTAGAAAGCATTAAATTTAACCACTCACATGAGGAAACTGAGGCTCAGAAAATTAAAATAACTTCTCCAAGATCATATAGGTAGCAAATAGAATGGTTGTGACTTAAGTGAGTACTTCGATGGCTTTGCCGCAGGACTTTGAGTCAGGAAGATGCAAGTTCAAATCCTGCCTCAGATATTTATTAGCTGTGTGATCCTAACTCACTTAATTTCTCTGTGCTTCAGTTTCTACATCTGTAAAATAGAGATAATTATAGTGTCTGCCTCCCAGAGTTGTTGTGAGGGTTAAATGAATTAACATATGTAAAGAGCTTTGTAACTCTTAGAATACATTTTAAATAGTGACTATGTAATGTATATATGTATATATAAAATTACATATGTGTGTGCATATTTGTGTGGGTATGTATATACATGCATACACACACACACACACATATATTACATTTTAAGTTCCAAACTAGCTCTGTCCTTCCCTCCCCACCCTGCACTAGTGAAGACCACCATTTGAAGCAGATTTATAAACACATGTCAAACTATACTTTGAGTACTTATATTTGTCAGTTCTTTCTCTGGAGGTAGATAGCATCTTCCTTCATAGATCCTTTATAATTGATTTGTATATTTATAGTCCTCAGAATAACTTAGCTGTTCACAATTATTCTTTGAACAATATTGCTATTACTGTAAACAATGGTTCTGCTCACTTCATATTATTATTAGTATTAAAAACTGAATGCTCTAGAAAATTAGGCTCTGCTGCTTTTCTAGGTTGGCTCTAGTCCCAGTTCTGCTAGCTCTTTATGTGTTACAGGTGAATAGCTAGTATAGGAATCAGTTCTCCACTTGGTCCTCTTTTTCCTCATTTGTGAGTAAATATCTCCATGATATTTGAGATCCTTTTGAAGTCTGGAGCATATGACTCCAGGATGCTAGTAAAGAAGGAGTAAACTTCCCTCCTCTTGACTGCACCCCTGTCATCAGAAGAAAAGTATGATATCATGGAGAGAGGACTGAACTTGAAGTCACATGACCTGGATGAAAATTCCTCATGTTCCACTAGTAAGTCACCTCTGTGGGCAAGTCACTTATTTTCTCTTGGCCTGTTTCCTCTTCTGCAAAACGAGGTAGCTGGATGAGACAACCACTGAAGTGTCTTCCAGATCTAGAGCTACAATTGTAGGATTCCATGGAAAAGGTACCGATGCAGTTTCTCCCTGGAATGAGTAGTGATTTGCAGTGGGAGGGGGGCATTTACCACATAGGTCCTAAGCTGGCAGGCTGGTCAAACTTGTATTCTTGCCATTATACTTCTCACTGGAATGACCCAGAATACTTTGGTATTGGAATAGCTCTGGGATGCTCTGTACTAGGGTCCGTGATTTCTTGGACAAACAATTGAGCTCCTTCTTTGCAAATCCATTACTCTTTTTACTATATCACACTCTTTGACTCCACATTTTTCTGCAAGCTATCATGAAAAAAATTCAACACAAGAAGAAAGTAGGACCTCCTTACCTTCACACAGAATTGCCTGGGTCTGGGAGACTTTAAATGTTCTCAGCCCATTCTTGTCCATACTTCCTGTAGCACAATCCTAGACCTCATATTATAATAATAATAATAATTATTATTATTATTATTTTGCTTTTTGGAGGGGGGAAGGCAGAGTAATTGGGGTTAAGTGAATTGCCCAAGGTCACATGATTAGTTTTGTGTTGTGTCCAAGGTCAGATTTGAGCTCAGGTCCTCCTGACTCCAGGGTTGGCTCTATTCACTGCACCACCTAGCTGCCACTATGACCTGGCATTTAAAGTCCCCCATAACTTGGATAGAACCTACCTTTACAGCCTTACATCATTACTCCCTTTCATATACTTTACACTCTATTCAAGCTGGATTACTAGCTGTTCTCAGCTCCTGCTACCTCTTACTTTTTTTTTTTTTTGCTTTTTTTTGGGGGGAGGGAGGAAGGTAGGGCAGTTGGGATTAAGTGACTTGCCCAAGGTCACAGGGCTACTAAGTGTTAAGTGTCTGAGGCCAGATTTGAACTCAGGTCCTCTTGACTCCAAGGCCGGTGCTCTATTCACTGTGCCACATAGCCGCCCCTACCTCTGAGATTTATGTGGGCTGTCCCTCATGCCTGAAACTTATGTCTTCAATTTCTTTACCTATTGAAAACTTTCTTTCCCTTAAAGGCCCAGCTTGGGTACCTCTTTCATGAAGGCTTCCCTGATCCTATTGTTAAATATCCTCTCTTCCTCCTCAGATATTCCCAGGATAATTTGTCTGGTTCTTTCCTTTTCCCCATCACATTCTGCCTTACATTATACGTACCTATGTGACACAGGGTAATTCATTTAACCTAAGCCTCAGTTTTCTCATTAGTAAAATTAGAGGATGGGGCACAATGAAGTGACTCTAAGGTTACTCCTGAGCTTTAACCTCTGATCTTAAATCTAAGGCATCAAAGTGTGGGAAGTTTATTGATTATCCCACTTGAATGTGAAAGGCAGGAAATTGGAATAAAGGATTTAAAATCCAGTCCGCTAGCTTCTCAGCATTCCCCACCTAGTCCTTGGTTTTTGCTTCTCACTCTTCCATTTATAACTTCCATTAAAAGGCCAAAAGATCTTGGGGAGCTGAGGGAAATCACCATGCCTTAGATCCATTCATACCTTTGTGATTTATTGGAAGGGCGTCTTATCTGATGGTAAGCTTTTAGGCATTTGCTGAAATTATAAGAACTTTCTAACCCTATAGAAGTTTGGGGCAGGCATACTGATTATACTAATAGGAGGAAAGTAAGTTAAAAGAAAAGACTTAATCCAGAATCTGGAGGACTCTTTTTGTCTTTATTCTGAAGTGCCTTAGTAGAGTTGGCAGTCCATAACCTCAGCTATGACTAAAGAGATATATCAACTTGACTTTATCATGGAGAGACTTCCTAGTCACTGCACCCTAGTAGATAAAAGCTGAGATGGCCAGTGGATGGACCTGAAGAGATAAAACCCAGAAACTGGGTAGCAGAGAGAAGGTTAGCCAGTAGAGACAATGTACCTGGAGGACAGAATTATGACAATATCATAAGAAAATATCATCAACTTTATAGAATCAGAGGTATAAGTGACTCTGACTGTGAGTGTGCCCTTACCACATGGGTCTTCTGCATTTGTTCCTTCCGCACATAATTTTGTCAGTGTCTCCTGATTTGTAACTTTTCAAGCATGTTCCCATGGCAAATGTATTCCTTATATATATCATACATGTTCCTTTGTCATTGCACATGTTCCATACTCTTTGATGATGTGTACTTATGGGAAAATGTAGCCCTAGTTTATGAGGTAAATATTCCATTGCTACCTTTCTGACTGTGCTATTTCATTTATTGCCTTTGCTTCAGAACTAATGGCTTCCTCTGACTAGTGAAAAGAAATACATTAGTGGTCCCACAAACTATTAGTTTTTAGTGAACGTAGATCTAAGGAATACCTTGAACCTGGGGTACTTTTTCTGGGTGAACCACATTCAAGAGCGATTGACCTGAGGATTGTTATATAGCAGTAGATTGTAAGTTTCTTGCACATAAGCAGTCGCATCATCTTTCACCTCTGTAATCCCATCATCTACAACAGGCTCTTTCTCTTGCTTCTCACCTTTGTCTAACTCAATTTAGGTCACTACCGCACATAAGATGTGCTTAATTTGTTGAACTGAATTGCATTAAAATGGAGAAGGGATTGAGCGATACGGAACTTGGCAAATCTTCTCCAGAGCTCATGCTAAACTGGGTAAATAATAAACACACTACTGATGGATGTGAAAATGAAAGCTAGCTAATTTCTAGCTTGGTGGAGCTGAGCCATTTGGAAGAAAGCAATTCTAGTAAAAACTGCAATTCTCTACAAATGAGTGCATTCCCCTGTCATTCTCTTTCATTTCTGTTATCTCTCCCTTGTCCATATTGGAGTATTTCATTTGAGCATTGGGGCTCCCCACAACTTGTGGTACAATGAAAAGAACCCCCAAATTGTAGTCAGAAGACCTGGATTAAAATCCCTATTTGACTACTTACTACTCACGGGACCTTACACAAGTCACTAAATATCTCTAGGCATTAGTTTTCTCATCAGAGAAATGAAGGAGCTGGACAAGATGGTCTCCAAGGTCCCTTCCAGCTTTCAGCTCTGAACTTATGTGCTGTTTCTGTTCTAGCCAGAAATATTTCTACTTACAGTCCTGGGATAAGCTAGAGCAACTGGCCATTAGAATCAAACACTAGTTCCCTCTGAACGGCCAGATTCCACTATCTTGACCTAAATTCCCTTCTACCACATCAGTGGGCCTTCAGCTCCTGCAGGATACACTTCAGTCACCCTGAAAAATGGTGTAAGTGCAGAGACTAATCTGCCAAGAGACTTGTGACATAGGCTTCAGTACATGTTCTGTGGAATTAGCAGATGTTGCTATTAAGCCTAATAGCATTCCAGGGGGAGTTACCTGAGCTAACAAGACAGAGAGAGAAGACCTCTAATTTCTTTTCTAAAGGTTGCTGAGGTCTCCTGCGACTTTCAGTTACAATGATTTCTGGATGGGTAGTGCAGTGAACAGGGACAATTCATGCCTCGGTATCTCCAAGCATGATTCCAAGGTTAGTAAGTGATTCTTTCAAAGGCTAGGGAAAGAAGCCAGGACAGAGAATTGTACTGGGACTGCCCAGGAAATCAAAGCCAACTAATTGCTCTCTCCTTTTCTCAGTAGAATGTAAGTTCTTTGAAGAAAGGCACTATTTTTTTCTTTTTATACTCTGAACCTAGAACACATAGAATACAAGTTTTGAAATTTTTTATTTTATTTTCAATTCATGGAACAAAACAAGCATTTCCACAACACATTCCAATAAAAAAGTTGATTGCATATGAAACTGCAAATCTATGATGTACAACTTAATGAATGCTTATAGAATTTATTTAATTCCCACCCCATCTATTTCATTGTTGCCTCAAAAGTAGAATAAATAATAGACCATCAGAACAGGAAGGGCCCTGAGAGAACCTTTTAGTCTGACCACAATTCTTCCATTGTACAGAAGAAAGAAACTGAGGTCCAGAGAGGAGAAATATGTCAAAAGATACATCCAGAAGATAGGACAGTGCCTTTTTCCTTTCCACTGTTGTAGGCAGACACTTTACTGTCTGGATTTAATTCGGGAACAACTGAATTAAATCATACAACATTACTTCCTTTTTGCCCTGGGCCTCTTTTTTCCTTGCCCCTGTAACAGTGACTACTCAGGCTCCCACTGCCTCAAGGCCAGGTATGTTACTTTTCATCTCTTCCTGAGGTTCCCTATTACCATTAAGGGGGTTGAGGAGGGGGCATCTAGTATTAGTCACTGGTTCAAACTCCCATTGATTGTGTTTCTTCAGTTTAAGGGTCCCCAGCAACCCAATTTCATTTAATCATTTAATAGCCATATTTCACAAGGAATATGCTTTAAAGGTATAGCAATAAAAAACATACAACTATCCCTCCAACACCTGAGATTCATAATTTCCCCCTTTCTCCCCCCCCCCCCATACCATTTCTATCTCTGGGGAGGGGAGCAGGCTCAAAGTCAGTTGCTATATAGCACCAATCTCACTAAGGTACTAAACCTAAACCACCCCACCCCACCCCCCACCCGGGGCTTGTTTTCCAGCACCCTGGTCTCTCAGGGATTCTCTACTGGCTAGCAGCAAATTCCAGCTCGTGATCATGGCACCAAGGTCACCATGGACTTAGAAATCCACTGTCTACACCCTAGAACCAAAAAAGGAAGATGGAAATGACCAAAACCCCGAGCTAATTCTTGGGGTCATAGAGCCTGAAAGGAGAAAGGGAAGTTACCTCCCTCTATCCAGCTTCTGCATGGGGTTCATTCATGAGCAAGAGCTTTACCTCTGGGCAGAGCTGGAGACTATCTCAGTCAGGTAGTTTTAAAGATGTAGCTAGTTCCAGCTACACAGCCAATAAAAGAAGTTGTTTTCCCTTGTGTGGTAAGAGAAAGATTGTCTTCTCCCAGAAACAGGTCTCTCACGGGAGTACTTCAATCACAGGTGGTCTGGGCATGCACAAAGCCTTGTTCACTCCTTTAGTTCATAGTTTATTCAGTGTCTCTCCAGTTCCAGTGCCCTGGGGACTTATTAGGGAGAGTGCTTAAAATGCGTAAGCTTCTGTTAGCAAATGTGGGGAAAGGGACAGAGCTGGGAATATAGCAGTGAGGAGGGAATGCAAGTGGGTAGAAGTCCATCTCAAGCTGGCTGTTGTAAATGTGGTTGGAGTCCTCATATCTGGAATCTAGAATAAAGAGGATACCACATGACATTTTCTAATTGGGCATAATTACCCAAGAGATTCTTTGATGACCTTGCAAGGATAGTGGACCTACAGGCTGTTATTTCTCTAAGGAAAGCTATGTGCAGGGGACTGAAGAAATACTGAAAGATCATTGAAGATACCTTTTCCAAAGCCAGTTTCTAAGTTTCCTTCTTCACAAAATAAAGATTTTTGGCTTAAACAGTTTCTAAGGTAGGATTTCTTAACCTGGGTTCCATGAACTTAGACGAGAATATATTATCTTTATTTTTTTTTACTAATCTCTAAGTGAAATTTAGCCTATCCTTCAATTGTTTAAAAACATTATTCTGAATAAAGGTCCATAGGTTTCAACAGACTGTCTCAAGGGCATGACACAAAAAGGTCAAACCCCTTTGCTCTAATATTGGGTGATACTTATTGAGCTCCTGGACCAGGGAAGAAGAAGGCAATAATAGCTGATATTTCTGTAGCATTATTGGAGAATTGATTCTGATGGGGTGCTTGGGGTGTCTATGTTTGTAACATCAGCTTGTAAAATCAATTTGTAAAACTAGTTTGTAAAATCAAATTTCCCACCCCCTCCCCCAGCCTCAGAGCATTAACTCTGCCCCTTCCCCCTGCCAGCACTCTGCCTAGCAACAATTCATGAACTGTTTATCTCCCCCTAGTATAATGGCCAGCTGCACCTATGAATCCTTCAATGCACTATCTGTAAGTTAACTCCTCAGCCAGTTATACACAACCTGAATCCCCGTTAGCCTTGGTTCCCAACATCCATCTTGTCAAACATGACACTGATGGGTGGCAGACTAGGTATTTCTCAGTCAGCCCTGACTGCTAGCTGACTTAGTGACATCAAGCCTAAAATCATAGCTCCATACAGTCCCCCCTTGGGCTATTTCCCTGTGAATTATGCCTGCACAGTTGATATTAAAAGTGCATGTTCCTTTAAGCACTGACCACTCCTTAACTCCTCCCTAATCCCACCCTTACTCACCTAGTTAGTATAATTGGCACCTGATTTACTATTGTAACTCTTTATAAACTATAGCTATGACTTCTTTAGGTTTGCAGTTCCCTAAGTCCTCCTGCCTGCTGTATAGCATAACAATAAACTTTTTACAATCCTGACTTAAAAGATTGCTTGGGCCTTGTGAATTCCTTCCAGACTGCATAGCAGGGACTCTGGTCATAGGAGTCCCTAGTAACGCCTATCACACCCTTATCAATTCAATACTCTGTATTATTCTACTTTCTTGCTTTTGTCCCATTGTTTTAGTCATATCCAACTCCTCATGACTCCATTCTTGGTAAAGAAACTGGGATGCTTTGTCATTTCCTTCTCCAGGCCATACAGATGAGGAAACTGAGGCAAACAGGGTTAAGGGACTTGCCCAGGGTCACATAGCCAGTAAGTGTCTTAACTTATTTTTGCCTCAGTTTTCTCATTTGTAAAATGAGCCTGAGAAGGAAATGACAAACATTTTGGTATATTTGCCAAGAAAACCCCAAATGGGATCACAGAGATTTGGAAACAACTGAACAACAACTGGGACAGAAGCACCTTGGTCCATATAGCAGATTCCTTCTCGGGCACTAGTTGTGTCAGAGGAGAAAGCACATTAACAAATAGGCAGAAGATCTGGGTTCAAATTCTGTCTTTACATCTCAGACATGTACTAGCTGTATGGAGTTGGGGAGGTGCCATTTTTCTAATCTGTAAAATGAAAATAATAACACCTTTAGTATTCACTTCGGAGGGTTGTTATAAGGAAAACACTTTGTAAATTTTACATCCTGTTACATAGATGTGAGTTATTAGGATACAGGTACTTTGCCATAGATAGCTGGTATTCGTTCCATTTTGAGAATTAGGTGCAGAATGGCAGAACAAGCAATAGATTGAAGTCAGTCAACTTTGGTTCAAAACCCAGGTCTGCCACAGATAGCAATCTGTGTAACCTTCCCCTGTTTCAGCTGTAGCTTCCTTATCTGCAAAATAAGGGTGATACTGGGTATTATAATACATATCCATTTGTGTGTATGTATATACATATGTAAAATTAGGTAATAATATCTAATGTCCTTTCTAGCAGCAAATAGACTTCTATGAACTAGCAGGGAAGGAATTGAAGCCACCTGTAGGAGCAAGCACCCTAGTACACTCAGGATGGCCTGTTAGCACACAAGTTCTTTGAAGAATTATACTCAGTTTTACTGGGGAAGTGATTCTTGGTTTTAACCACAGCTCCTTTGACCTTTGGAATATTATATTCCAAGCTCCTCAATTCCTTAATGTAGAAGCTGCTAGGTCTTGTGTGATCCTGTGTTTCTACAATACTCAGATTGTTTCTTCCCAACTGCTTGAAGTATTTTCTCCAAGACCTGGGAACTCTGGAATTTGGTTATGATATTCCCAGGAGTTTTCTTTTGGGATCTTTTTCAAGAGGTGATTGGTAAATTCTTTCGATTTTTATTTTGCCCTCTGGTCCTAGAATATCAGGGTAATTTTTCTTGATAACTTCTTGCAAGATGGCTCTTTTTTTGACCATATCTTTCAGGTAGTCCAATAATTTTTAAATTATCTCTCCTGGATCTATTTTCCAGGTCAGTGGTTTTTCCAATGAGATCTTTCACATTGCCTTCTATTTTTTTATTTGTTTGAATCTGTTTTTATGATATCTTGATTTCTCATAAAGTCATTAGCTTCCATTTGTTCCAATCTAATTTTGAAGGAATTATTCTCTTCAGTGAGCTTTTGAAATTCCTTTTCCATCTGGCAAATTCAGCTTTTTAAGGCATTCTTCTCCTCATTGGCTTTTTGGGCCTCTTTTGCCATTTGAGTTAGTCTATTTTTTGAGGTGTTATTTTCTTCAATCAGGCTGTTGACTTGCTTTTCTTGCATCATTCTCATCTTTCTTCTCAATTTTTCCTCCACTTCTCTTACTTGATTTTCAAAATCCTTCTTGAGCTCCTCCATGGCCTCTAACCAATTCATATTTTTCTTGGGAGCTTTTGATGCAGGAGTTCTGACTTTGTTGTCTTCCTCCTGTTTCATGCTTTGATCCTTTTTGTCCCCAAAAAAGGAATCTATGGTGGGATTGCTTGCTCTGCTTGCTCATGTTGCCAGTCAATTACTTGACTTTTGAGCTCTTTGCCATGGTAGAACTCTACTTTAAGAATGGAGAGAGCTTTGTACCAAATCACTGGGGTTTTTGCAGCTGCTGGAGCTATTAGGTGGGCCCCCTCTCTGCAGCCCTCACAAGCTCTGGCACACTGGCCACATACCCTAGGATCACCACCCAAGACAGCGATCCAGATCCAAGCTGGTCAAAAGCAAAAGCAATTACTCTCTGAATGGTCACTTAATCCCCCTACTATTTGCAGGAACTCTAGAAGCAGCCATGGGGCAGAGCAGCTGCCATACTTCCACCACTTCTTGCCCCAGGGCCAGGTGCCAGACCATGATCTTCTGACCTCTTTTTCCAACAGAGTTCCCAACTGACCTATTACTTTGTCTTTGGCATTTATAGTTTGAGAAGTCTGGAAACTGCCACAGCTGCTGGTGATTCACTCTCCTGAAGTCTGCTCTGGATGGTCAGGGTCACCCTGGGGCTGGAACCATGGTTCATGGGGGATTGCACTCAGCTCCCAGGCCAGTGCAATAGATCCTTCCTGCCAGCCTGCCAGGCTGCCTTCAGCAAGAGATTTGTTTCTCTCTGTCACTTCATGGGTTCTGCAGTTCTAAAATTTGTTTAGAGTAATTTTTTTACATGTATGGAGGTGGTAGGAGCTGGAGCTGCACAGAGGTCCTATTTCTATTCAGCCATCTTGGCTCTGCCCCCACACACAATTTCTTTGATCTGGTAAAGGAAAGACAACTTTTAAAGGGGTCAACAATCTTACTTTAATTACAGATAAGCAGAAAATACAAGTAGATAAATTAGCACAGAGATTCAACAGACAGGGTTCCTACTGTCTAAACAAAGTAATATAACCAATCCCCATATACCATTGGACCAGGAGAGCACAAATCTCTGAGTAGTAGGGGGAGGGAGGGTCGGTGTCTTAACAAACGGCTACACAGAGTCCCATCCAGGGAATCAAAAGGTCTTTCTCATAAGCAAATCCCCAAAGTAAAATACCAACCTCCCAGTATATATAGTTTTCAACTAATAGGCTCAGAGTCAGAAGGCATCACAACCCCCATGACTCAGTGCCTAATTAGTTTAGTACCAAGAGGTGTGAAAGCCTTCCTTACAAGCATGCCTCCCCCAAGCAAGCTCCTCTTTAGGCAAGTTCCTCCCCCAGTGGGCTTTATGTGATTCAGGATGCATCACGGCTATGAAAGCAGCAAGACATCTGTGATTGAAATATCTATGTACCTTTAGACTTGGGAACACAGCTCCTGTTCTAAGGGAAAAAGGGACTCATGTGGTCACATAGGCCTATTAATAGACAGGGAAGATCTTCCAATTCATTGATGTTATACCACCCTTACCTGATCCAAGGACTTTGTCGGCCTGGCAAATTGCTTCTTTGTCTTTGCCCTTGGCATCTGTAGTTGTGGCATTTCAGAGGGACAGTGTGGTTAGTTTTCCAAGTCATCTCTGGTATCTGATCAGTTTCTGCTAGATTCTGGGCTGAAAAAAAACCCCAAACCAAAAAAACCTGTGGTCAGATCTGGGAAAGACCTGCTGTGATTTGTGCAGACACCCGGTGCCTACTCTGTGGTAGAAAACCAGTATTTGGGCCTTGTGCTATGCCTGCGGTGAGAGCTAAGAAAGATAATCACATCTCTGTTCCCAGAAGGTTTAGAACACGGGAAAGAAGGTATGAATCCTTAGCATTTAAGTGATGAACCACAGGTTTCTTCTCTCTGCAAAGTTGGCCCCAGGCAGTTATCTTTGAATCTTATCATGGAAAAGGCCCAGGATTTCATTTGCTGAAGCTATACCACTAAACTCTCCATTCTCAAGGAAAACATGATTTCTGCCTGTCTTGTTGGTTGTATAAAATTTCCAAAGGGCAGTTCAGAAGCAGAGCAGAGTGAATTGTGTTGGGGGCAGTGACGAAAGGAAATTCTGCAGCAATGGCACCTGCTTTGGCCACTTCTTATTTTATGGGAAACAACACTTTCAATGCCACATTGCAAAGCAGTTACAAATTGAGTGAAGAAAATATAAAAAGGGGTGTCTCACACCCCTCATTTTAAATCAATGTAACTAATAAGGTGTTATATCTCCTGATACTTTTATAAGATGAATAAGACTCTGATTGAGTTACAGAATCAATAAAAAATTCCCTAGTTATGAACTAGGGCTAGATGCCTTTATCTAATCAATCAATCAAATATACGAACTAGGTATGAATTAGTTTGGAAGCAGTGAAATGCCATTGGTAATTCTGAAGAAAGCAGTTTCAGTTGAATAACGATGTTGGAAGCCAGACTGTAGAGCATTAAGAAGGGTGAGAGGAGAGGAAGCCAAAGGAGGAGGAGTTTAGCCAAAGAGGCAAAAGAGAAATGGGATGAGAATTAAAAGAGATACTTGAATCAGACAACAATTTTTTAATTAATAGGAAGCACTTTGGATGGGGTCACATGAGCAATAACCCTAGAATATCCCCAGCCATTCCCGGGGCTTCTTCATAAAGCCCTGAGAAAGAAAGCAGTTAGCTGCCTTGTGGGGATCTAATCTGCCAGTAATAATGGAGCTTGGAAGGGTGAAGTCTAAGGGAGTAAAGAAGATGGGAAGCATAAGGATCAGACATACATTCCACTGAACTTTGGTCTGTCAACCCCTTGCTTGGGAGTGAGCTTGCCTAAGCCTGTTGTGGTTTTAAGATATACCAACTTGGGGTGGAGTCAAGATGGTGGAGTAGAAACAGCATTTCCTTGGAGCTCCAGCCCACACCACTTCAAAATTATGTAAAAGGGGGACTCTGAATGACCTCTGGAGCTCCAGAAGCCACAAAATGACACAGAGAAGCTAACCTCCTGCTGAGGACAGCCTGGCAGCCCAGCAGGGAGCAGCCACCACAACACTCTGGGAGCTGAGCCCAGGGCTACATGAGTCAGAGGTTTTAACCCCAGGGTGGCCAGACCAGCAGCCTACTGGGGGGGGGGGGGGATCCCAGAACACCAGCAGCTGTGGCATTTCCAGAATTATCAACACATAAATGCCTAGGACAAAGTGAGAGGTCAGAGCCCTATGCATTTTGGGACTGGTTGGGAGAACATATCAGCTTCTTCCCCTGGGGGCAAGAAGCCACTGAGGAGCCACATTCCACATTGCAGCTTCAGCTCCTGGCCTTCAGACTGTAGGGAGATCTGGCAATCAGTCTGAGGGGTAATCACCCTTGCTTTACCCTTCTTGGATCTGGATTGAGATCTAGGGTGGAGGTCTTGGGGTGTGTGACCAGTTTGCCAGAATGTGTGGGGGCTTCAGAGAGGGAACCCAACTAATACCTCCGGCAGCTGAGAAACCCCAGCATTTGGGACAGAAACTCCCCTGGCTGGTGTCAGAGTCCTACTCTGGCAACAAGTCCAAAAGTCAAGTAATTGAGTGGCAACACGCCTAGGCAAAGAAACAAAATAAACAGAAAAACTCAACATTAGACTCCTATTTTGGGGGCAAAGCATGGAACAGGAGGAGGACTGTGAGGTCAGAAATCCTGCACCAAAAGCCCCAAATGAAAATATGACCTGGTTACAGGCCATAGAGGACCTTAAGAAGCAGATAAGAGAAGTGGGGGAGAAATTTGGAAGAAAAATGAGAAAGATGCAAGAAAAGTATGAAATGACAGTCAACAGACTGACTGAGGAAAATAACACCTTAAAAAATAGACTAACTCAAATGGCAAAAGAGGCTCAAAAAGGCAATGAGGAGAAGAATGCCTTAAAAAGCCAAATTTGCCAGATGGAAAAAAAAATCTCAAAAGCTCACTGAGGAGATTCATTCCTTCAGAATTAGACTGGAGCAAATAGAAGCTAGTGACTTTATGAGAAATCAAGATGCTATTAAGCAGATCCAAAAAAATGAAAGAATAGAAGGCAATGTGAAATATCTCATGGGAGAAACCACTGACCTGGAAAATAGATCCAGGAGAGACAATTTAAAAATTATTGGACTACCTGAAAACCATGATCAAAGAAAGAATCTAGAAATCATCCTTCAAGAAATTCTCAAGGAAAACTGCACTGATGTTTTAGAACCAGAGGGCAAAATAGAGGTTGAAAGAATCCACTGATCACCTCCTGAAAAAGATCCCCAAAAGAAAACTCCTAGGAATATTATAGCCAGGTTCCAGAATTCCCAAATAAAGGAGAGAATATTACAAGCAGCCAGGAAGAAAAAATTTGAATATTGTGGAAACACAATCAGGATAACACAGGATCTGGCAGCTTCTACACTGAGGGACCAAAGGGCATGGAATATGATATTCCAGAGGGCAAAGGACCTGGGATTAAAACCAAGAATCACCTACCCAGCAAAACTGAGTATCATGTTTCAGAGGAAAATATTGTCATTCAGTGGAATAGAGGAATTTAAAGCATCCTTGAGGAAAAAAACAGAATTGAATAGAAAATTTGACATTCAGATACAAGAAGGAAGAGATGCTTGAGAAGGTAAACAGGGAAAAGAAATCATTATGAACTGATAAAAGGTGAACTATTTACATTCCTATAAAGAAAAACAATAACTGTAACTGATGAAAATTTTCTCAGTATGAAAATAGTTGAAGAAGGGTATATGGGCATATGAATACACATGTGAATGTGTGTATATATGTTTTCAGGTATACATAGATAGAGGGCACAGGTTGAATTTAATAGGAAGGGATGATACTTAAAAGGTGAAATTAAGAGGTGAGAGAGGAATATAATGAGAGGAGATGGGGAGAGACAGAATGGGGTGAACTATCTCATATAGAAGAGGCAAGGGAAAATGGTTACAATGGAGGGGAAGAACAGGAAGGCAAAAAGGCAAAACCTTATTCTCATTGAATTTGGATCAGGGAGAGAATGACATACATACTAAATAGGGTATCTCACCCTACAGGAGAGTAGGGGGGAAGGGGCTGAGAGGGGGATAATGGAAGGGAGGGCAGGCTGGGGGGGAGGGAAGTTGGAAGTACCCACTTTTGAAAAGGGACAAGATCAAAGTGGGGAGTGGGCCAGGTGGTAGGTGGGATAGGAGGGAGGGAAATATAGTCAGTCTTTTACAATATATCTACTATGGTAATGTTTTGCATAACTATACATGTACAGCATATACTGAGTTGCTTATCTTCCTTTTAAAATCAAATTTTAAAAAAATATATAAATACTATTATCAGTACTATTTTGCATACAATTGGGAGATAAGATGTGCAGGCATTGAAGCACAGGGATTCACCTTGCCCTACTGGAAAAGTTGAAGGGGGTATGGGAAAAGAAATGGAAGAGAGCAGATTCGATGAGGGGATATCCTGTGGGACTGCTATTCTGTGATAGTGGGTAGGGGGAAAATGGGGAAAAAATTGTAACTCAAAATCTGACGGAAATGAATGATATAAACCAGAAGTTAAAGCATTTGGGAAAAAAAAGATATACCAACTTGTTCTTCAAAGATTTCATCAACATTATAGGATTAAGAGCTGGAAAGGACCTCAGTGGTGATCTAATCTAACCTCTTTGTTTTATAGATGAGAAACCCTCTGAAAGGATAACTTGCCCAACCTAAAGAGCTAAAGTATCAGAAGCACAATTTGAATATAGGTCTTTGGATAATGAAGCTAGCACTCTTGCCACTACATCCCTATTGCCCCTAATGTCACTGAGACTTCTTGGCTCAGTATGAGAACTGGAGACAGGCTGTTTGCATTTTATTTGCCTTCTCCATTCTCCTTCCACCCAACCCCCCCCCCCCCCAAAGAACTACCTTCTTCCCTTTTAATACTTAATTGTTCTCTCCAATTAACCTCTCTATCAGAGCACAGAGGTGAGTGCAGCCAACCATGTTGTTCATATAATTTGTTTGACATTATGGTAGTGCCCAGAAAAATGTGTTATTAATGATTTAATTAAGTAAATTATTTTCTCTTTAGTAGCTAGCAATGGGTAATGATCACTGGTAGTTATTTCTTGCTAATTATCCCAGGTACTTCATGCAGTTGCCGTATAAAAGACTTTGTACTGCTTTTTTTTTCCTTTTCCTTTTCTTTTTTTGGATCAGACATCCAAAGTAAGGTGCTGAGTTTCATCTTCAAGGATAGGAACTACCAGGAACTGAGGGAAGGTCAAGTGATTGGTGAGTATGCTGTAATGCTAGTTTTTGACATCACCTTTCTAAACCGCCTTTCCCCTCTGAGTAGAAGACTGGAGAATGGAGTACCAAACTCCTCCCAATGCAGTCTTTCATAAAGGGCAGAAATTGAATTTTTGAGCTCACTCCACTCTATCTGCCGCTCTGTGTATCACCAAGGCAATATTCACAGCATCAACAGCGACTATGAATATCCCAATGTAGTTCTGAATCACAAAATATAATAGACTCTCCACGTGGAAGGCAGAACCAAAACATTTATTCAAACACCAGAAAGCCAAATCCCCAAATCAGAAAGCCAAATTCATCACAGCAACAAAGGAATCTATACACAACACAGCAGAGAACAACACCATCCAAAAGCCTTCCCCCTGCTCTGGACTTCCCACAAATAAATACTCACAATCTTAGCTGTCTGTTTGCCTGCATCTTCTCTTTCCCTCTGCTCTAACTGCTCTCACCAACTTCCTCTCTCTGTTCCACCCTTCCTGTTTCACCCATTCATCAACTCCCCCCACCACAGGCTCATGAGGCTCAAACTCATGTTTCTTAGGCTTCCATGTGACTTAAGCAGGTCACTTGAGCCCATTAATGAATGGGAAAGATCTTCCCATTTACATTACCATTACACTCTGCCAGGTTTCAACTCCATAGAACAAGATGCTCTTGAATTGGGTATCTCTGGTTTCTATCCACCCCCTTTGCTGCCTCCATTTGTGCATTATCTACCCTCATTAGACTGTAAGCTCCTTAAGGGCAGGGACTGTCTTTATATTAATTGTATTCCCAGCACTTATCATAATGCCTGGCACAAATAAGTGCTTAATAAATATTTATGGGATTGTATTTTTTAATGTTGCCTCTTTCCTCTGAACAGACTAAAATGATAGATGGACGTAATGATGGTATCTATTGCTCATGCTGTTATTTAAACCCTTCTTGGATCAATATATATTTTTAAATAGTACCTCACTTGGTGCACAGCTCCAAAAGCTTACCAATGAATAAACTTGGGGCATAGCTCTATAAGAAACTGATGAACAAACTTCCTTATATCTGTCTGAGGCCTCAAGGAAGCATTCAAACTCCACCTCTGACATTTGCTTACTGATCTTATGTGACATGGCACTTAACTTCTCTGAATCTAATTTAATGCTATGTTCGAGAGCCATAAGTTTTTCTTAAAATAGAAATAGGAAGAAATGTCCATAGTATTCCATTTTATTAGAAGCATCTAGGTAGTTCAATGGACAAAGCAGTGGGCCTGGAATCAAGAAGACTTGAGTTCAAATCCCAAACTTACTAACTGTGTGACTCTGGTCAAGTTATTTGCCTTGATGCAAATTTCCTCAACTATAAAATGGAAATCAATAATAGCACTAAAACTCTGTTGTGGTGAAAATCAAATGAAACCATATTTATAAAGTCCTTAGCACAGTTCCTGGCACATAATAGCTACTGTATTATTTCCTCCTCCTATTTTCTATAATTACCAGAAAATTCCTCTGTAAGTAACTTTGCAGTAAAAATGGTAGGAAAGGAAAAAGAGAACTCACGCTCCAAACTTATTTTTTTTTTTTTTGGTAGAACATTTTATTGATAAGAGTTGCTTCTTTTCTTTTCTATTTAAACAAATGCTTTATTAACTTCTGTTTTACATCATTCATTTCTGCCAGATTTTGAGTTACAATCATTCCCCCCCCCCGTTTTTCCCCTACCCACCCTCCCAGAACAGCAGTCCCACAAGACATCGCTTCCTCCAATCTGCTCTCTCCCCTATCCTCTCCCACACCCCCTTCGACCTCTCCATTAGAGGAAGGTGAATCTTTGTGTCCCAATGCCTGCACATCTTATCTCCCAATTACAAGCAAAAGAGTATTAATAATAGTATTTATATATATTTGAAACATTTAATGTTAAGACCTCGAATTTCAGATCCATTTCCTTCCTCCCTTGTCACTCATTCCCTCTGGGGAGATAAGTAATTCAGTATATGTTGTACATGTCTAGCTATGCAAAACATTATCATAGTAGATATATTGTACAAGGCTGCTTATAATTCCCTCCCCCTCATCCCACCCCCCACCTGGTCCATTCCCCACTTGATCCTGTCCCTCTTCCATAGTGGGTACCTCCAACCTCCCCTCCCCCCAAGGATGCCCTCCCATCCATCATCCCTCCTCTCCTCCCCCTTCCCCCCATTCTGCTGTAGGTTGAGATGTCCCACCTAGTATGTATGTCATTCTCTCCCTGAACCAAATTCAATGAGAATGTGGTTTCGCCTTTTTGCCTTCCTATTTCCCCCCCACCCCTGCAACTACTTCCCCCTGCTTCCTCTACATGAGATAGTTTACCCCACCTTGTCTCTCCCCATCTCTTCCTGCTACTTTCCTCTCTCACCTCACAACTTCACCCCTTGAGTATCCTCCCTTCCCAACAAATTCAACCTGTGCCCTCTATCCATATATAACTGTAACCATATATACACACATTCACATATGTATTCACATGACCATACACCCTTCTTCCATTATTTTCATAGTGAGAAAGATTTCCTCAGTCACAGTTATTGTTTTTCCATATAGGAATGTAAATAGTTCAACTTTGATAACTTCCTTTTGATTTCTTTTCCCTGATTACCTTCTCAGGCATCTCTTGCTTCTTGTGTCTGGATGTCAAATTTTTTATTCAATTCTGGTTTTTTCCTCAAGAGTGCTTGAAAGTCCTCTATTTCACTGAATGACCATATTTTCACCTGAAGCAAAATACTCAGTTTTGCTGGGTTAGGTGACCCTTGGGTTCATTCCCAGCTCTTTTGCCCTCTGGAATATCATATTCCATGCCCTTTGATCCCTCAGTGTAGAAGCTGCCAGGTCCTGTGTTATTCTGATTGTGTTTCCACAATATTGAAATTGTTTCTTCCTGGCTGCTTGTAGTATTTTCTCCTTGATCTGGGGATTCTGGAACCTGGCTATAATATTCCTGGGAGTTTTCTTTTTGGGATCTTTTTCAGGAGGTGATCGGTGGATTCTTTCAACCTCTATTTTGCCCTCTGGATCTAAAACATCAGTGCACTTTTCCTTGAGAATTTCTTGAAGGGTGATTTCTAGGTTCTTTCTTTGATCATGACTTTCAGGTAGTCCAATAATTTTTAAATTGTCTCTCCTGAATCTATTTTCCAGGTCAGTGTTTTTTCCCATGAGATATTTCACATTGCCTTCTACTCTTTCATTTGCTTGGATCTGCTTAACAGCATCTTGATTTCTGATAAAGTCATTAGCTTCCATTTGCTCCAGTCTAACTCTGAAGGAATGAATCTCCTCAGTGAGATTTTGAGATTCTTTTTCCATCTGGCAAATTCGACCTTTTAAGGCATTCTTCTCCTCATTGCCCTTTTGGGCCTCCTTTGCCATTTGAGTTAGTCTATTTTTTAAGGAGTTGTTTTCCTCAGTCAGGCTGTAGACCCTCATTTCATACTTTTCCTGCGTCCTTCTCATTTGTCTTCCCAATTTTTCCTCCACTTCTCTTATTTGATTTTTAAAGTCCTTCTTAAGGTCCTCTATGGCCTGCAACCCACTCATGTTTTCCCCTGGGGCTTTTGGAGCAGGACTTTTGACCTCACAGTCATTTTCCCGCTCTATGCCCCCAAAATAGGAGTCTAGGGTTGCATTTTTCTGTTTCCTTTGCCTTGGCATGTTGCCACTTAATTACTTGACTTTTGGGCTTGTTGCCACACGATGGCTTTAAGGCCAGATAGAGGAATTTTCGTCCCGAACGTGTGGGGGGCAACTTCAGTTTCTGGCAAGCTGTAAACCCACCCACGACTTCCACCCCAGATCACAATCCAGGTCCAGGGAGGTTAAAGCAAGTGCGATTACCCCCCCAAGACTGATCGCTGGATCTCCGTACAATTCGCAGGCCAGGAGCTGGAGCTGCCTCTGAAAACTACAAAATGGTGTGTCTCCTCAGCGGCTTCTAGCCCCCAGGGGAGGAAGCCGACGCGTTCCCCAAATACTGGTCCCAAAGTCCATAGGGCACTAACCTCTCACTTTGTCCTAGGCATGTCTATGTTGATAATTCTGGAATCGCCACAGCTGCTGGTGTTCTGGGGTCCCTCCAGCCTGCTGCTGGCCCTGCCACCCTGGGGCTAAAATCGCAACTCAGGTGGACCAGACCTTTGCTCGGCTCCCCGCGCTCTGCGCACTGCCGGCTCCCAGACCGCTGTGCTGGTCCTTCCTGCAGGGCTGCTAGGCTGTCCTCAGCAGGAGGTCAGCTTCTCTGTGTTGTTCTGTGGGTGCTGGGGCTCAAGAAGTGCTTCAGAGTCCCCTTTTACATTGTTTGGAGGAAATCTGGGGGCAGAGTGGCTTGGACACGCTGTTTCTACTCCGCCATCTTGGCTCTGCCCCCGGAACTGTCCATGCCCCAAACTATTTATAATTTTCATTTATAATGGAAATAGAATTTATGGACATATATTCTTTGCAGTCCTCTCTGACCTCAAGAGAACTAGAGATGGCAGGTATGGAAACGACATGAGAAAAATAAGATGTAGGGTCAGCTATGTGGTACAGTGAATAGAGCACCAGCCCTGGAGTCAGGAGGACCTGAGTTCAAATTAGGCCTCACACACTTAACACTTACTAGCCATGTGACCTTGGACAAGTCACTTAACCCCAATTGCCCTGCCTTCCCCCTCCAAAAAAAATGTAGTATTATTGTACAATTATATAATGTTATGTTATATATACATATATTATACTGAGTAATATACTAATATAATATAGTATTATAGTAATTATAATATATTTTTGTTCTATATAACATATTTTCAATTCTCACCTTATCATACAGTGGGTCTCCATTAACCATCTAGTGAAGCAGCTATATAGTAGAGGGAGCTGGACTTGGAGTTGGGAAGGCCTGAATCCTACCTTGGACACTTTAGGTATGTGATCCTGGACAAATCACTTGACCTCTTAGCCTCAATTTCCTCATCTGTAAAATGGGGATAAAAATAGCACCCATCTCACAGGATTGTTGTAAGCGTCAAATCAAATAACATTCAGTAAAGCATTTTACAAACTTTAAGTCACTGTGTAAATGCTGGCTATCATTTAGATTTAAAAATAGCAAAGCCCTAGATTGAGTAACCCTCTGGTACATATCCTGGTGATGGGAAGAGAGTAGAGGGAGGAAGATGAGTCGGGGGAGAAGCACCAGAAATTGTTTCCCAGCTTTCCCTTTATATATAGAAAAGGTCCTGTGTCTGACATCTGTCAATAGCACTATACCAGGTCCTTGTTTTCTAGGGGTTCTAAGGAAGTGATTGGTGACTCAACAAAGGTGTTGTCTGTTATTTCTGCTCCCAGGTTTATGCTTTGTATTCTTTCAGCATTACAGTTCATTGAAGAGGGGGAAGAAAATAGGAGAAGAGAGCCTGACTCACTCCATACCTGATTTATTGGACAATTTCTCAAAAGGATCAGGGCCTGCTCTCTTTGCCTTGGCTGTACTCTGAAAATATTCCCATAGTCCAGAGACCCATTCCTCTGAACAGCTGGTCATTAGCTCATAAGAGTCCTCATGGTAAAACAAAGAACAAAGGTGCCATTACAGTTGTTCATGGCCTGAATTTTCTAACTTAACTCTTTACTCTCCCAAGCCAGTCTCCAGACTCTAAGGAATGTTCTCTATCTCTGAGGTAGGACAGATTTATGTTCTCTCAGAGTCTCTTGTTCTTACATGTAGATGTAAGACCAAGATGTATCAGTATGCAATTACTAATGAATACATAGATGTATTTTCTAGCAGGCAATGGTTATTTGTTTATATTCACAAAGAAAAGATATATGCAGTTACGAAAAGATAGTGAGCATGTCCTACTATACATTATGGAGAGTATCAGAGCAGTCATAAACCAGATATCATAAATGAATCATGGCAGATATAGTTTATCTTGCCCTGCCACAGAGCCTCAGTTTCTTTCCCAGTAAACTGGGAATGATCTTCTGTCCCAAGAGGGCTGTTGTGAAGCTTAAATGAGATAGTACAAATAAAGTCAAGAAGCATTATTAAGCACCTCTTTCATACCAGGCACTCCACTAAGATAACACATGTAAATTGCTTTGTAAACTTTAAAGTTATATAAATTATTGTTGTAGGCAACTAGATAGGGTAGTAAGGACATTAGGTGGTGCAGTGAATAAAATACTGGGCCTAGAGTCAGGAAGACTCATCTTCCTGAATTCAAATCTGGCCCCATACCCTTATCAGCTGTGTGACCCTGGGCAAGTCACTTAATTCTGTTTGCCTCCATTTCCTTATCTGTAAAATGAGCTGGAGAAGGAAATGGCAAACACTACAGTACTTTTGCCAAAAAAACCCCAAATGGGATCACAAACAGTCAGAAACAGCAGAAAAACAACTGAACAACATCAGGTGGTATAGCAGACAGAATAGCTGAACCAAGAATCAGGAAGACCTGAGTGGAAATCTGGCATCAGACACTTACTAGCTATGTGATTCTGAGGAAGTTACCTAACTTCTGCCTATCTCAATATTTTCTTCTTTAAAATGGGGATGATAATAATAATAATAATAATAATAATAATAATAATAATAATAATAATAATAATAACACTTACAGGGTTATTGTGAGGATAAAATGTGATTTTGTTTCCCCCCTAAATTTGAAACTTTAAAGGGCTATTTATTAAATTATTGTCTCCCTCTCTCTACTATACTGGGATTTGATAAACCATATTATCCTCAGTGAGAAGCAGCGTGGTATAATAGAGTTCTGGGCTAAGACTCCAGAACACTTGGATTAAAATCATGCCTCTGACACTTACTAGCTACATTACTATTGGCATCATTTAATCTCTCTGAGGATCAAGCAATTTTCTAAGACTGTAAGTTATACACAAGTTATAATCAGTATCAGTGGAGGGAGTTCCCACACCAACAATATCAGAGGCTCTTGGTTTAGCTATGCATTATTACACTCAAAGCATAGTATGTATGCCCAAAGGGCAATCAAACTGTATATACAGCAATACCATTACTAGGTCTATATCCCAAAGAGATCATCAAAAAGTAGGAAGGGCCCACAGGTACAAAAATATTTGTAGCAGCTCTTTTTTTGTGGTAGCAAAGAATTGGAAATTGAGGGGATACCCATCAATTGGGGGAATGATTGAGCAAGTTGTGGTATGTGAATGTAGTGGAATACTGTTGTGCTATAAGAAATGATAAACGGGAAGATTTCAGAAAAACCTAGAAAAGACTCCTATGAACTGATGCTGAGTGAAGTGAGCAGAACCCAGAGAACATTGTACACAGTAACAGTAACACTATGTGATGATCTACTATGATTGATTTAACTCTTCTCAGAAATACAATAATCTAAGACAATTCCAAAAGACTCATGATGGAAAAAGCTAGCCATATCCAGAAAAAGAACTGATGGAGTCTGCATGCAGATCAAGGCATACTATTTTCACTTGTTATGATGAACCAATGAGATGGTATATGTCAAGTACTTTGTAAACTATAAAGAACCATACATAAATCTGGCTAGATTTTGCTGGGCCCTCCTGACTAAAAAATGATGAGAGGAGAGGAGAAGAGAGGAGAGGAAAGGACAAGACAGGACAGGACAGGAGAGCATGAGACTTATTTACTTTATAACCATATTGCTGACTCTTTTTCTTCCTATCAAAGACCTTAGCTTAAAAAGGTCAAGGTCTCCCACTGCATCCTGGGTCATCTCTAGTCATCCTGATCTATATCTGGCCTCTGGATCCAGATAGCTCTGGAGGAGAAAATGAGACTGATGACTTTGCCCAGTCCTCCCTCACTTAAATCTAATTCACTTGAATGTCATGGCATCACCTCCCTGATGTTATGTTCCTTTTCAAGAACAAAGGACAACCAACAACAACAGCTCTACTCTGTGCACCCCCATACCTAGTTAGGTCCCTTATACTCTTTATCCAAACCCTGGATTAGAGTAAGGGAAGACATTGGGCTCACTGTCTCTAGACCTCAGTGTATTTATCTGTAAAATGAGAGTGCTGGACTAGGTAATGATTTCTAAGAACCTTTCCAACTCCAAAAGTTCTGTGATCCTATGATCCTAAGATCTTAGAGACCTTAGATTCTGTCTGTATTTAGATGACAAGCTACGCTGTCCACTTCCTGATATAGCAAAGTCAGTGACAGTAATAGATCGAGCACCTACTCATCTGATGCATACCTTGTATTGGGTACTGCTGGGGGTGAAAAAGACATGAAAAGAAAGGGTACAAAGAATCTCTGACCCCAGGAAGTGTCTAGTGTAATGGAGGAGAAAGGATACATGCATGAAAAAGTGGCCAATCACATGCACAAATTCACAAAGGTGATGTGATTTCATCAATATGTTTTTGTTGTTATTTAGTATTGTTTTTGTTGTTATTTAGTATTGTGTCCAACTCTTTGTGACTCCATTTGGGGTTTTCTTGGTAAAGATACTGGAGTGGTTTGCCATTTCCTTTTCCACCTCATTTACAGATGAGGAAACAGGCAAATGGGGTTAAATGACATGCCCGAGGTCACACAACTAGTAAGTGCCTGAGACCAGATTTGAACTCAATAAGATAAGTCTACCTGACTCAAAGTCCAGCACTTTATTCACTGTGCCATCTAGCTGCCCATGATAGAAATACATTTAGCAGATAAGACTTAGAACAGTACATTCCCGAAGGTGATGCCAAATCACCAGGCACAGGTGAGACAGGGAGTGGAAGGAAGTAGAGAGCAGACAATTTGATCAAGTCCCAGAGCTCTGCTTTGTACCTCCGTTGCTGCCTTTTCCTTTCCTGGAACACCAGTCTTCCTTTCCACAAGTCCATGTCCATCACTTCCTTCAAAACTCAGGTCAAAACCCACTTCTTCTAGAAAACTTTTCCTCATTGATGCTATGCTTGGGTCACTTGATGCTCCCTCAACCCTCATGGATTCCATCTTGTAGTTCATTAGTGTGTACTGATGAATCTCTTGAATTTGTTCTCAATTTTCACATCTATCTCTAGATATATCTCTAACTAGACAAAGCTCTTTGAGGGCCAGGACCATATCATCTATTGCTTTTTTGGGCTTCTATCTCATCTAGTTCCAGGCTTTTCAGGAAGTTGGGTTGCGAAGTGGATAGAGCATTGGACTTATAGTCAGGAATGATTTGCCCAGGGACACAGCTAGTAAGTATTTGAGGCCTGATTTGAACCCAGGCCTTCCTAACTTAAGGTCCAGCACTCTATCCATGGTACCAGTACTCTCTCTCTCTTTCTCTCTCTCTCTCTCTCTCTCTCTCTCTCTCTCTCTCTCTCTCTCTCTCTCTTTCTCTCTCTCTGTCTCTCTCTGTCTCTCATTCTCTCTCTCTTTCCCTGCATCCCTCTCTTTTTCCATTTATGTGTGTACATACTTATCTCTCTCTCTATATATATATATATACACATACATACATATGTATATATATATATATACATATATATCTTTTTTTTCTTTTTCTTTTTCATCTGCTCTATACTGGCTTAGTACTTTGATTAAAAAATATTCTGTGCTCTCTGCTTGAATAGGGAGCACCTTTCCCCTAGAGCTCTTGGAAGGCATTAATTAGGGCTCCAGAACCTCTAGGAGGTTGGTGTTCTGCTCATTTTACAGATCAGTAAACTTGTTCAAGGTTGGCTGGTGAGTCACGGCTGGTGAGTCAGAGACAGGATGAGGCTCCTCAGTCTTTCCCATCTACCATCCAGTGCCTAATCTCTCTCTCCCTCCTCATTCAGAAACCCCAGAGGGAAACATCTGTGAACAAAACAAAATGAAAACTTTCTCATTCGCAGAAAATGTACTTTAGTTTCATTGACAATGAGTCATTCTTTCTTTGGGTTGAAGCCTCTGCTCTGCCCTACCCTGGCTTGCTCTGGGTTGGCTGAGATTCATGCTTTGAGCTTAGCAAGGTAAGAGTCAGACTGTTTCTGGGTGATGGTGTTTGGGGGAATTCATGCAACTCAGATTATGAGCTTCTGTGGCCAGACAGGGAACTCCCAAAGTTGCTTTTGCTATTCCACCTTCCTAATTGACCACTGCTGCCCCAATCTCCAAACACTAATCTTAGACACACCCATAAAATGCATATTTTACTATCTAGTATAGTCTTGGTTTACAGCTTTTATTCTCTTTTCTGAATGGATGTGACTCTAAGTGAGTTTTCAAATGAAACGTCTCAAGGACAAGGTTTGCCTATGAAGTTCATTTTCTTTTTTTTCAATTTTGTTTCATATTTTTAAAAAAAGCTCTGTGTTCTAAATTTTATCCTTCTTTCCCTCCTGCCCCTCACTCCTCCCTGCAATGGTAATCAATTATATATGTATATATATATAATTATATATGTATATATATAATATACATATATATGTATATATAATTATATATGTATATATATAATCAATAGATTATACATGTGCAATTATGTAAAACATTTCCATATTAGTCATTTTGTACAAGAAAATTCAAGTAAAAGAAAAAATGCAAGTTAAAAAACAGCATGCTCCAGTTTGTACTCCAACAATTGTAAAGCCAAGCACAAGCAGCTTTCCAGAGGACTGCCACTGCGAACAGCTTCAAGGTTCTGATTACATAGTATAGTGAACTCTCTATTTATCCAGCAGTAAATTAAAGCAAAACATTCACAGAAACCAAAGCACAGCATTCACAATGTTATGACATAACAACTTATCACTAAAGTGGCCACAGAGTTTACACCAAAGTGGCCACATAGTTTTAAACAAAAGATATCATTCAGTAAGTCCTTAACTAAATTATCCTTAATGAGCAGGCCTCCTTAAGGGACACAAAGTACAAAGGTCAAAGTTCTCCACCCCTATGTCACAGTAAATCATAATCTTCTAAGTCAGCATTAAGTACCCAAGAAGAGGTCTTTTCATCTCAACTCGAGGCTGGCTCTCAGCTTCTATGGTTCCTCTTCCATGGTCCCAGATCTTGCCCAAATCTACCCAACTGTCACCTGGATTCAAAGGCAGGCAGTTCTCAGCTCCTTGTCCAGCTCCTCATCCAGTTCCTTGTCAAATTCCCATTCCATATTGAAGCTCACAGTGTCCAGTCCACCTCAAATCCTTCACAGTTCCTGTTTCTGGGAAGAGAAAGCTTAACAGAGCCAAAACAACATTGATGCACATTGCTGGCACCATCATCAATTCACTATCTGCCAGTAAAATCAACAGAGACCCACAAACAAGGTCTGAGAGGTCAACACAAACCATCAGGAAATTCCCAGGACATCCAGAACCCTCCTCCCAGCCTTCTATAAAAAGACAATAAGAAAATCCTCTTTCAGGGCTTCCATACAAAGTATTACAAACAAAAATCAACACAAACAGAATAGACAGAGTGCCAGGATACCACAAGTTTTCTCCTCAATTCTGCCACCTCAAGAGTTCTCTTCTCAGTTCTGCCCTCTCCTAGCTTGGGCTGCTCCTTATATATGGTTATTAGTTCTTCCCCTTCCTGTTGCATCAGCAACAGGGGTTCAAAAGTTCTGTGCTTAAGAAGTTGTGGGATTCACAAGTTCTGTTTCTTAACAAAGACTTGATATAATCATGGGCAACGTTTAAAAAAATTCCAACTGAAACAAGATGCTAAATAATTAAATATCTGAAACAAGGCATTAAGTAAGCCTTGCTCACCATTACAACAATGTAAGTTCTTTCTCTGGAAGTAGATAGTACACTTCATCATTAGTCCTTAAGGGTTGTCTTGGATCATCATATTGCTGAGAATAGCCATCATTCATAGTTCTTCATCGAACAATATTGCTGTTACTGTGTTTGTCCTCTTGGTTCTGTTCACTTTACTACACATCAGTTCATGTAAGTCTTTCCAGGTTTTTCTGAAATCATCCTGCTTGGTATTTCTTATAGCACAATAATATTCCATTATAACCATATACCACAGCTTGTTTAGCCATTCCCCAATTGACAGGCATCTCTCTGATTCCCAATTCTTAGCCACCACAAGAAGGTCTGTGAAGCTGACTTTCTATAGGACCACTAGGTAGAGCAAAGTAAAATTGAGTACTTCACAAATCTTTTTGGTGACAGTGATCACAATAATTAGTGATAACAAGGTTTCTCAAATGTTTTATACACTTTTATTTGGACTTTTCCTTCTATTTTGCCCTTAAAGTTCTTTACAACCTATCCTCTCCTACCTTTACAATCTTCCCTAGTATTTTCCCCCCATGTACACCTTGTGGTATAGTAGACTTTATTTGACCTAATTGCTACTTCTCACACATAACACTCCATCTTTCATTTCCACTGCCTCTGCAGTGAATGTCCCCCATGCTTAGGCATGTTCTCCTTCCTCCCCACTGGAATCCCTGAATTCCTTTGACACTAAATTCAAATGCCTCCTTCTATATGAGGCCTTTCCTAGACACCACCCCCCCCAGATGGTAATGTCTTGGCCTTTTTGATCACCTTCAATATAATTTGTAAAGACCTATATGTGTGAATAACAATAACATATTGATGGATTTAGTTCATTCTTGGGGAGGCTGAACCCTAAAGGACTCTCATTCTTTTTTGACTCATTTCTCTTTTCACCCTTATCTAAGAGCTCTAGGGAAAATTAGTTAAAGCATATGTTTAGCTTATATTTATGGTAATGGGAATTTGAAGATCTTCCCTGCCCCTTAATAGGCCTAAAAGAATTTGAAGATCTTTCCTGCTTTGAAGACCTTTTCTGCCCCTGAATAGGCTGAACATAATCACATGGAACCTGTATTGGGAGGAGCTTGTTGAAGGGTGGAGCAGAGCCCACAGGAAACAGGAAGTCAGAGCAGCTAGATAGTAGGAGAGAGAAGATGTGCAGGCAAGGAGACAGCTAGGTTTGTAAGTGTTTGTTTTCCTCCTGCTGTGACAGTTAGACTTGAGAGTGTTACGGGAATTCTAAAGGATGGTATGGCTCCCTGCCTTGCTATAGTATATTAACTTCTTTGTTGCTATGATGGATTAGGCTTTCTGGTTTGGGGATTCAGTTTTCTAGTGTCTGAATAAATGTTTTGCTTCTGTCTTCTATATGGAGAGTCTGTTATATTTTGCAATTGAGAACTATCTTGGGGGCAGCTAGGTGGCACAGTAAATAGAGCACTGGCCCTGGAGTCAGGAAGACCCGAGTTAAAATCCAGCCCCAGACACTAAACACTTACTGTGTGACCTTGGGTAAGTCACTTAACCCCAATTGCCCTGCCTTGCTCCCTCCAAAAAGCCAGGGGGGAGAGAGAGAGAGAGAGAGAGAGAGAGAGAGAGAGAGAGAGAGAGAGAGAGAGAGAGAGAGAGAATTATGCCGTCATATTCATAGTCTCCACTGGTGCTGTAAGTATTGCTTTGGTGCTACATTTTTCTAAAGGGGTAGGTAGAAAGACACCCATGAAACAATGTAAATTAGGTATAGAATAGCTATTTATTTACGCTACATAGGAGAAATGCTTAATACTTGCAAAACCAATGAATGCAAGTTGGCCAAAACAAACAAATAAACTTAAATAGCAGCAGTAACTTCTGAATAGACCTTCCACCTTCACCTTAGCTCTGTTCAACCAACTTTCTCCAGGTTCATGTCCTGTGGCAAGCCAAGTGAGGGACTGAAATTCATCCTCTTGCTAACAATTATCCTCTCCAAAAAGCACTGAAAAATTACCAAGCAACTGATCCCAGTTATTTATCCCCTCCAACTGAGGTCCCCTGAATCTTGGGACCTCTTAACCTCACAAGGCTGCCCCCAGAGTTGGATCCATCTCAAGATCACCACCCAGTCACCTGTACTCATGAAGCAGCCCCAATCCCAGGCTCAGGTTCACCCAGACAGAAAATACACATTAGCTACAGACTGCTCACAGCCACTAAGCTGTAGAGGTGAAATAAAGACACCAGTTCCCTCCTCCACCTCTCAGAGAAGAGTCCTAACAATCCTGACTCATTTAGCTGATGGGGAAAGAGACAATCTTTAATGTCCACTGAGTGGGCTACCCTTTCTGGATCAGTAGTCAGTCATATCTGATGAAGCTTTGACACTCCCACTTTTGCTACTTTGAGGGAGAGGACTGAGGGATTTAGGGTCAGTATTTTCTTCATCATCCTAAAATGACAAGTCTTTAAGAAGTGAACAGATGTTTCTCCAGAGGTGACTAAGGCATAAACTCATTACTTTTTTTCCCTGCTGATCCTTTGACTATATTTTAAAATTTTTTCCCTCAATTACATGTAATGACAATTTTTAACATTCACTTAAATTTTTTTTTACTTCCAAATTCTCTCCTTCCCTTCCTCCCTCCTTGAAAAGGCAAGCAATTTGATATAGATTATATAAGTATAGTCATAAAAACGTGTCCATATTAGTCATGCAGAAAAAGAAAACCAAGAAAAATAGTTTCTTTTAAAAGTAACTTTTAAAAGTTACTGGTTTTGATGTGCTTTGATCTGTATTCAGACTCCATCAATTATTTTTCTGGTGGTCAATAACATTTTTTATCATAAGTCCTTTGGAATTGTCTTAGATCATTGTATTGCTGAGAATAGCTAAATCACTCACCGTTGATCATCATACAATATTGCTATTACTGTGTACAATGTTCTCCTGGTTCCGTTCACTTCACTTTGCATCAGTTCATATAAGTCTTCCCAGGCATTTTTGAAAGCATTAAGGTCATCATTTCTCATAACACAATGGTATTCCATCACAATCATATACCACAATGTGTTCAGCCATTCCCCAATTGATAGGCATCCCCTCAATTTCCAATTCTGTACTTTCTCATAACCAGATGAGATGGGAGAGAGAGAAACCTATTGTTTACCTCCATTATGTGGGTTTTGTATAGACCTACATACTATCTTCCCCATTAGAGTACAAACTTCTTAAAAGCAGAAACTGTTTTGTTTTTGTTTTGTTTTTTTTGCACCCCAGAATATAGTAAGCATTTAAATGCTTGATTAATAATTTTCATTTCTGTTAGAGTAATTTATGCAATAAGGGCAGCTAGGTGGCTTAGTGGATAAAGCAATGGCTGGGAGTCAGGAGAATCAAAGTTCAAATCTAGCTTCAGATATTTACTAGCTATGTGACCCTGGGCAAGTCACTTAACCCTGTTTGCCTCAGTTCTTCATCTGTAAAATGAACTGGAGAAAGAAATGGCAAATTATTCCAGTATTTTTGCCAAGAAAATAGGGTCACAGAGAGTTGGACATGACTGAGACAATTCAACAACAATAATTTAAACAGTAGTCTTATTACCCCTTTTAGACTGCAAATTCCTTGGGGCAAATTCCTTGTGAGAGAATTTTATTTTCCCCCCTGTCTTTACATACATACACTAGTATATGTGTATACATACTTAATAAATATTTGTTTATTGTCATAACCTGAAAAATATAGAGGAAGAACTCTGAAGAGGTCCTCTAATCCATCCCCTTGTCTCTGGGAAGAACTGTTCCCCGGTTCTTTAGGCAACTAGTGTTATTGTCTCTTAGAGAAAGAGAATGTAAGTTTGTTGAGAAAAGGGACAAGTTTAATTTCTCTCTTTGTACTGCACAATCTGTAAGTATTTGAGGTCTCTTATTCCTTTTTCCTGATCCTTGTTTTCCAATACATTTCTTACCATTCTCACCCATTCTTACCACTTCATTGTTACATTGAGTTCATCACAGATTTTTACAACTTCTTTATCCTCTAACTGGTGATGGTAGATGAACTGCAATTATTTTCATGATAGTTCTTTTCCTAATACTGATCTTGAGCTGGCTATACCAGATGTTCCATGAAATGATGTTTCCTCTTGCCTTTGGATATACAATAAAACCAATTCCTCCACTTTTCTTCTTTTCCTCTCTGAGGAATAATTGTGAACCACCCTTTCATTTAGCCTCTCCTTCTTTCTGTTTCTGTTTCAGTGATAATATCAAGTCTTATGATTTAGTTTCTCTAGCAGTAAGACCACTTCATCCCTGGATATCAACCTGCATCATTTCTTATAGCATAATATTATGCTATAATGATGGGCACTCTCTTAGTTTCCAATTCTTTGCCACCACAAAAAGAAGCTGCTATAAATAGTTTTCTACATATAAGTTTCTTTTCATTTTTCTTTGATCTCTTTGGGTATACATTTATTAGCAGAATTTCTGGGTTGAAGCGTAAGGCACAGTTTAATAGCTTTTAGGGTATAGTTCCAAACTGCTTTCCAGAATGGCTGGACTAGCTTACAGCTCCTGTTTTTGTACCTGTTTTCCCACATTCCCTCCAGCATTTGACTTATATGAACTGGTACAAAGTGAAGTGAGTAGAACCAAGAGAACATTTTACACAGTAACAACAATATTATAAAGATAGTTAACTGTGAAAGACTTAGTAACCAATCAACACAATGACCCTCCATAATTCCAAAGGACTCATGATGAAAAATTCTATCCACCTCCAGATAGAGAACTGACAGACAAAGAATGCAAATTGAGGTATATTTTTTGTCTCTTTTTCTAATTTCTTTTAACATGGTTAATGCAGAAACTTGTTTTGCATGATTTCATATTTGTTTTATATTTCTTGCCTTCTCAAAGGGTGGTAGAGAGTAAAGGGAAAGGGGGAGAATCTGGAAATGAAAATAAAATAAAATAAAATTTTAAAAAAAGAACCCAGCTTTACTTCCATGATACAATTAAACATCAGGGTAGGACTTTGCAAAGGCCCAAGTGATCTCTAGTATTAATAGTTAATGTTTATATAGTACTTGCTATATGCTAGGTAGTGTCCAAGGTGCTTTACAATTATTATCTAATTTGATTTTCACAACAACTCTGGGAGGTAGATGCTATTCTGATGCTCATTTTATAGATGAGACAATTGAGGCAAATAGAGATTAAGTGACAAGTGTTAAAGTCACACAGCTTTTAAGGCCAAATTTTAATTCAATTCTCCCCAGTTCCAGACTCAGCACTCCCCACTGTACCACCTTGCTATTCATCTCCATCTCTGGAATACTTCCTTCAAGAAAAAAATCAGTAGGTACTACACTTGGTGAGCATCAAATCACACCTCAAAACTGAAATCAATTCTATTTTAACATGAAAAGACTCAGTATTGATATGTAGCATTGCCAAATCATCTGCCATATTAGAGCAAAGATCAGAAGTAGAATAATACTAATGCTGATGAATAATGCTAAGAATGAGAATGAAAGATACAGCGTTTGTAAGCAGGGCTTAGGTTGACTGTCCTGAAAGTTGGGGTCAGAAGTCCCAGAGGAGCATTATTATTATTTATAGTCTAATGCCTAGTGACTCATCACAAACATTGAACATGAAGGTGAGAGATGTAAAACCAGCTGGGATTCAGGGGAGGAAAGACAGAGTTTGGAAAGACAGAACTGAGTACTGCAGTGGTGGTAGGAGAGCCAGGGGGCTGTTCTCGGGACCATGAAATAAGAGGAGGGGCTGGTGTCGGCCTGCCTGCCTCAAGCTCCCAATTTATGACAATAAACTGGCAAAAAAAATGTGAAGAAGCTCTCTAAAGCTCTCCCTCTTCAATTCCTCTCTCCCTCCATGTTTAATCTTTATGGGTGTCTCATATTGTATTTCCTTGTTATGTTCTACATTGTTGCTTTATAATTTTGTTCGTTTCCCACATAAAACAATGGAATATTTGTCTTGCAGAGACTTAAATTGTTTGTGTTTAGAGAATGCAAATGGGAAAGCCTGTAATCCTTGTATTAAAGGGAATCTAATTTCCTGGAAAATGTCCTACTCAACTTAATAGTTGGGTACCAGCTTGGGGTATGGGGAGCTGTTTTATTTTATTTTATTTTATTTTATTTTATTTTATTTTATTTTATTTTATTTTATTTTAAAAGCAATTGGGGTTAAGTAACTTGCTCAAGGTTACACAGCTAGTCATTATTTATGCGTGGGTGCTCATTTTCTGAGGCCGGATCTGATCTCGGGTCATCCCAACTCTGAGGCGCTCTTACTCACTGCGCCACCTAGCCACCCCTTTAGGGCAATTGGGGTTAAGTAACTTGGCCAAGGTTACAAGGCTAGGTTTTTGTTTGTGTGGATTAAGTGTCTGAGGCTGGCTCCAAACTCAGGTCCTTCTGACTCCAGGGCCAGCGCTCTATTCACTGCGCCACCTAGCCGCCCCTTGTTTTATTTTATTAATAGTTTTATAACCTTCCCACAGGCAGAACTCTAAACTGAATCTAGGGGTCCTCTTTCTCCTCTAGAATGAGCCTATTGTCAAAATCTGGATGTTATTCTTAGTCCTTAAAGTTGTGATGAGGAAGATGGAGAAGATGAGCCCATGATCATGGGCCCTTTAGACGGAGTTTATTCCTCTTACTCAAAATGAGGATAAAAGAAGGGAAAGTCTCAACTCCAGCTGGATCCTTTGGAAGGAGATAAACTGGTCTTGCATGCTTCCTTTTGGCCCCTTTCCCTGGAAGAAAGTGCGTGGGGAGTGAAAACTTCTCGGAATGAATCTTAGAATTTGGTATCAGTTTTGATTGTTGATTTCCCCCTTCCCCCTTCATTTCTGCTGTCAATCAGCAGTAAGCCCTTTTAGGAGTCTTTCAACCCCCACATAACTTCAGTCCTTTGTCTACTTTCCCACCTCTGTGGGCCCCTCCTTCCAGACAGTGGGAGTCAGGGACAGTCCAGGCTCACTCCCCCACCCCAACCAATGGGAGTGAGGGACAATGGGGAAATATGACCCTGCTGTATTAGGATTTTAAAGCTCTGTTCACCCCATATTGAGTGCCTCCTCTCTCTGATCAATCATGGAGAGGACCGCCCTCTTCTCCCGGGGGAAGAAAATAAAATTTCCTGTTTTTATCTTGTGCTCTTGATGAAATTTTGAATGGGGTTTGTCATCCCACACAAAAGGGAAGTGTGTAGGAGAAAAAAGCTAGTTGGTTAGTCAATAAACCTTATTAAGCACCTAATATGTACCAGGCAATGTGTTAAGTGCTGAAGATACAAAAAGAGGCAAAAGATAATCCTTGCCCTCAAGGAACTCACAATCTAATAGGTGAGACAGTAAGCAGACAAATACTTACAAACAAGTTACATAAAGGATAGAGAGAAAGTAATTAAGAGAGGAACAACACTAGAATTAGTGGGGCTGGAAAAGGCTTCCCATAGAAGATGAAATTTTGTTACGGACTTAAAGGAAGCCAGGAAAGCCAGTAGGCAGAAGTGAGGAGCGAGAGCATTCCAGACATGGGGAATAGCCAGAAAAATGCCCACAGTCATTCAACCACCCACCATGCCACCACATGTACAAGTTACAGGTGCAGCTGAAGTGCAACTGAAGTAACTTGGTCTTGACCTATTTAAACAATGAGTAATGGGTAGTAGATACAACATTGACATTGATTATAATAATTATATATTGTTATACAGAGAATATCCCTGGGAAGAATTAAACTACTCAGCCTTGCTCTTCCAGGGATCAATATACCTTCATCTCCACACTGACCATTTTCTCTGCCTCTGATGTTGCTGCTGTTGCTTTACTCTTTAAATTGAACCACCAGAGACCATGCCTGTCTGGATCTAAGACCCTTTCTCGTGAGGTGTGGAGCACAGAAGTCTCTAAAGCACTGGAAATAAATAGCATACAGAGGGCGATGGTGAGCTTCGAGGGGAGTGCAAGCAGGCTGAAATGTGTAGCAAATGAGGAACTTCAAAGAATAGGAGTAAGACATCAGGAAAATGTGAAGCTAGAAAAAAGTAGCTAAGTTGGTCAGGCTGTGAGGGCCAGAGATGACAGGCAGATAACTCTAGTGCTCTGCTGGTATCTTTGCAATGGGAGGAGAAAGGGTTGAGTCAAGATGACGGAGTGAGAGGAAGCAATACAGCCCAGATCCCCACTCAACCTTCTCTACAAAGATTTAGAAAATGTCCCAGACCAAATTCTGATTGGGAGACCCAAGAAAAAGTCACAGGGAGTCATTTTTTCCAGTCCAGGGCAGCTTTGGGAAACAGGCAGAGAGGTCTGTGGACACTGGGAACAGGTAGTGGCCAGGAATGTGCACTGCATAAGCATGTCAGTGTCCAGAAACTGAGGTGGCTGAGACAGAGAACCAAATCAGAAAGAGATCTCAGGGATCCCTGAAGTTGATCCGGGTGAAGGAACAGGCACCATCTGGCAGCTTTGTTGTCCTCTGCCCTGTTCTGGGTCATGGATCTAGGGTGGAGAACAGTCATGAGCATAGAACAAGTCAAGGCAAGGTACAAGGTCTGAATGCAAAACTTAGCTGTGTGTTTCTGAACCCAGGAACAGAGATTCCACCTCTAGCCCAGGGAAGATGCTTTTAGGGGAATAACCAGGTCAGGAGTCTCAGACCAAAGGGGACCAGCTGCCAGTTCAATCACCTGCAGTCTCAGGCCAAATATCCTCCTCTCACATTCCCCTTACCCCAGAAGTGTTCAGAACCTAGCACTAACATAAAGGTAAAAGGAATAAGTTGGAAAAATCGTCAAACAAACGAAAAGAATCCCACCATAAAGAGCTGTTGTGGCAATAAAGAAACTCAAGACACAGACACAGAGAGAAAGAAAACGATTCAAAACATTTACAAGCAAAAGTTCAAAGAAAAAATACAGCTTAGACAAAGGCCCAACAAGAATTCTAGAGAGCTAAAAGTAAAATCTCCTAGTAACTCCTAGAAGAGCTAAAGTTTTAAAAAAAATTAACTGCCAAAAAATTATTTTAAAAACCAAATGAAGTATGAATGAAGTATGATCCGGATGAAGGAACAGGCACCATCTGGCCTGTTTCCTAGAGGAAAAAATGGGGGGAAAGTGAAAGGTGGGGGCTGTGGAGAGATATAAAAAGAAAATTAACAGCTTGGAAAAAAGTACTAAACCTTAATGAAGAAAATTACTAATTGAAAATTAGAATTGGACAAATGTAAGCTAATGACCCATGAGACATCAAAAAATAATAAAGTCAAAAGACTGAAAAAAATAGGAGAAAATGTGAACTAGAAAAACAACTGACCTGGAAAGCAGATCAAAGAGATAATTTAAGAGTCAATGAGCTACTTGAAAACCATGAACAAAAAAGACTGGATACCACATTTCAATAATCCATAAAAGAAAACAGCCTAAATCTCTTAGAACCAGAGGGCAAAGTAGAAATGGAGAGAATCCATCTATTACCTCCTGAAAGGGATCCCAAAATGAAAACTCCCAGGAATATTTGACCAAAGTAAGGTCAAAGAAAAAAAAAATACAGATCCTGTCCAGGAACTCAAAAAAGGGCCTCTAGCATGTTGGATGGCCTGGCCCCTACAGCCTAAACTTAATAGTCGTAGGTGAGTTGTAACCTACATTGTTGGAGGAAAGATCCACATTAATGAGATAATGGGCCCATTTGAGTGTTTTAAATATTCAAAGTGTCTGGCATAGAGTAGATACTTGATAAATTTTTGTTAACACAATGTTAATAAATATTTATTAAAGTTGAAACTTAGAGGAAGGCATTGAACTCACTGTCAAGTCCATAGATGGAATGCATTCTCTTGGCCAGTCTTGCGCCTACTATTTTCCAGGGAAAGAACTCTTCCTAAAGAGAATAGGGAGTTTATGAAACGCCTGAAGAATAAGTGACTTCTAAAGTCTTCCTGGGCCCAAAAACGCTGTGCTAACATGCTTTTCAGGGAAATGAGAGAGTAGATATGATTCAATTCTCTGGAAACTAGAAGTATTTTTCTACACTTTGCCCTGCCTCTCCACAGTTAAAATCTGCTGTTGAGGTGGGGGACAGCCATGATAACTGTCTTCAGATCATTGAAGTTCTTTCCCCAAAGGACAAGAGGGGGGGCAATAAGTAGACCTTTCAGAGAGACACATTTAACATCAATTTAAAGTAAACCTCAATTAATCAGAGCAGAATAGGCTAGTTCTGAGGGTAGCAGGTTCCCTAATGCTATGTTCCCCTCTTGGATTATCTCCTACCTATTCCATCTATTTCTTGAACGTGCCTAATTGTTCCCCTCATTAGTACGTAATTTTCTTGAGGCCAGGGACTGTTTTTGACTTTCTTTGTATCTCCAGGGTTTAGCACGGTGCCTGACACATACTAAATACTTTAACAGATATTTGCTGCTCTCCCCACCCTAGACTTCATGGAAATTTGAGGGCCCATTACAACCAGAATTATTTAAATGCAGGTTGGATAGATGCTTTTTTGGGGAAGGGGGAGGTACTGGTTTCTTCTCAAGTGGAGGTGGAATTTAATGACCTCTGAGATCTTTCAATTCTGAAATTCTATAATAATATAAATTTCCCAGCAGCTATTGCTGCTTCTTATCAGGCTTATCACAGCACTTTTTTCCTGATGTTGGCAATACTCCAGGCCCCAGGGGATAAGTACCTATAGACAGAGAGAACTGACTGCTAGTAAGATGTTTGATGTCAGTTGCCCTAGACTCCTGGGTGCTGCCATGAGTACCGATTACTGGCTCTACCAGGAAACAGGCACTGTCCATCCCCAGAACTAGATCCCTGAGCTCAAGATGTCCTTGCCTTGTGGCCTTGGGATTGACTGTCTCCTTGCTGGTTATAATAGGCATGGTTCTGCCAATTCAGAAGGGAGAAGGCTAAGAGTGGAACTCTAGAGAATGCTCATGGGGAAGTAGCTAGAGTACAGAAAGATATGTGTATAGAGGGCTGACTTCTACAGAAAACAGCCCTTGCTAGAAGGATATTGCTCATCCAATCTTTCCTAGAATGATGTTTAAAAGGGAATTTAGAGGGCATTTTTTATTTTACAGTTAAGGAAATAAATTCATAAATATAAAGTGACTTATCCAAAATCACACAGCTAATTAATAGATGACTAGGATTAAAACCCAGATCTTCTGATTCCTAGCCTAATACTCCTTCTGTCATATGTTGTTCAGTTGTTATTTTAGTCATGTCCAACTCCTTGTGACACCATTTGGGGTTTTCTTAGCAAAGACACTGGAGTGGTTTGCCATTTCTTTCTCTAACTCATTATACAGATGAGGAAACTGAGGCAAACAGGGTTAAGTGACTTGCCCACTGGTAAAATCTGAGATCAGATTTGAACTCAAGAAGATGAGTCTTCCTGAAGCCAGGACTGGAACTCCATCCACAGAGCCATCTAGCTGCCCTGACATATAACGGTCAGACACTGAATTAATAAGGAAAACCAACCTTCTTTGTAGCTTTGGGCTAGTTATTTAACCTTTCTGGATCTCAGTTTCCCAGTCTATTAGGCTGTGTCCTGCCTAGAGCTGATTCATCATGAGCATTTGCACACCTCAGAAATCTGCTAACAGTACAAATCTGGTCTTGATTTGTTATTTGGTTAATTATCTAGACTTACGATTGTAATGGAGATAATGTTAAAAATGCAGATTTTTAAAAATGTGTCTACTTTTTTGGTGGAGGTGGTAGGGGAGGGGAACTGGCTGTTAAACATTTACCATCACAGAACTGGATGTTACCTTCCATTTTTTCCAGGGCTGTAATTAGAATAAATGAGGTACTATGTAGTAACTGACATCTACATAGTGCATTTAAGTTTGCAAGACATTTTATGCATATTAGGAATATTTAGATTCAAGCCCTCCCTACTGTTCTCTAGGGCTCCTCTGACTGTGATAAAGCCTCTTATCCCTATGCTGTTGCTTTTTCAAGAACTCTATTTGTTCTTTAATCCCCTGTGATGTCCCAGAACCAGTCTACCCAATGAATAGTCTATTGATTGAATGAACAAGTTTCTTTCTGGGTAATACACCAGATAAGCAAACAGACTTGAACTGGCTCTTACTCTTAAAAAGTGACATATTAAAAGCTAAGTGGTTGAGCCCCATTAGTGACAGTCACCAAGTATTTCTTGGCCAGAATTTATCTCTTCCATGTTCCAAGGTCACTAGCAACATGACTTTCTTCAGATCAAGGGGAAGAAAGACACTTTTTTCTACCTCCTTTGGTGTAGGATTCTCCCAGAGGGAAATTGTCTGGTGGTCTTTGGGGCAACCTGCACTTTTTCAGGGAGGGAGGGAGGGAGGAAGGAAGGAAGGAAGGAAGGAAGGAAGGAAGGAAGGAAGGAAGGAAAGAAGGAAGGAAGGAAGGGTCAGAGGGAGGGAGGGAGGAAAGAGACTGAGGGAGGGAAAAATTTTGGGGGGTATTTTTTGAAGAAAAGTTAGCACAGGTAAGTCTTATTATAAGATTATATATATATATATATATATATATATATATATATATATATCTTTATTTCTGGGACACTTGAACAATAAGATTAAAGAAACTAGGGATTATTTGCTAAATAGTTCATAGTTAGGGGCAGTGAACAGAGCACAGGCCCTGGGGTCAGGAGGACCTGAGTTCAAATCTGGCCTCAGACACTTAACACTTACTAACCATGTGACCTTGGGCAAGTCACTTAACCCCAATTGCCCTGCCTTCCCCCCTCCAAAAAAGAAAAAGCAAAAAAAGAATAGCTCATAGTTAGAACTCCTTCTGCAGTCTTAAGAGAAAAATAGATAATATACTACTGTCTTATTTTCCAAAAACTTTCTCAACTGTATCTGAGAGTAATATAAGCCACTTAACAAAAAAGGTAAAGTATTATACAAATAAAAACAAACATAGTTGATAGCTTCCCCTGTTTCAAAACTTATTATAAAATTTTCTAACAGTTAATTTGGTCTTTTGAAGATAAAAATCTAGAAGCAGTGGTCCTTTTCTTTCATTCAAGTAAGCAGACACTTTTCCCTTTCAAATAAGGAAGAAAATTAATCCATTCAATCAAAAGTAATGGTGGGTGATATTTGAAATAAAAATAGAAGTACTTAAATCAGGAAGTAAAATGCATAAAATGGCCTTTGTTGCAAGTTTAAATTTATAGTTATTAATAAATTGTATTAGGGAAAGTGAGTGAAAGTTTTAACAACAAAAAAAGGATCTGGGCTAAATTCATAGGCTTATAAGATCATCAGTTTAAAGTTGGAAGGAAACTTTGAGATCATCCAGTCCAATACTAGTCTTTTTATTTCTTATTGTTCAGTCAGGTCCAACTCTTTGTGACCCCATTTGGGGTTTACTTGACAGAGATACTGTAATGGTTTACCATTTTCTTCTTCAGCTCATTTTATAGATGAGGAAACTGAGATAAACAGGGTTAAGTGACTTGCCCAGGGCCACACAACTAGTAAGTGTCTGAGGCTGGATTTGAAGTCAGTTTTTCCTGAGTCCAGGCCTAGCACTTTACTTATTGTACCACCTACCTCCCCAATAATAACTTTACTTACCTACAGAAGACTCACTTATATTATTGTTGTACTCTTGTTGTTGTTCAGTCATTTTAGATTCTTCATGTCCCCGTTTGGGATTTTCTTGGCAAAGGTATTGGAAGCGTTTGCTGTTTCCTTCTCCAGATCATTTTACAAATGAAGAAACCAGGCAAACAAGATTAAATGATTTGCTCGAGATCATACAGCTAGTAAGCATCTGAGGCCAGATTTGAATTCAGGAAGAAGAGTCTACCTTACCGTAGACCTGGCATTCTATCCACTGTGGCCCCGATCAGGAAACTGAGACCCAAAGGAAGATTAAGTGACTTGCCCAACATCACACAGGTAGTATGTGGCAGAGTCAAGATTCAAAACCAGGACCTTTGACTTTAAATCTTTCTGGTGTACTGCACACCAAGCAGACACTGGGGAAAATGTTACTGACAGGTGCACATGTTGTCCAAGTTCATGTCTTGGGTTTTGTTCTGATACTTAAATGGTTTCCTCTCTGGTGTCACAAGGAATGGTACCAGTGTTTTGTTGTGAAGTGCATTGTGTCCCATAACTTCCCAGGTGACATTTGCATCCATGTTTCCGGTTCTAAGAAAAGGGCCTTGACTTTCAGAATCTGTCTTTCCAACCATGGTGGTAGGTAGATAGATTCTACAGTGAACAGGCTTGCATTTAGAAAAAGCTCCAGGCTTACAGTTAGGAAAACCTGAGGTCAAATCGAACCACAGATACTGTCTGACCCTGGGCACATCATTTAACCTCTATTTGCCTTAGTTTTCTCAACTATAAAATGGGGATAATAATGCCACCTAATTCACAGGATTAAATAAGTTAATATTTGTAAAGTGTCTGCTTATGGTGCCCTTTACTGCAGTTTGCCCCATTTTCTTTTACTCTATCGGAAGATAATATTAGCACCTCCCTCCCAAGGTTGTTGTGAGGATAAAATAAGACAGTATGTGTAAAGCACTTAGCACAGCCACTGGCATATAGCAGGCGTTTAATAAATGGTTTTTTTTCTTTTCCTTCCTATTTGGAAGAGGAGGGGGAAAATAGTTTGTTCATGATCTAATATCCATAGAAATCACCCATCCTTTGCAGTAGTTATAGTACTATTAACCCACAAGGACCCTAAATTATTTTTGATATAGGGATGGGTTTGATCTAAGCTATCAACCACATCGTTGAACCTACTTCCCTGCTGAATAATAACAGCTCATGTTTCTGTAGCACTTAAAGTATACAACGTGCTTTCCTCACAACAACTCTGTAAATGAGAGAGAATGTCATTATTTGTGATTCCCATTTTACAGCGGAGGAAACTGAGGTTTGCTCACAGTCACAGAATTTCAGAGTTGGAAGGGATTTCAAAAGCCATCTTGAACCCATATCTGAGTGGGAGCATTTCTACATATTCCAAACTTATCTTCTGGCCTCTACGTCAAGACCTCTAATGAAGACCTACCACCTCCATCAACAAACCATTCCACAAGCCCCTACCTACTTCAACCTGTAGCTTCAACTTGCTTTCAGAAAATAGTATTATTCAAAAACAATAGTTACAAAAAAAGAAGAAAAAATCCTTTCTCTATCATCTCCTTCAAACACCCTCCATCCCAAAGTGCCAAGTCCTTTGGAAGAGTGGGCTCAAACATAGTGTACAATAATATTGAAACAAATGTCTAGAGAATGTTCATGAACAAAAGGGTAAAGTCACAACTCCTAGTTATGGGGAAGCCTTTATTCTCTTTGTGACAAAAGTCCCTTCGGTGCAGTTCTCTGCAGTTCTAAACTCCACAGCCAACCTTCTCTTTGCCAGTCTCTGAAGATATCATTGGCCTCAAGGGACTCTCTTTCCACATTTGCCTACAGGTTCTTGATTGTCAGTCACTGAAACTCTGGTGGTCACGGTTTTTGTCATGGGCACCTCTGATGGCTCTCCCATATTAACTTTCTGTACACCAAGTTGGAGTTGCTACACAATCGTACTGGCCTATTGCTATATTTTTGTGATTTTGAACTAAGTTGCTGTTGTATCCATAGGCCCAGAGATAGATCTGATGCTTTCAGCCAATCACAAAATAATTTCTGTATAGCATTATCTTCCTTTATCCCATGATTCCCCTCATATTAGGGTCTAATTCCCACCTAGTTTATTATTAGCAGTAGTAATAGCTAGCATTTATATAATACTTTAAGGGTTGCAAAGTACTCTTCACATATTATCTGATGTTCACAACAACACTGTGAGGGCAAGCACTATTATCCTCATTTTATAGATTAGGAAACTGAGGCTAAGCGGTTTTAAGTGACTTGTTCAGGGGATCTGAAGGAGGATCTCAACTGAGATATTCCTGATTTTAAGCCCAGATTTAACTATCCATTATGCCAGCCTTGATTGATTCAATAGACCTCTTTGGACCTTCAGTGATTACATTAATTGAAATTACACTTGGTATGATAATGTCATAAAAATTACTAATAGCATCACATATAAAGTTTTCTTTTTTTTCCTTTTTGGAGGGTAATTGGGGTTCAGTGACTTGCCCAAGGTCACATGGCTAGTAAGTGTGTCTGAGGCCCGATTTGAACTCAGGTCCTCCTGATACCAGGGTCAGTGCTCTATTCACTGCACCACCTAGTCACCCCTAAAGTTTTCTTTGGGTAATTAAAAAGGAATCTGACTGCACTGAGAAAGCCACAGCATCACTCTTGCTATTTATTTTCCAATAACCATGACCAGAAAAGGTCCAACTCTAATGTTAGGCAAAACAGGTGACCTGATATAGAGAAAACATTCTTGAACTAGGAAAAGGCATTTGTGTCTCTGGACAGGGTTTGAAAATGCCCCTCAACCCATCCCCCACCATGTGTTTTGGTTTTTTAGAGGTTTCAGGCCTTCATTCTAACACATGTATTTGACTTTTCACAAAATGTCCACATGTCCTATAAGAAATATTTTTCTGGCATTGAAAATATGCATTTAAAAGTGACATTCAGAAATATCCCTCATGGTCCCCCCTCTCCCCCCCACCCCCCCCCACACACACTCCTTTCCACTTTCACCTATATTACTCCCCCAATATCGTAGCACCCTGGGCCATCATTCAAGCCCTCATGCTCTAGTTCTAGCTTTGTCACTAGCTAACCGTGTGACCTTGGGTAAGTCACTAAATTTATCTGACCCATTAAAATCATATTTTAATTCCCCTCCAGCTCAATACTGCCATCAGCCTGGCGTCACCTTTCTTGAGCCATCCTACTCAGTAAAGAAGCACAGTCACCATCTAGTGGTCAAATTTAAGAACTACTTTGAAGTTGAAGCTGGAAAATTAAAATTTTAATTCCTGAGCTCGTAAAATATGTTGAAATTCTGAGCTCCAATCAAAAGAATCAGAAATGGCCTTCTCACCCTTGGTGACTTGTATGACACAAATGTCCATAAAAACAGGGCCCCTTCTGTTCTGGGCCTCCCTAACGGTGGGGTATTTGAATGGATAATGTTCACAGAAGTGCTTCTAAGGGGACCTGGTTTCATTCTTCTGGTGTACTGGAGACTTATACCATAGAAGTGGACCATAGAACACACACACACACACACACACACACACACACACACACACACACACAAAATCACTAATCACAATCACTAATTGAGAAATTCTCAATGGCAGTGGGAAGGGCAGGAGAGAAGAAATTTGGAACTGAAAATAAAAATATTTTATTTAATTTTGGTGAAATCACTTTTATATCTGACCAATGTTTAATAAAACCTCAGTTCAAATGAAAGTGGCTTTTTGGGGTAGAATCACAGAATATGAGAGATGGAAGGAACCTTGGAAGTCAAGGCCAGGCCATAGAGAGCATTGACTCTACAACATCCCAAACCAGTGGTCATCCAGCTTAACCTACTCTAACTCTGATTGTTACCTTTCTTTTTCCTTACATGTACTTAGATCGACTCCTATATAACTTTGGTCCGTTTATTACTTCTGACTCTACCCACAAAGACCAAGCAGAACCAGGTTAATCCCTCTTTCACATGACAACCCTTCAAGACCTGGAAACATGGGGATGGCTAGGTGGCACAGTGAATAGAGCACCAGCCCTGGAGTCAGGAGGACCTGAGTTCAAATCTGGCCTCAGACACTGTAATGGAAATGCAAATTTAAAGATCTTCCCTGCCCCTAGCTTAAGTGCACCTGGAGCCTGTGGTGGGAGGCTTGTTTTTCAGGAAAGCCCACACCTTGATACTTTGTGATTGGGCAGTGGGTCAAGGAGGTTGTTACATTCTGAGCCAGGAGAAGGCTATATAAACTCTGATGAGGGGCTTTGCTTTGGGGCTCACTTTGAGAAGTGTTGTGTGATTTGACCAGATGAGACTCTGGGAAGCCGTTGTTGAGAGCCCCCCGGCTTTGAAAACCCAGATGCTGATGCTTCCCTCTCTGGTAACTGTGATTTGGTATTGATGCATGTAATGTTGGGACAGTTTGGAAGCCTGTCTGTTTGATCTGTAAGTTCTGTAACTCTGAAGTTCGGGGTGCTGACCTTTTCCCCCTGAACTAGGTAATGTGTGTTTGTTTGATTAAAGTAAGCTTGTTAACTGATTTTGAGTTGCTTTCCTTTTGAAAAGCAGATCTAAGAACCTGTGTTGGCAGTCACCCTGGGGATATTGGGGTGCTTGCTGCTACAGACACTTAACATAAAAACTAGCCATGTGACCTTGGGCAAGTCACTTAACCCCAGTTGCCCTACCTTTTCCCCTCCAAAAAAAAAAAAAAAACCCTGGAAACATGGGATTTAAGAGAAGTGATGGTCCCATTGTTCTCTGCACTGGACAGGTCACATTTAAAATAATGTTACCACATCACACCTATCATTGGCTAATGTGACAGAAAAGGAAAATGACAAATGTTGGAGGGGATGTGGAAAAATTGGGACACTAATGCACTGTTGGTGGAGTTATAAATTGGTCCAACCATTCTGGAGAACAATTTAGAACTATGCCCAAAGGACTATAAAATTATCCATACCCTTTGATCCAGAAATACCACTAGTAGGTCTGTATCCCAAAGGGATCAAAGAAAAGGGGAAAGAAACTATTTGTACAAAAATATTTATGACCGCTTTTTTTTGTGGTAACAAAGAATTAGAAATTGAGGGCATGCACATCAATGGATGAACAAGTTGTAGCGTATGGTTGCGATGGAATACTATTGTGTTTTAAGAAATGACAAGTAGGATGGTTTCAGAAAAACTTGGAAAGTCTTTTATGAACTGATGCAAAGTGAAGTGAACAGAACCAGGAGAACATTGAATATAGTGACAGTAATATTGTGATGATGTTCAACTGTAAAAGACTTAGCTACTCTGATCAAGGGAAGCTGGGTGGCACAATGAAGAGTACTGGGCCTGGAGTCAAGAAGACTCACCTTCCTGAGTTCAAATCTGGCCTCAGACACTTACTAGTTGTGTGAACCTGAGTGAGTAATTCATCCCTGTTGCCTCAGCTTCTTCACCTCCATAATGAGCTGAAAAAGGAAACAGAAAACCATTCTAGTATGTTTGCCAAGAAAACCTCAAATAGGATCACAAAGAGTGACCCCTGAAAAGATTAAATGAACATCAGCAACTCTGGTAAAGAAAATTACCCAAGATAATTCAAAAGTATCCCTGATGAAAAAATACTCTTCATTTCCTCCAGAGAGAGGACTGGTTAACTTTTTTCTTTTTCTTTATTATTTTGGTTTTGGGTGTATGCTACTTTTTGTAACATGGCTAATATGAAAATATGTTTTGTATGACAACATGAATAATCAATATATTACTTGTCCTATCAAGGCATAGGGATGGGGTGGAAGGGAGAGAATTTAAACCTTGAAATTGAAAAAAATGAATGTTAATATGTTTTCATGAAAGTGGGTAATATTTAATGAAATAAATAAAAACTATATTTGTAAATGAAATAAAAGAATGTGGCCAGTTTTAGTCTCCGTACTTCAAGGGTATTAACAATCTGGATAATATTCACAGGAAAGAGACCAAGATGGTGAGGGAATTTGAAAGTATATAAGGTATGAAGGCAAAAGTCTGGAGAAGACTTAGAGAAGATATGGTCATTATTTAATATATTTGAAAGTTTGTCATCTTAAAGAGAAGATAGATTTACTCGCTGTGGCTCCAGGGGGCAAAAAGAGGACCAATGTATCCATTGGTATCCATCCAAACTACAGAGAGACACATGTCAGCCATTGTCATATTTTCAAATAGGTACATACTCTCTGTCTGAGAGGTAGTTGTCCATTTGGTCTTCTTAACACTGTCCTCAAAATTTTATCTGAAAAACCATGTTTCTTCCCAATTTGATTTCATTTCTTTTTTTCTTTGTTTGTTTTTTGTTTTTTGTTTTTCTAAAGCAATTGGGGTTAAGTAACTTGCTCAAGGTTACACGGCTAGTCATTTGATTTATGCGTGGGGGCTCATTTTCTGAGGCCGGATCTGATCTCGGGTCATCCAAACTCCGAGGCCGGCGCTCTATTCACTGCGCCACCTAGCCGCCCCGATTTCATTTCTTAAACAAAAGGAAATTTTGTTTCATTTCTTAAATAATTCATTTCTTAAAACATTTCTTAAACATTCATTTCTTAAATTAAATAGTTCATTTCTTAAACAAAAGGAAAATTCCTTGCCCTTTTCAGCAGCCAAACTGTTCCCATAATAAAGGTTTAATTCCTTACATTGAGGAAGAACTTTTTGACAATTAAAGATGTCCAAAATGGAATGGGCTGCCTTGTTGAGATAGTGAGCTTCCTGTCACTAGAGGTATCCGAGCAGAGAAAGGATGGTCCTCTGATTAGGGATGGTTTGAAAGAGAACCCCATGTCGGTAAGAGATTGAACTAGATAATCTAAGGTTTAAGGTTCTATGACTTAAGATGGTAAAATTAGGATTAGAAGGAACATTAAAATCCATTTAGTTCAACCTTCTCATTCTAAGTATGAGTAAGTTAAGAGCATTACCTAATGTCACTCACGTAGTAAATAGAACCCAGGTCCTATAACTCAAATTCAAGACTCTTTCCATTACACTATGATTTAGATAAGTGCCTATGGACATATGTATACATACACACACACATACATATAGGCAACACTGCTTTTTCTTGTTTTGTTGTTGTCATATCTGATTCTCTGTGATCATGTCTGGGGTTTTCTTGGCAAATATAATAGAATGATTTTCATTTCCTTTTCCAGCTCATTTTACAGATGAGGAAAATGAAGCAAAGAGAGCTAAGTGACTTGCTCAGGGTCACACAGCTAGTAAGTGTTTAAGGGCAGATTTGAACTCAGGAAGATGAGTGTTCCTGATCCCAAACTAAGTGCTCTATCCACTACACCACCTAGCTGCCCCATAACACTGTGCAAGGCACTGAGAGAAGTGCAAAGCTTAACTATAACACCATCCCTCTAATACAATGGGGAACATCATGCACAAAGAAATAATGATAATAAATTACATGTGTAGCTAGAAGGGAAACAAAATCACAGGTGAGGTCACAGAATCATAGATGTAGAGCTGAGAGGTATCTTAGAAGTCATCTAGTCCAATTCTCTTACTCCTTTGGAGGGAGGTCATTAGTTACAGAAGGACTAGGGAATGGTTCATGGAAGAGATGGATTTTTAGTTGGATCTGTAAAATAATACTAATTATAATGATGATAAATAGTATTTATGGAGTGCTTTACAAACATGATCTTACTTTATCCTCACAACATCCTTAGGAGGTAGAAATGGTTATTTTCTCTGCTTTATAGATAAGGAAACTGAGACTGACAGTGACCTTCCCAGGGTCACACAGCTGGAAAGTGTCCAGGGCAGCATTTGAACTCTAGTCATCCTGATTCCAGGTCCAGCACTCTATTCAATTTGCCACCTACCTACTACATACATAGAAATGATGGAGATACATAGAAAGGATGAGATTTCAGGCCTAACAGCACAAACAAAAGCACAGAAACAAATAAAGGACAGAATGTGTTCTGGGGACAGAGGGCGTATATGTGGTGAATGAATGTGATCCTGGATGATCCTGAATAATTTTTAAAGGGCTGAGGAAAAGAGAAGCTCTTCTATGTAACTCTTCAGCTATTGTCCAAAATGAAACACATACATGTGCGTGTGCACATGAGCATATATAGGTATGTGTGTGTGTATACACATATATGCAGTTTAGTTTATAGGAAATTTATTTTCCTCCAGAATTAGCTTGACTCTATAGATTCAGAATTTCAAAATTGGAAGGTATCTTGGGGATCATCTATTGCAACCCATACCTGGGTAACTGTATGAAAATAATGTTTTATTGACTTATTATGGAATTGAAGGCAGGGCTTTTCTGGCCTATAGCCCAGCAGAAATTCTGCAGCCCAGAGGCTGCATTTCCAGAAAGAATGAAAGAGGGAGGACATAAAGATATAAATTAGTGGAGCGTAATTGCCTGCTTTTGTTGTTCAGTCATTTTAGTTTTGTTCAATTCTTCATGCCCCCATTTGGGGTTTTCTTGGCAGAGATACCAGAGTGGTTTGTCATTTCCTTCTCCAGCTCATTTTACAGATGAGGAAATTGAGGCAAAGAAGGTTCAGTGATTGGAATGGAGTCACACAGCTAGTAAGTGTCTGAGGCCAGATTTGAACTCAGGGAGATGAGTCCTCTTAACTCCAGGCCCAGCATTTTATCTATTGCATCACCTAACTGTCTTAAAAATAATTACTGATTTCTGGGCTAGAAGGTTGAATATGGAAAAAATGACAATATTCTAAGTGAATATATGAATTTAATGCAGTACCCATTAAAATCCTCATCAGGTATTTTTAAAATATATATATGTATAAATATCTATTAAATTTATCTTTCATATATCATATTATATAATATGAAGACATAGCATTATATATATAACATTATATATAAATATATTCTATATACTATAATATGTAGATATGCTATATATACTATAACATATTTATATATTTATTTGCCTATGTAGTCTTTTATAATGGTTTTTGTCACCAGATAAGGTAATATTTATTGCTTTCTGAGTTAATGTTTCCTATAATAACACATAATGGGGAAAGGGAAAGAGCGAAACCATGAACCAATCAACAGCCCTGGTTTTAACCATGAAGCATGGAGTCAGGAAGACTCATCTTCCCAAGTTCAAATCTGGCCTTAGACACTTACTAGCTATATGACCCTTGTCAAGTCACTTAACCCTCTTTGTCTCAGTTTCCAAATCTTTAATATGAGTTGGAGAAGGAAATGGTGACCCATTTTGGCATCTTTGCCAAGAAAACCCCCAAAATGGGGTTACCAAGAGTCAGACATGACTGAAAATGATTCGACAACAAAAACAAAGAACCATGATGATTTGATTTCTCTCTGAAGTAACAGAAAGACTTCCTAAGTACTCATCATCTTAGTCTTCCCTTCAGCATTTGATTCTGCTGACCACTCTTTTCTGGATATTCCCTGCTTCCTTGACATCAAGGATTCCAGGCCCCTGGTTTTCCTGCCACCCTAACCGCTCTTCTCAATGATGCAAGCAAATCTGTAGACTTGTAATTCAGGATCCAGCTGTGAAAATTTCTGCCCACTTCCTCCATGGTAATGACTCAGCCTGAACTCCCTCCACCTCAGAGACAAAAGCCATTGATTCTGCCTAGGTAGGTGGAAAAAAAAAAAGATGAGGTGCTGAAGGATATGAGGGCAGGGAGGGAGAGAGGCAGAAGGGATAATGAGGAGTGCAAGGCAAAGCAAACCAGAGGGGAAAGAAGTGTTGGCACCTGAGAGAAAGGGGAATGGAAATCCTCCTGGGGCCAGTATTCTGAGGCCTGACTAAAAGAGTCATTAAAAGACCATTACCTTATAATGGGTTTCATTTGCAAGGAACCTGGGCATTAGGAGACCATCTTCTCTGAAAAAAACAAACAAAGGTTTGTACCTCCCTGGACAGCATCTCACCCCAGTAATAAGGATATATACTGAGGACAACTCTGAGTAATAGGAGGGACACAGCTGAGACATGATAATAGGACTTTAGTAATTAATGGAAACTGATCATGGTAAGGAACTGGTTGAATGTTGGGATTCAATGAATAGTCTTTAATAGCTCTATGTGAATGTGGCAGGAGGTATGCAATGGAACCACCCAAGGATCATTGCTTGATTCTGTTTTTTATAAACTTTTTTTTGTCAATGACTCAAATAAAAGCATAGATGGCGTGCTATTAAATTTGCAGATAACATAAAGCTTGCAAGGAGAACTAATACAATTTCCCACCCAGTTATGCTTCTTTGAACTTTTCTGTCATGTCCCAGAAACCATTTTTTCCTGCAAGATCACACCAGCCCTAGAATTCAGATTTTGTCAGTACCCTCTACCCCTAGGGCTCCTCTCATTGGAAAGTGAACAGAGACCTCCCTTTGAGGAGGGTACCCAAACCAACCATTGAATGCCTAACCTTCCACCCTCTCCCTTGCTTACAATTTCCATTTGTGTGTTCTTTCCTTATTGGATTGTAAGCTCCTCCAGGGCAGAGACTGTCTTTCTTTTTTATATCTGCATCCCTTGCCCTTAGTACATAGTAGGTGCTTAATGAATGTTTAGTGACTGATTGGATAACAGCATCAAAATCCAAAAATAAATTAAGAGGTTAGATTATTGGGTTGGGTTTATTAAGATAAAGTTCATTAAGGATAAATATAATCTCTACCAGTAGGTTCAAAAGTCAATCTCATTAAGAATAGGATGGGGAAGGGATCTTTCACACCAGTTTGATTGAAAGATGTTGGGGTTTTTAATGGCCTAGAGGATTATTCTAAATCAGCAGTGTGATGTAGTAACCAATAAGGATAATGCAAATTTGGGATGCATTAAGAGAGGTACAACTTCTATGATTAAGGAGGTCAGAGTCTCTCTGTACATCATTTCAATCAAAACACACCTGAAGGATTGCGGTCAGTTCTAGGAATCTTAGTTTAAGAAGTTTATTTGTTTGCAACATGGCTAATATGGGAGAAGGTTTTGCATGACTTCACATATATAATCTAAAATCAAATGACTTGTCTTCTTGAATGGGGGGGAGAGGGAAGGAAGAAGAGAGAATTTGGAATTCAAAAATTTTCAAAACAAATGTTAAAATATTTTTTACTTGTGCTTAAGAAAAAGAAAGGAAAAAGTAATATTTTGAAGAAGACTATTTGTAAGGTAGAAAATATCCAGAAAAGAACTATGATGGTCCTTGAGTCCATGATATATAAGAACCAATAGAAGAAAACAGGTATATTTGGACTGGAGAAAAGGAGACCCAGGGAAGAAATGGATGCCTGAGTTTAAGTATTTGGAGGCATTTTGGTGGAATTACATTTTTTTCTTTTTTGACCATGGTTGGAAGCCAAAGAGGCCTGAGCCAGGACAGATAATTACCTTGATAGCAGTGACCTCTTTGAGAAGCTACTTTTCTTCAAATTAGCTCCAGAGTTATTTTGACATGGGTTACACTTATAAAGATGTTGTTTGAGTTCTAAGACCAACAGGATCTGCCCAAAGACTTGAGTTGTTCAAAACCTAAATATTTGAATTCTTAGGTTGTCAGTTCCTATGCAGATGTACTTGATGATGAGGCTTTGGCTTCAGCCTTGAAGCCAGCTCTCAAGAGCATCCTTTGTAATGTGACTGCATATGAAAGGAGGTAACTGGCTCTTCCTAAGACTTTCTGGCACCTAGAGAACAAAAGGCCTTACTGCCATGCTACTTCCAGGATATGATAGACTAAGATAATGATATGAATACTTGAGAACCCTTCCTTTGTAAGAATCAATAAATGGAGTTCTTCGTTCTTCCTTGAACTACCCTATGGCCTGGTCATTTCTTATTCACATCTCTGGTCATGCTTAAGTGCTGGACACTGAGCAGCCCACAGCAAATGGTGCCCACAAGTGACACATAGGAACCTGAAAGGAAGGTCCACAGTGGAGATGGCACTTACAAGCAGAAGGAGCTCCAAAAATCACAAGTCACGGGGTAAGGGAACTTTTTTCAATCAATTTGTAGACATTCTATTCCACCAGGCTGATACAGGGATTTTTAAGTTTTCTATCACCATGGGTCAAATGCATAGGGTACAGTTCAAAGATTAGGAACAACATTTTCAAGTATTAAAGAAAGTAGTGAAAGAAAGAGGGTTTGTTACTATGAAGGAACAGTTAGAGGAATTTTATTTAGTGTGTTTAGAACAGTGTAGCCCTGGGTTTCCAAAGGGTGGTGTAATAGAATGGGAAACAGAAGGAAAACAGAAAACTGAGAAACTAGGAAAGGAAGGAACCCAGCATTTCCCAATTTCTGCCTTTTTTTTCCTATGGAATATATTAAGGATATGTTTAACATTAGGAATGAAAGTGCCAAAGGTGGCACAAACAATTAGGTGTAATGCCGTATTATACAGTATTATACAATATTTATAGCAAGTCAAAAAGTATTAAAAAAATACCAGGATAAAAATTAGAAAAAATAAATTTGCATGAAAAATGTGAACAGAAGTTTTAAGGTTTAAGGGCCTCCTTTCCTCTAATCCAACTCTGGCCAAGTTTGATTGTGGGAAAGGCTGTTAAAAATAATATTAATAAAATAAAATATTAATAAAAAATAAAAATAATTTAAAAAGTAAAAAGGGAATTTTTTCCCTCAGATTAAAGAGGCAGACTAGCAAGCATTTAACCATTCTCCTGCCTCATCTCAAAAGAGAAAAGTGTTGTGGATCAGGATGCAACTGAAGGTTATTTCATTTGGCACCAAGGCAAAATTAGAACATGTAAAGATTTGAAAAACTTCAGGAGTAAAGGGTTTTAACTCTAGAATAGTCTGGAAAATTGGCACCACTGGACTTCGTCCAGCTTTTCCATACTGTACATGGACGTTAAAAGCCTTTTGCTTTCATAAAAAAAAAAAATAGACATCACTGAAGTTCACAGTATAGGTTAAATTAGCTAAAAACGTTCTTTAAAAGTCTCTGCACACTAGAGGAATGCTGGAGGATTTTAAATCACCCTCCTCAATCTAGATAAAGGGAGGATGCATGATAAAGGGCTCTACCAACAGCAGCCTTGGGGCAGAGCATGCTGCCCCACACTCACTAGGCAACCTGAATCCACAATTCAGACTGCAACTCTGAAAAAGACAAGTAAAAAGCCTAAATTCTCTATCAATTATTTTTCATGTGACGATTTGAAAATTCAGCTACTATAATGTCATTGTGTTATTGTGGTCTTCCTGAGTTGTGGTACAATTCTACTATATATATACATGTGTATAGATATAATAATTCTATATATTATATTGGATAATCATTGTTAGATAGAAATAGTGTTAGATAAAACAAAATTTTTATCTGATTTTTGTTGAAACCAAAAAAGAGAAGAAAAAAATTGTGTAGAAATAGTCATATTACTTTATCAGTTCTGTTAAACCATGTCTTATAATGTTTCTATTTACCATATAGAAAACGAGGTAGTCACAATTTTACCTTGTAGTTACAAAAGGAGGTTAGTCCCTCCCCCCTCGAGTCTAGAGGGTACCTCAACACAATTGTATTAACTTCTTTCATCCTAGATCAGATTAGGAAAAGTCAGTTAACTCCTTTCATATGCAGTCACATTACAAAGGATGTTCTTGAGAGCTGGCTTCAAGGCCTGAAGCCAAAGCCTCATCATCAAGTACATCTGCATAGGAACTGACGACCTAAGAATTCAAATATTTAGGGGACGGAGCCAAGATGGCAGAGTAGAAACAGCTCATCCAAGCCACTCTTCCCCCAGATTACCTCCAAACTATGTAAAAGGGGACTCTGAACAACTTCTGGAGCCCCAGCACCCACAGAACGACACAGAGAAGCTAACCTCCCACTGAGGACAGACCAGTAGCCCTGCAGGAAGGACCAGTGCAGTGTGCAGTGCGCAGGGAGCCGAGCACAGGTCCGCTGAGTTGTGGTTTTAGCCCCAGGGCAGCAAGGCCAGCAGCAGGCTAGAGGGACCCCAGAACACCAGCAGCTGTGGTGATTCCAGAATTATCAACATAGACATGCCTAGGACAAAGTGAGAGGTTAGTGCCCTATGGATTTGGGAGCAGTATTTGGGGAATGCGTTAGCTTCCTCCCCGGGGGCTAGAAGACACTGAGGAGACACATCATTTTGTAGTTTTCAGAGGCAGCTCCAGCTCCTGGCCTTCGAACTGTAGGGAGATCCAGTGATCAGTCTTGGGGGTTAATCACTCTTGCTTTAAACTCCCTGGATCTGGATTGTGATCTGGGGTGGAAGTCGTGGGTGGGTTTACAGCTTGCCAGAAACAGAAGTTGCCCCCCGCCCCGCCACATGTTCAGGATGAAAGTTCCTGTCTGGCACCAGAGCCATACTGTGGCAACAAGCCCAAAAGTCAAGTAATTAAGTAGTAACATGCCAAGGCAAAGGAAACAAATTAAACAGAAAAATGCAACCTTAGACTCCTACTTTGGTGGCAAAGAGGATGACTGTGAGGTCAGACGTCCTGCTCCAAGAACCCCAAATGAAAATATGAGTAGGTTGCAGGCCATAGAGGACCTTAAGAAGGACTTTAAAAATCAAATAAGAAAAGTGGAGGAAATATTGGGAAGAAAAATGAGAAGGATGCAGGAAAAGTATGAAATGAGGGTCAACAGCCTGACTGAGGAAAACAACACCTTAAAAAATAGACTAACTCAAATGGCAAAGGAGGCCCAAAAGGGCAATGAGGAGAAGGATGTCTTAAAAAGCTGAATTTGCCAGATGGAAAAAATAATCTCAAAAGCTCACTGAGGAGATTCATTCCTTCAGAGTTAGACTGCAGCAAATGGAAGCTAATGACTTTATGAGAAATCAAGATGCTGTTAAGCAGATCCAAACAAATAAAAGATTAGAAGGCAATGTGAAATATCTCATGGGAAAAACCACTGACCTGGAGAATAGATCCAGGAGAGACAATTTAAAAATTATTGGACTACCTGAAAGCCATGATCAAAGAAAGAACCTAGAAATCACCCTTCAAGAAATTCTCAAGGAAAATTGCCCTGATGTTTTAGATCCAGAGGGCAAAATAGAGGTTGAAAGAATCCACCGATCACCTCCTGAAAAAGATCCCAAAAAGAAAACTCCCAGGAATATTATAGCCAGGTTCCAGAATCCCCATATCAAGGAGAAAATACTACAAGCAGCCAGGAAGAAACAATTTCAATATTGTGGAAACACAATCAGAATAGCCCAGGACCTGGCAGCTTCTACACTGAGAGATCTAAGGGCATGGAATATGATATTCCAGAGGGCAAAAGAGCTGGGAATGAACGCAAGGGTCACCTACCCAGCAAAACTGAGTATTTTATTTCAGGGGAAAATATGGTCATTCAGTGGAATAGAGGACTTTCAAGCATTTTTGAGGAAAAAAACCAGAGTTGAATAGAAAATTTGACATCCAGATGCAAGAAGGAAAAGATGCCTGAGAAGATAATCAGGGAAAAGAAATCAAAAGGAACTTATCAAAGTTGAACTATTTATATTCCTATATGGAAAAACAATAACTGTGACTGATGAAATCTTTCTCAGTATGAAAATAAAGGAAGAAGGGCGTATGGTCATATGAATGCATATGTGAATGTGTGTGTATATGTTTACAATTATATATGGATAGAGGGCATAGGTTGAATTTGTTGCGAAGGGAGGATACTCAAGGGGTGAAATTATGAGGTGAGAGAGGAAAGTGGCAAGAGGAGATGGGGAGAGACAGGGTAGGGTAAACTATCTCATGTAGAAGAAGCAAGGGGAACTGGTTGCAAGGGAGGGGAAAAATAGGAAGGCAAAAAGGCAAAACCACATTCTCATTGAATTTGGTTAACTTTGATCAAATGCCGTGACCAATCATGTATACAGAGGACCTAAGATGAAGCATTTTATCTCTCTTCTGTCTAAGAGGTTATCATTTCAAGGTGCAGAAAGAGACATACATTCTGGATATGTCCACTGTCATGAAGATTTAGCAGTACTGTTGCTAAAACGGAAGAGAATGATTGGAATATTTTTAAATGCATAGAAGAGAAAAAATACAGAAAGAGGCACAGACAAGCAGGATAGTGTGAAAGTAACCTGTGAAATTTATTATATCCTTAGAAAAACAAGTGACATGAGTTGGATAGTCATGGTTTCATATACAATACTTGGAAGAGAATGACATACATACTAAATGGGATATCTCAACCTGCAGCAGAATAGGGGGAAGGGGGATGAGAGGAGGGATGATGGATGGGAGGGCATCCTTAGGGGGAGGGGAGGTTGGAAGTATCCACTATAGAAGAGGGACAGGATCAAGTAGGGAATGGACCAGGTGGGGGGTGGGATGAGTGGGAGGGAATTATAAGCAGCCTTGTACAATATATCTACTATGATAATATTTTGCATAGCTAGACATGTACAACATATACTGAATCACTTATCTCCCCAGAGGGAATGGGTGACAAGGGAGGAAGGAAATGGATCTGAAATTTGAGGTCTTAAAATTAAATGTTTCAAATATATATAAATACTAAAAAAAAGGAATTCAAATATTTAGGTTTTGAACAACTAAAGTCTTGGGGCAGAGCCTGTTGGTCTCAAAACTCAAACAACATCTTTATAAGCGTAACCCATGTCAAAAGAACTCTGGAGCTAACTTGAAGAAAAGTAGCTTCTCAAAGAGGTCTTTGATATTTGGTCCACTTATATCAAAGTAATTATCTGAAGTCCTGGCTCAGACCTCTTTGGCTTCCAACAGACCAGAGGACAGAATTAAGAGCAATGTCTGAATGCAGGAGGCAAACTTGGATTTAATGTCTGGAAAAGTTTCCTGATATTTAGAAGTTTCCAGAAGTAGATTAGGATGCTTCAAGAAGTGATGGGGGCTGGGTGACTGACCATATCAAGAAGGCTATAATGAGAACTTCTTTCAATATGGGTTGGGCTACATGACTTCTGTGGCCTTTCTACTTTAATTCTATGATTCTGTGGCATACATTACTAAGATTAAAAACAGATGGTTAGTTGACTAAATATGCAATTTATTTTTTAATTTTATTTTTCATTATTTTGAATTTAAACACCAAAAGAGAGAGTGTTTCCATATGTAAAGAAGAAAACAACAAAAGTATTTTATATGAAACCATGACTATCCAACTCATGTCACTTGTTTTTTTAAGGATATAATAAATTTCACAGGTTACTTTCAACACTATCCTGCTTGTCTGTGCCTCTTTCTGTATTTTTTCTATTCTTTTCTATGCATTTAAAAAATATTCCAATCATTCTCTTCCTTTTTAGCAACAGTACTGCTAAACTTTCATGACAGTGGACACATCCAGAATGTATGTCTCTTTCTGCACCTTGAAATGATAACCTCTTAGACAGAAGAGAGATAAAATGCTTCATCTTAGGTCCTCTGTATACGTGATTGGTCATGGCATTTGATCAAAGTTAAGTATTTCAAAGCTGGTTCTTCCTTACAGTGTTGTCCTTGTATAAATTGCTCTCCTAATTTGTCAGACTTAACTCTGCATCAGTCCAAACTACTCAGGATTCCATGCATTCATCTCTTTCATCATTTCTTGCAGTACACACATAAACCACATAACATTCATTATATTCTTATACCACAATTTGGACCACTGTTCCCCAATTGATTAGCACCTACATGGTTTGAAATCCTGCCTTGGATACTTACTAATTGTGTTACCCAGGGCAAAACATTTAAACCTCTCTCTTCCCCAGTTTTCCTCATCTACAAAATGAGATATTAATAGTACCTGCCTCCCAAGGTTGTGGAGATCAAATGAGATAATATATGTGAAGCATGTTGTGAACCTTAAATGATAATCATTCTTTGCCCTCCCCCCACCTTTGAACCTCCTTCAAGATCAGGAAGTTTGTTTTGTTGCAACTATTCCTTCCCTGGTATTACACTTCTTCTTAATTCCATCCCCACTTATTTCCCCACTGGATTTGAAGCATTTCTATACCAAATTATTTGTGTCTATGTGTGTGTGCATTCAGCCCTCCTTTGACTGTTTCAGATGAGAGTGAGGTTTGTCTGCTACCTGTCCCCCTCCTACCTCCATGTTTGTATATTCTTTTTTCTGTGTCTCAATTATGAGAAACAGCAAGTTCCACCCCTCTTTTTTCCTTCCTACACTGATGTACTCCTTTCACACTACATTCTCTTCTTTCTCTAAAACCCACCACCACACCCCCACTCCACTACCATTCCTCCCCACCCCCAGGTTTTCTGTTTCTCTTGTTTAGCTCCCTCAGTTCTCTTGGAAAACATTCAGGTTCTAAAGCAACATTTCTTCCTTCTCCCCCTGTTAGGAAGTTAGCACTACATCATTATACAGCTCCTTCTTGTTGCTCAAATAAATTTACCTTTCTGGCTTCTTTGGACCCTTGTGTTTGTATTTCAAAGTTCCTATCCTCTGGTCTTTTTTATCAGACATGCTTGAAAGTCAACTCTTCCAATAAAGGTCCATTTTCACCCCTCTTTCTCCTACCCTGCATTCTGCTTTTCAGGGCAAGCTATTCTTGGTTGCATGCCTATATATTTTTTCTTTTGGAATTTTATATTTCAAATCTCTCTTTATTTATATTAGGAACTATCAAATCTGCTTGGTTAATGATCTTTTTTTGGGGGGGTTAACAAGCTTATTTTAATCCATCAAACATATATCCTTTACCTAGTTTAGGGGAAAAGGTCAGCACCCCAAACTTCAGAGTATACAGACAGAAGTTACAAGACAGAGAAACAGATCAAGCAGAGACAGGCTTCCAAACTGTCCAACCATTACATCCATACCAAATCACAGTTACCAGAGAGGGAAGCATCAACATCTGGGTTTTCAAGATGGCGGAGTAGAAACAGCACTTCCAAGTTGCTCTGCCCCACACAAATTTCAAACAATGTGAAAGGGGACTCCGAACAACTTCTGGAGCCCCAGCACCCACAGAATGACACAAAGAAGCTAACCTCCTGCTGAGGACAGCCCAACAGCCCTGCAGGGAGCAGCCAGTGCAGCGCTTTAAGAGCAGGCAGCACAGAGCGCTGGGAAGTGACAGCGCAGGGCTCAGAGCCGAGCCCAGGTCCGCGGTTTTAGCCCCAGGGCGGCCGGGCCTTCAGCTGGCTGGAGGGACCCCAGAACACCAGCAGTTGTGGCGATTCCAGAATTATCAGCACAGATATGCCTAGCACAAAGTGAGAGGTTAGTGCCCTATGGACTTTGGGACCAGTATTTGGGGAATGCGTGGCTTCCTCCCCTGGAGGCGAAAAGCTGCTGAAGAAAAGCGGCACAGAAGCCATTTTGCAGCTTCAGCAGTGGCTCTCACTTCTGGTCTGTGAACTGTAGGGAGATCCAGCAATCAGTCTGGGGGTTAATCACTCTTGCTTTAAACTGCCTGTATCTGGATTGTGGTCTGGGGGCGGGGGGGAAGTTTGGGGTGGGTATCCAATTTGCCAGAGTAGGTGGAGGCTTTACAGAGGCCACCCAACTGGAGGAAGTTGTGAAGACCCCACATTTGGGTGGAAGCTCTCCTGTCTGGTGGCAGAGTCCTACTGTGGCAACAAGCCCCAAAATCAAGTAATTAAGTGGCAACATTCCTAGCCAAAAGAAACAAAATAAACAGAAAAGTTCAATATTGGACTCCTATTTTAGGGGCAAAGAGGCTCAAAGCATGGAGGAGGACTGTGAGGTCAGAACTCCTGCACCAAAAGCCCCAAATGAAAATACAAGCTGGCTACAGGCCATAGAGGACCTTAAGAAGCAGATAAAAGAAGTGGGGGAAAATTTGGGAAGATAAATGATAAAGATGCAAGAAAAGTATAAAATGACAGTCAATAGCCTAAGGAAAATAACACCTTAAAAAATAGGCTAACTTGGGGGCGGCTAGGTGGCGCAGTGAGTAGAGCACTGGCCCTGGAGTCAGAAGGACCTGAGTTCGGTTCCGGCCTCAGACACTTAACACACACACAAACAAAAACCTAGCCTTGTGACCTTGGGCAAGTTACTTAACCCCAACTGCCCTCCAAAAAGCAAAAAAAAAAAAAAAAAAAAAAATAGGCTAACTCAAATGGCAAAAGAGGCTCAGAAAGGCAATGAGGAGAAGAATGCCTTAAAAAGCCGAATTTGCCAGATGGAAAACGAATCTCAAAAGCTCACTGAGGAGATTCATCACTTCAGAGTTAGACTGGAGCAAATGGAAGCTAGTGACTTTATGAGAAATCAACATGCTGTTAAACAGATCCAAACAAATGAAAAAATAGAAGGCAATGTGAAAAATATCTCATTGGAAAAACCACTGAACTGGAAAAGAGATTCAGGTAGTCCAAATTATTGGACTACCTGAAAACCATGGGAAAAAAAAGAAACTAGAAATCATCCTTCAAGAAATTCTCAAGGAAAATTGCCCTAATGTTTTACATCCAGAGGGCAAAATAGAGGTTGAAAGAATTCACTGATAACCTCTTGAAAAAGATCCCAAAAAGAAAACTGCCAGGAATATTGTAGCCAGGCTCCAGAACTCTCAGATCAAGGAGAAAATACTCCAAGCAGCCAGGAAGAAACAATTTCAATATTGTGGAAACACAATCAGAATAGCCCAGGACCTGGCAGCTTCTACACTGAGGGATCGAAGAGCATGGAATATGATATTCCAGAGGGCAAAAAAGTTGGGATTGAAGCCAAGGGTCACCTACCCAGCAAAACTGAGTTTCTTGTTTCAGGGGAAAATATGGTCATTCAGTGCAATAGAGGACTTTCAAGCATTCTTGAGGAAAAAAACCAGAGTTGAATAGAAAATTTGACATTCAGATGCAAGAAGCAAGAGATGCTTGAGAAGGTAACCAAGGAAAAGAAATCAAAAGGAATTTATCAAAGTTGGACTATTTACATTCCTACATGGAAAAACAATAACTGTGTTTGATGAAACCTTTCTCATTATGAAAATAATTGAAGACGGGTACATGGCATATGTTCACAGGTATACATGGATAGAGGGCACAGGTTGAATTTGATGGGAAGGGATGATTCTTTTTTTTTTTGGAGGGCAGTTCGGGTTGGGTGACTCACCCAGGGTCGTGCGGCTGGGTATTTGTTTGTTTGTTGGGTGTCTGGGGCCGGATCCGAGCTCGGGTCCTTCTGGCTCCAGGGCCGGCACTCTGCTCGCTGTGCCACCTAGCTGCCCCAAGGAAGGGATGATTCTTAGGGGGTGAAGTCAAGAGGTGAGAGAGGAAAGTGGCAAGAGGAGATGGAGAGAGACAGGGTAGGGCAAACTATCTCATTTAGAAGAGGCAAGGGGAAGTAGTTGCAGGGGAGGGAAAGAACAGGAAGGCAAAAAGGTAAAAGCATATTCTCATTGAAGTTGGCTCAAGGAGAGAATCACATACATACTAAACGGAATATCTTACCCTCACACACTCTCCTGAGTGGGGGAAAGGGAGGTGAGATGGGGAATGATGGAGGGGATGGCATTCTAGGGGGAGGGGAGGTTGGAAGTACCCACTATCAAAGAGGGACAGGATCAAAGTAGGGAGTGGACCAGGTGGGAGGTGAGATGGGTGGGAGGGAAATATAAGCAGTCTGTTACAATATATCTACTATGGTGATGTTTTGCATAGCTATACATGTACAACACATAATGAATTGCTTATATTCTCAGAGGGAGTGGGTGACAAGGGAGGAAGGGAATGGATCTGAAAATTAAAGTTTTAAAATTAGATGTTTCATAAGATGTCCAGGCATTGGGGCTCAGAGATTCACCTTGCCCTAATGGCAAAATCGAAGGGGTTATGGGAGAAGATATGGGAGAGAGCGGATTGGATGAGGGGATATCTAGTGGGGCTGCTATTCTGTGGTGGTGGGTAGGGAAAAAATGGGGGAAGAATGTAACTCATAATCTGGTGGAAATGAATGATGTAAACCAGAAGTTAATAAAGCATTTGTTTAATTTTTTTTAAAAATCTGGGTTTTCAAAGCCAGGGGGCTCTCAATGGCTGCCCAGAGTCTCATCTGGTCAAATCATACAATACTTCTCAAAGTGAGCCCCAAAGCAAAGCTTCACATCAGGGATTATATAGCCTTCTCCTGGGTCAGAAAATGTAACAACTCTCTTGACCCACTGCCCAATCACACAGCATCAAGGTGTAGGCATTCCTGAAAACTAAGCCTCCTGCCATAGGCTCCATGTGACCACATTCAGCCTATTAGGGGGCAGAATATATTTTCAAATCAAGGAAAGTTCTCAGAGTCTCTTAAGCCTATCAAAGGGCCTAGGGGCAGGAAAGACCTTTAAATTTACATTTGGCCCCAAGATCTTTCATGCCCATAGCATAGACAATTTACATTTGAATTAGCACTAAACATCTCTTAGGTCACATTTTCAAGGTACATAACTGAAGTTACCAAAGTGGCCACTGGGCCTTAAACACAAAGTACATTGCATTATCACACCAATTCAAAACAAGAGTCCAAATTAAAGTTCTCTTGAGAGGAGTGGGGAGTCCCCTCACACTGCTCCAGCCCCTGCTTCCAAGTCCAGAGAGGGGGCTGAGCAACAAAACCAATAGGGTAGGGTCCTTGGGGTCCATGGCACTTCACCCCACCCACCATAGTCACAAGTCCATCCCCCCTGGGTCCCAAACTGTGGGATGCAGCAAGGAAACAAATTCAGTGCCCCTGCTTTACCACACAGTTCTTATCTTGTCCTGTGGCTGAACTCCAAACTCCTGGGTTCCTTCTCCTCCTGCAGAAGGCAGCAGCTCCTGGCTTCTCCACAGGTCTCCATGCAGGCAGCTCACCATTCTTGTTCTCAGCTCAGTGAAGTCAGCAATCTGGACATTCTTCTCTCTGGCTCCATGGCTCCACAGAGTCACAGCTACCACAACTGGGAAACAAATAATTATCCCAGCCTATATACTTTCCTTTTACTCTGCAGATCCTGTTCGTGATGCCATTGTAGCAGCAAGCACCTCAGCATCTCCAGGGTGGCTGCCAACATAGGTTCTTAGATCTGCTTTTCTAAAGGAAAGAAACTCAAAATGGTGTTAAGAAGCTTACTTTAATCAATCAAACATATATCGTTTACCTAGTTCAGGGGGGAAAGGTCAGCACCCTGAACTTCAGAGTATACAGACAGAAGTTACAAGACAGAGAAACAGATCAAGCAGACAGGCTTCCAAGCTGTCCAAAGATTACATCCATACCAAATCACAGTTACCAGAGAGAGAAGCATCAACATCCGGGTTTTCAAAGCCGGGGGGCTCTCACTAGCTGCCCAGAGTCTCATCTGGTCAAATCACACAACACTTCTCAACGTGAGCCCCCTTGGTTAACAATCTTACAAGTTTAAACAATCTTAACTGAAACTTTCTATTAATACAACTGTTTACCAGGAACAACATCATAAACAATTATCATGTACTTAAATTTAGACTTTGAAACCAAAATCAAGTAATTACCAAACTGGTAAACTTAATTTAGTCACTTCTAAATTGCTTTGTACAGAAAATCATTTATCTCATAACCATTGGCATGTAGTAATTGGTAATTATATGAAGAAAAGACCTGTGAAATCTTGTGCCAGTAAGCCTATTCCGTCATAGAACCAAAGATATTAAGAAGCCATAATAACATTAAGAATCACAGCATCCTTTGACCTTCTCACAAATGAATAAAAGATCAATATTTACTCACCATCCTCTCTGCTTGCCTGAGCACCTATCTTTCCCACTATCTTGCTAGCTCTGGCTCCCACTTCCTGTGGGTTCTGCTTCCCTTCAGCAAACTCCTCCCACCACAAGCTCCATGTGACTATATTTAGCCACTAAAGATCTTATAAAACATTTCTTCATAAGAATATTTCCCTTTTTCAAAAATAGTTTATCCTGAGTACCTCCACCGCTGCCTCCTCCTCCTCTTCTTCCTCCTCCTCCTCCTTCTCTTCCTCCTCCTCCTCCTCGTCCTCCTCCTTCTCCTCCTCCTCCACCTCCTCCTCCTCCTCCTTCTTCTCCTCCTCTTCCCCACCATCACCACCATCATCTTCCTCCTCCTCCTCCTCCTGCTCCTGCTCCTGCCGCTGCTGCTTCTCCCTCCGTTCCCGTGGAGCGGACCATCCTGGTGCCTCTTTTGTGAAGTGGCGGCTGAGGAGACCCCCGGACTCGCCATGGCCGACGAAAAGCCGAAGGAAGGAGTCAAGACTGAAAACAACGACCACATTAATTTGAAGGTGGCAGGGCAAGATGGTTCGGTGGTGCAGTTTAAGATTAAGAGGCACACACCACTTAGTAAACTAATGAAAGCCTATTGTGAACGACAGGGCTTGTCAATGAGGCAGATCAGATTCCGATTTGATGGGCAACCAATCAATGAAACAGACACACCTGCACAGTTGGAAATGGAGGATGAAGATACAATTTATGTATTCCAGCAGCAGACAGGAGGCGATTACTAAAAAGAGAATCTACAGCTCTGCTCCAGAACTGTGCTCCCGAGGAAAACAAGGCATTCACAATTAGAAAACCAAGATTGGGTTCATCCACATCCTGACTACTGCAGTATAGTTTTCTCTCTTTGATTCCCTTCCCCATTCCTTTATTGTACATAAAGTAACTGGTGTATATGCACAGGCAAAAAAAAAAATAGTTTATCCTGATATCATTAGCTACTATACAATTCCTAAATTCTCTGTTCATAAAATCTTTCCCAAATAATTGACAAAATTTACACAACCCCAGCAATTTGGGACAAAGCTCTCCTCTCTGGAAGCAGAGTTCTACTGTGGCAAAGAGCTCAAAAGTCAAGTAATTGACTGGCAACATGAGCAAGCAAAGCAAGCAAAGTAAGCACAGCAATCCAACTTTAGATTCTTTTTTGGAGGGACAAAAAAGATCAAAGCATGGAACAGGAGGAAGATAACAAAGTCAGAATTCCTGCAAGCTTCCAAGAAAAAATATGAATTGGTTACAGGCCATGGAGGAGCTCAAGAAGGATTTTGAAAATCAAGTAAGAGAAGTGGAGGAAAATTGGGAAGAGAAGTGAGAATGATGCAAGAAAATCATGAAAAGAGAGTCAACAACCTGACTGAAGAAAATAACACCTTAAAACGTAGACTAACTCAAATGGCAAAAGAGGCCCAAAAAAGTCAATGGGGAGAAGAATGCCTTAAAAAGTCAAATTTGCCAGATGGAAAAAGAATTTCAAAAGTTCACTGAAGAGAATAATTCTTTCAGAATTATGTTGGAGCAAATGGAAGCTTTATGAGAAATCAAGCTACTATTAAATAGACCCAAACAAATGAAAAAATAGAAGGCAATGTGAAAAATATCTCATTGACCTGGAAAAGAGATTCAGGAGAGATCATTTAAAAATTATTGGACTACCTGAAAACCATGGGGAAAAAAAGAAACTAGAAATCATCCTTCAAGAAATTCTCAAGGAAAATTGCCCTGATGTTTTAGAACCAGAGGGCAAAATAGAGGTTGAAAGAATTCACTGATAACCTCTTGAAAAAGATCCCAAAAAGAAAACTCCTAAGAATATTATAGCCAAGAAGTAATAATAAAAAACTATTTTGTGTGGATTCAAAAAAGTAAATCAATAAAACAGACAAGAAACAATGAGAAACAATAAAATTGAATAATCTGGTGTTTAATAAAGACAAGAACACACATTATTTAAGGTAATATTCCATCTTTGTGAGAACTGCTGGGGAAACTGGAAAACATGTGGTAGAAATTAAGATTAGACCAACATTTTATACCGTATATCACAATAAGCCCAAAATAAAAACATGGTCTTAATCTCAAACATTGTATCATAAAAGAATAAGAAGAAAACAAGAGACTGCCCCGTTTCTGCCTATGGTTTTGAGGGAGAATTCCTAACCAAAGAAGAAATAGAGTAAACTCAAAAGAAAACAGATAATTTCAATTGCATAAAATTCAAAAGGTTTTGCAATGTAGTTAGGATAAGAAGGAAAAGTGTTGGGGGAAAAAGTCTTTCCATTATATATCTCTGATAAGAGCCTAATATTCAGGGTATATAGTACTGGTAATTAACTGAAATCTCTATGATATCCCAAAGGATAAGTGGACAATGGATACAAACAAGCAGTTTGCAAAAGAATTACAGACTACTAACCACATGGAAGACTCCTCATAGAAATTCAGATAAAAACAGCTCTAAGGTTTCATTTCACATAGAGAACATTGGCAATCTTGGCAAAAGATTGGAATACTCAGCCTTGAAAGGGCTGTGCAAACACAGGCACACATTTACTGTTGGTGGAGCTTTGAATTCATCCATTCTGGAAAGCAATTTAGCATTATGTTAAGAAAGTAACCATAATGTTCATTCCCTTTGACCCACAGATCCTACTGATAGGCATATACCACAAGGAAATCAAAGACAAAAGTAAAAGTTACATATACACCAAGATATTCATAGCCATGCTTTTTGCAGTAGCAAGGGACTAAAAACAGTTCCCCATCTATTGGGGAATGACCAAGCAAATTGTGGTACATGAATATAATGGACGAAGACTACATTGTAAGAAATGATGACTACATAAAATTAAAAGAAGCACGGGAAGACTTATGTAAATTGATACAGAAAGAAGCAGAACCAAGAAAACTACACACACACACTCACACACACACACACACACACACACACACACACACACACACACACACACACATACTGTAATAGTTGGATAGTTGGAGGCTTGTCTACCTGAAATGTTTCTCTGTCTTGTAATTTCTGCTTGTAACCTCTGTATACTCTGAAGTTCAGGGTGCTGACTTTTTCCCCTGAACTAGGTAAATGTTATGTTTGATTGATTAAAGCAAGATAGTTAACCCACTTTGAGTTGCTTTCCTTTAGAAAAGCAGATCTAAGAACCTGTATTGGCGGCTGCTCTGGGGATGCTGGGGTGCTTGCTGCTACAAATGGCATCACAAACGGGATCTGCAGAGTAAAAGGAAAGTATGGGGGCTGGGATAATTGTTTGTTTCTCAGTTGTGGTATCTGTGACTCTGTGGAACCATGGACCAGGAGAGAACAGCCTGCATGCTGACTTCACTGAGCTGAGAGCAGGAATGGTGAGCTGCCTGCATCAGGACTGGGGCAAAAGCCAGGAGCGGCTGCTTCCTGGGGGAGGAGAAGGAACCCAGCAGTTTGGAATTCAGTCACAGAACAAGATAAGGACTGTGAAGCAAGGCAGGAGTATTTTCTTGCTGCATCCTACAGTTTGGGACCCAAGGGGAGGATGGACTTGTGTCTTTGGTGGGTGGGGTGAAGTGCTATGGATCCCAAAGGATCCCACCCTCTTGCTAAGCCTGCAAGGACAATGTGAGGGGAAGAGCACCTCTCTTCCCCCCAAGAGAACTTTATTTGGACATTTTTGTTTTGTATTGAAGAGATGCACTTGAATGTACTTTCTGTTTGTTTGAGGCGCTGTGGCCACTATGGTAATGGCTTGTTACCTCATGTATCTTGCTAATTCAAATGTAAATTGCCTATGCTGTGGGCATGAAAGATCTTGGGGCCAAATGTAATGGGAATAAGATCTTCCCTGCCTCTAGGCCCTTAAGTGCACCTGGAGCCTGCTGTGGGAGGCTTGTTTTTCAGGAGATACTTTGTGATTGGGCAGTGGGTCAAGAGGGTTGTTACATTCTCTGACTGCCCCCCCAAGGCTATATAAATCCTGATGGGAGACTTTGCTTTGGGGCTCACTTTGAGAAGTGTTATGTGATTTAACCAGATGAGACTCTAGGCAAGGATAAGCTTTGAAAAACCCAGATGTTGATGCTTCCCTCTCTGGTAACTGTGATTTAGTATGGATGTAATGGTTGGACAGTTTGGAAGCCTGTCTCTGCTTGATCTGTTTCTCTGTCTTGTAACTTCTGTCTATATACTCTGAAGTTTGGGGTGCTGACCTTTTTCCCCTAAACTAGGTAAATGATATATGTTTGATTGATTAAAGCAAGATAGTTAACCCACTTTGAGTTGCTTTCCTTTAGAAAAGCAGATCTAAGAACCTGTGTTGGCAGCCACCCTGGGGATGCTGGGGTGCTTGCTGCTACACATACACACACACACACACACACACACACACTGGTTACAACAAATCTAGATGTAAACAGTAACAATAAAACACAATTATAATCACCAGTTTGGGGTGGAAAAAAGAATTTAGAAAATGTCCTGTCCTAAGCTTCTTTATAGAAATGGAGGACTATAGGTATAAATTGCCTATGAGTTGGATTTTTTCACTGACCTGATTTTTTTCTCTTATTTTTTTTTAATCTTTATAATGACTTCTTGCATATTGAAGTGGAAGTGGAGTGATATGATTGAAAATGAAGGTGATATAAAAATAAAAGTTTCATTCTATTCCCCCCCCCAAGATCAATAAAAATAAGACTTAAAATTTTGTAATTTTTTATGTGCTTATGTAACCTTTCAAAGCTATAGAGCCCAAAGAATACAAAGAATAGAGGTCTATTTTCTACATTTGTGTGTGTGTGTGTGTGTGTGTGTGTGTGTGTGTGTGTGTTCTTGGTGGTTCATATATATACTTACTAAATTAGGAAGAAAATCCATGAAAGTGATAAATCCCAATGTTGGTGAGAAAGTTTGTATTGATAATCATTAAATAATCATATTTTGGCCAAAGTCTGAATTAATCAAACTGCTTTCCCTTGCTTTCTGTGTCAACAAGACGCCAGAAACCAAATAAGCTGGAGGTTTGACTCCTCTTTTCTTGGGACTTATTCCATATGGGAGGAAAACAGATATCCTGAGACCATAAAATGTTCCTTTTGTTGTCAATTTGCATTTACAACCAAGGAGCTCTTTTTCACACAAAGATGGTAACAAATGGAGATCATAAAATTGTGTGACACAGTCACCCTAAGTTGGGATGGTACTAAATTGTATAAAAAGTCTTCTGATTCATCTGTTCATCAGTTAGGATGTAGCTCTCCTAACTCCTTGTACAAGTTTCTCTAGTGTAAGGGAATAAGGAATAAATGCTATAATTTTTTATTGCTATTTGTCTGTCTCCTTTAACCAAACTTTTTTAAATAGGTCAGCCATTATGGTCCTGTGACTCGGATTGGAACTGTTGAATGGCTGAACAACACCTCACTTCATCAAAGTTAATGATTCAGGTGCCTCAGGATTCATTCTTCTTGCAATCTTGACCTTAATGGAGTCGGTAAATTCCTTTTTGCAGCTTCCAAAGGACTCCTCACTGGTTTGGTTGAAGTCTGCAATTCCCTTAAGCTAGCTCTGGGACCAGGGGCCTCTCTGTATTAATTAGGTCCCCTCTTTGAGATTGGAATTTAGATCTTGGGACTTTTTTGTATCAATTAGATCCCCTCTTTGAGATCAAAATTTAGATCTTAAGACGTTTTTGTGTCAATTAGATCCCCTCTTTTTTGCCTTTTTTTTGGAGGGGGGAAGGCAGGGCAATTGGGATTAAGTGACTTGCCCAAGGTCAAACGGCTAGCAAATGTTAAGGGTCTAAGGCCAGGTTTGAACTGAGGTCCTCCTGACTCCAGGGCCAGTGCTCTATTCACTGTGCCACCTAGCCACCCCTAGATCCTCTCTTTGAGATCGAAATTTGGATCCCGGGACCTCTCTGTTTTAACTAATTGCCAGTGAGAGTGTAGAGATAAACCCAAATTATGTTGGCCAAGATGGGGCTCCTCTGACCAGTCAAAGTTATTTTATCTTAAAATCAAATTAAGTTAAAGACCATCAAACATCTAACCAGGAAAGGGAAGGTTTTCATTGTTGAAGGCAGAGCAAGAACAAAAGACTGCAGTGTCTTTCTTTAAAGCTTGCAAAACCTTGGATTTCAGCACCTTCTCTCCCCTCTTCCCCAACAGCCCAGCCTGTTCTTTTTCCTCCAACCTCTGCTCCTCCTATATCCTATTCCTTACTTCCTCTCTTCTTCCCCTTAAAGGCTCTAATCTCAGAAAGGGGAGCTGTGCTGAGCTGCTTTCCCTTACCCACTCTGGTTCTCCTTCCCTACTCCCACCCTAATCCTTACCTTCTCCCTCCCTCCCTTCTGCTGGAGGTTCTGAGGTGAGCAACCCTGTTCTACCTCCCTTGTTGCCTCCCCCACCTCTCCTTCCCTTAAAAGCCCTGGTCCTGGGGTGGACAGCTACACCCCTCCTGCATGTCAGGGTTCTGAACCTGATCCCATTGGGGCTTATCCCTTTAAAAGTGGTGAATGGGCAAAGCCCTGAGACTGTAGCTGTTGAAGATGAATCTGAGGTCTTCAATGCTAACTCTGGCTTAGCCCATGGGCAGGAAGGAGGGGGCCAGACCCAGTTTCTTTCCTACTTTATCCTCCAACCTTCCCTATCATGGAATATCAAATTCACCCAGCCAGAGTAGCTGTCTAAATACCTTCAATTTATAGCTCACTTTGCCTCCCAGCTTGCCCAGACCCTAGCAACTCAGGCTAAGGAGGACTTAGAAGCAAAAATGGAGCTTCAAACTAAGCAATTGACAGCTCCCACTCCAAGCCCACATCACACTTCTGATGTGGCTAAGGGTCGCAACCCTGGTATTTGCCTCTACTGCAAGGAGCCAGCGACATTGGAAGGTGGAATGTAGGGCTCGGTTTAGGGTTCTAGAATATCAGAAAAACAAGGGGCACCAAGGCCACCCCCAACAACCATAGAGGTGCTCCAAGCAAAAGATTGCAGGAGTTAAACCCTGCCCACTCCTATCCTGCCAGATCTTGAATCCTTGCATAATGATAGCCAATTCATCCTCTTCTTTTTGTCATCAAATGTGGACTTTATATTTGTATTTGTGTCTGTCAATGACTCTATGTCTGTATCATGTGTGCTATGAATGAGTTTGTTATCTTGCAAGATCTAAAACCACAGGCAGTCAAAAATTTCTAAAGGCTGCTTTTCCTTGTAATTTCTGGTCTGGCCAACCTGGAATTGATGGGGGGAAGGGCAATAGGTTCCAGAAGGGCTCCAATCAAGATCAGTGACCAGAGTCCCTGAGTCTGGAAGGAATTCAGTAGGCTCAAGCAAACATGGAGCAGAGATTGTAAAAGTTTATTGTTTTTTACAGTGGGCAGGGGTTCTTAGGGAACCTGCAAATTTACAGAAGTCATAGGTATAGTTTTAAGGAGTCAAGACAGTAAATCAGATATCAATTATGCTAACTAGGTGAGTAAGGGTGGGATTAGTGAGGAGTTAAGGAGTGGTCAGTGCTTAAAGGAACATGCACTTTTAATATCAACTGCGCAGGCATATTGCCCATAATTCACTGGGAAATAGCCCAAGGTGGGGCTACCTGGAGATGTGGTTTCAGGCCTGAAACGTCACTAAGTCAGCCAGTGGTAAGGGCTGACTGAGAAGTGCCCAGTCTGCCACCCATCAATGTCATGTTTGACAAGATGAATGTTGGGAACCAAGGCTAATGGAGACTCAGTATGGGTATAATTGGCTAAGGAGTTAACCTATAGATAGGCCACTGAAGGATTCATGGGCACAGCTGGCCACTCTACTAAGGGAGATAACATTTGCCTAAGCTAAAATGTTTATAGATGGCTTAGTGAAGGATTCATAGGTAGCTTGTTATTGTTCCAAACAGAGATAAACAATTCATGAGTTGTTACCGGGCAGAGTGCTGGCAGAGGGAAGGGACAGAGTTAATGCTCTGAGACTGAGGAGGGGAAAATGTGATTTTACAGACTGGTTTTACAAATTGATTTTACAGACATAGATCCCAAGCCCCCCCTTTTACAAACTGATGTTACAAACTGATATTACAGACTGATGTTACAAACATAGACTAATGTTACAAACATAGATCCCAAGCACCCCATCAGAATTACAATTAAAACTTAACTATAGCTAAAAACATCTCAGCAGATTCTGAGAATTATTCATTAAAAAGTTGGAAATTGTTTATATTGGGATTGCTGGAGAAAACTCCTGGGACTGTTAGGTAACTCAAGGAGCCCAGCAGTGCTAAAACACCTACCCCCAGTAGAGATCACTCAGCATTCCCCACTCCCTCCCCAGAGTTAAGAGAGTATCTCAGTTTGGGGATCTTTCTTTAACAACCAGAAGTTTTTGTTAACTTCCTTCTCTATTCCAGTTGCAAAAATGTATTTTATCTCTGTCTGACCTGTTTCCTGAATTTGTAAAAGAAAAATAACAGTTGTTATGGGATTAAAATAGTGTGATGATTGTAAAATATTTAATAGAATAACTGGCGTGTGTTGGATACAACATTATTATCTAACTTTGAGGTGGTTTTTGAATGCCAGGAGTGATAAATTATTTTATATGTCATATGATGTCATTTGAAATTCATTGTTATGTTGTTGCCATCTTTCTAAAATTGTGTTGTGTTTCTAAAAGTTTGCTTAACTAGTGAAATTTGAAAAATGTTTTGAAGTAAGAATGGTGTTAAAGCAATTTTTTAAAATCTGGATTGTGTTGCATGTGAATTGGTTTTTATGTTATAAAATTTGATAATTTAAAGCTGTTATATTTGGGATTACAAACATGTTAAAAAGCTATCTAGGGTTATTGCACAAATCAAATATTTACCAAAGTATGCTTGTGAAAAATAATTATTGGTAATTATGTGCAGATAAGACCCAGTGAATCCTCTTGTAAGACCTAAAATTGTTCATGTGTATGGAAAGGAGGAGTTGAGTGTCCCTAGAAACCATCTGTATGAGCAAGGTTATCAGCCACAAGAAAGAAACTTGTTTTTGATATGTAGTTCCTAAATCACGAACCTGGCTTGCTGAGAAGTTGCAAGGCTATGTGAAATAAGTAGAAGGGATTTCTAACAATTGGGGTTTTTTTACACCAGGATAAGTTTTACATTTGAAAAGGAAAGATGCTAAATGGAATCCCTTTCATATGAGAGACCTAGCAAATCTTACTGCTTATTGCAGCTCCATGGGAATAAAATAACTGTAACTAGCTCTAAACTGATTGGTGAAATTTGCTGTTTAAGGTAAAAGGCATTTGGGACCATAATTAATTTTGTTTTGAGTTTGAATTTGGATATAGTTGTCTGCATTAAATCAGTATCTAAGAGAAATGCCACAAGCTACTCAGAGGGAAAGTGATTTTTTGTTGTTGTTGTTCTGTTAACGGGTGAGAGTCTGCATTTGGGAAAAACTGAAAGGACAATCTTAGCCTCAGTTTGGGATGGGATCCCTCCTGGCTCAGTTTCCCCATGCTATTCCTTTGAAAAGGGAATGTCTAGGGGCGGCTAGGTGGCGCAGTGAGTGGAGCGCCGGCCCTGGAGTCAGAAGGACCTGAGTTCGGATCCGGCCTCAGACACTTAACCCACACAAACAAAAACCTAGCCGTGTGACCTTGGGCAAGTTACTTAACCCCAATTGCCCTAAAAGGGGCAGCTAGGTGGAGCAGTGAGTAAGAGCGCCGGCCTTGGAGTTGGGATGACCCGACATCGAATCCGGCCTCAGAAAATGAGCACCCACACACAAATAATGACTAGCCGTGTAACCTTGAGCAAGTTACTTAACCCCAATTGCTTAAAAAAAAAAAAAAGAAAAAGAAAAGGGAATGTATTTCACCTGACTATTCCTGAGTCTAGCTATGAGGTGGAACGGATACTGCATGGTTAGAGAACTGTGACTCTATCTGAATTTAAATAGAGCCAACGATGTTTTATCCTGTCATATTTGGTATATCACATGTCCCTGCTTTTTTTCCTTTTCCAGAAAATTTCTATGATCAGAGCAAGTAGTCAATAAAATATATGAGCTCTTTTGTGTTATCTTACTGGGAAATCTAAGATTACTTTTTCATTTAGAATTAGAATATGTAACTCACCCTAAGATGTTCCCATTGTTTAAAGGGATTCTAAAAGCAGTAGCTTTGAAAAACATTAACTGTGATCAGTTGCTTAACTCTTATCCACGTGCAATTCTATTACGACACATTTTTGACTAAGGAACTTTGTGATCTAGGAATTCTGTATAGTACCTTAGGAATTTATGTTACTCAAGGACACTAACTTAGTTTAGTGAATTCCAATTTTAAAAGTTTATTTTTGATTTAAGGGGAAAAAAAGATATCATTTAAAACTTTCCAAAAAATTCAAACTGTTCTTTAAGAAAGGAAATACTTTTAGAAAAGATGTTTTGAAAAGTTTTGGGGCAGCTAGGCAGCACAGTGAATAGAGCACCAGTCCTGGAGTCAGAAGGATCTGAGTTCAAATCTGGCCTCAGACACCTATCACTTACTAGCTGTGTGATCTTGGGCAAGTCACTTAATCCCAAATGCCTCCAAAAAGAAAAAGAAAAGTCTTGTGTGATATTTTTTTTGAAGGTCTACTAAATTTGCAAAATGAGTTAAAATTTTCTATTATGGAAATTCAAGCTTTAAGCACGCTTTGGTAATAAGATGAAAAGTTTGGATTTTTGTACAAAGGCTGTATAAGACAGTGGTAACAGTGAAATTATTCTTCTTTATTAAAGTATTTGTCTGATAATTTTAAAAGCCAGATGAACTCATTTTTTGAATAGATCTTCACGTTTTAAAGGATTCCTATGCCAGGTACAGGATTTAGGTAAGGTTGGAAATAACAAATAATAAATAAACTAAAAATTCTCTGAAGTTTCAAAAATGTGGAACCAATTTTAAGTGATTGTACTAATTAATATTAAGTCAAAATTATCTGGGAACCTCTAGATCTGAACCAGAAAAGCAGAACTCCCTTTTGAATTGTATAACTACAAGAGGCATCTGGGATTCAAAAGGTATTGTTTAAATGGATAGTGGGAATAGGTCACTGGGATACAAGGAATTTGATGTGAATTAACATTGGTAATAATGATTCTGTTAATTTGTATGGTTATGTGTAAGTTTTCTTGGATATCTTGATGACATGTACTCTCTCTTCCCAAAACTAGTTTATTGTGAGCCATCTAAGAAGTTACCTGATTTAATGTAATTATGCAATTTTGTAAAACTGAGAGAAACTTTATTGCATGGTTTGAGTCTAGCCCTGGGTGACTGGAAAACTGAACTATTTGTGATACTGTTTGAGCATAGCCTTCCATGGCTGGGAAACTGAACTGTTTTGATGTGCCTTTGGTGTCAAATCATATGTTTCTGGGAGCCCCTGTCAGGACTGTCTGACTAATCCAGCTTATGAATCATCCAAAGAATACTACTGCTCCTGAGTGGACATCTGAGCCAAGGGTCCTGAAAAAGACACAATCAGTTACAGATAGCTTTCCAAAGAGTCCGGAACAAGCTTGCACAAGAACTGTTCTCCATCCCCACCCCCACCCCCATGGTCCCCTTGCATACCCAAGACTGGTTCTTTATATCTTTTTACAGATTTAGCTTATTTTTCTGTATTCTCATTGTGCTACCTTCATCCCCCTTGCAGCCTGCTCCTTTTGCTTGCATTGCAATTGCCTTACAGTAACAACCCATATCTGGGGATATCCAATGTTCACCTCTTATTCTTAGTGCCCCCTATTTCAGGAAGTGATTGGGTAAAACCTGAATTCACCTAGATAAGGATATTGGGCATGCTACCAAGAATGATAATTTTTTATACTTTCTTTGATCAAGAAATGGAATTTTAATAAATTTATTCCTGACCAAAAAAGTGGAAATGATAATAATTAAATATAATATTTTGGCCAAAGTCTGAATTAATCAAACAAACTGCTTTCCCTTGCTTTCTGTGTCAGCAAGACACCAGAAACCAGATAAGCTGGAGGTGAGATTCCCCTTATCTTGGGACTTACTCTATATGGGAGAAAAACAGATATCCTGAGACCATAAAATGGACCCTGCTCCGTTTGTTGTCAGTTTGCTTTTACAACCAAAGAACTCTTTATCACACATAGATGGTAACAAATGGAGATCATAAAATTGTGTGACACTATCAACCTGAGTTGGGGTGGTTCTAAATTGTATAAAAAGTCTTCTGATTCATGTCTGGTACAAAGCTTCATGAGGACCAGAGAGCTATTTCTTTCCAACCCCCACTCCCCAGTCCTCAGTCTGAGGCAATGTAGGATGTAGCTCTCCTAACTCTTTGCACAAGTTTCTCTAGATTAAGGGAATAAGGAATAAATGCTGTAATCTTCTATTGCTATTTGTCTGTGTCCTTTAACCAAACTTTTTAAATAGGTGACAGTATCTATCACTCTTCAGAAAGACTGAGGAAACTTACAAGGCCACCAACAATCTGAATTACATTACAAGAGCTGCTCTGACCACTGAAAACCTGTTCATTCTCCTCTGACTAATACATTCCATAGAAAAAAACTAATTTTTTAAAATAAGTCAATTGTACAAAGATATTTACAGCCTATAATAGAAAATGGAAGTTACTCAAAGCCCAGAATGGGGGAACAGCTGAGAAAACTAGGCTATATAGGCTAAGAATCCTATAGCGACTTTGTTTTTGAAAAATGATGCCTTGTGAATCATGACAACATCCAGAGGTCTGTCTTTGAAAGGAAAATAAATGAGAAAACCAGGACAAGATTACCCATGCACATTACTCTAAGTTCTATATAAAACAGATGTAGGTATGCATATTACAGTAAGTTGAAAGGAAATATGGAGAAAAGGAAATAGAGCATAGTGTTCATTAAATTTCTTTTTTTTTTTTATGAAGTTGCTAAAGTTGATCATTTGTGAGGGGGAAAAAAGGTGGGGGAGGGAAGCAAACACTAGAAGCAGCATATGGAGAGTGGAAATTTAGCCCCCAGAGAAAAGGATAAAGGAAATGCAGCTTCTTGTCCCAGTGGTACAAAAGGAAGCTCGGAGGGGCTTTCACAGTCCTCTCTAAAAGGTTATCTTCCAAGTGACAGGGACCCCACCAAAGGAAATAACCCTACCAATGTAGTCTATGTCATACTGGTCATTTTCTCATAAGACCCTTAGGTGTCTTCCTGTTAGTGGAACTCTGCATTTTGGCAGCTTGAATAAAGAGATTTAGTCCTCTCCTGAGCTCCAGCTGCTCTCCTGTTTGCTGAAGCTTAACAATGAAGATGCACAATCTAGCCAGATTGCCTCAGACTGGGGACTGGGGAGTGGGGGTTGGAAAGAAATAGAGAGATCTCCTGGTCCTCATGAAGCTTTGTACCAGACATGAAAATACTGATTAAACAACCACTACATTTCAGGAGTCCACTCATGGAGAGTTCTTTATTTTGTGGTTAGAAAGATAAGAAGGTCTTTTTCTGAAACATTTCTGTGAGGACCCAGAATTTAAGATTAGACCACTCCTTTAGACCAGATGAATGGGTACTAGAGAAACTAGGCAAATCTTACAATTATGTGGTAGGAAATCTATTTAATGATATTTATCCCAAATTCCCCACCCCCACTCTCACACCCCATCAGAGGATTTGGAATACAACTTCTCACATGTGACCTTACACAGAGTAGCCATTTGACAAATGTCTGAATAATTCATTGAATATAGCTTATAGTACATACCTAGAAACTTTTTTTGAAAAAAAATAACTGTCAAAATATCATGCATTCTATTTGCAATGTTTTCTTTCCTTTTCCAAGTTCTCAGAGAAAGGAATATGCTGGTGGATTCTCACTTTGTGACTTCTTTCCAAGATCATTACTACCTCTTTCTTTTAAGTATTTTCTACCTCAAGGCTGAGATGTCCAGCATATTCTAAAGAAAAAGGTTCTTAGCCTTTTTTGATTGTTTCATGGACACCTTTGGCAGTCTGGTAAAGCCTATAGACCCATTTTCAAAAGAATTTTAAAAAATTCTTCTAAAGTGTTGTTTTTCTAATATTCATTTAAATGCATCTAAAGGGATAGAAACCTCAACAGGAAAATGGCTAGTCCTGGTGGTCAGAACTCACTAGAAAGAAAAAAAGCAGTTTGCAGGGAAGTAAATACTCACTGGTTCCAATTGTTTCTCTGACACATAATAGTTCTGTTAAGAGGTATTAAGTTGTCTGAGGCTTGACCCTTCCAAGCCTCAGTCTCTTCATCTGTAAAAGAAGAAAGGTTAGATTAAATGTTCGTTAAGTTCCCATTCTATATGAAACACCCAGAGAGTGGAAAATTCAAGGACATTTGATTTTGTTATTTTGAGTCTGCCAATTCCAAACATGGGTTCCATATGCAAGGAATTGGCATGGATACTCACACATACTTGTGGACATTTCCCACTTGCCACAGATCACCTTCAAATCCAGATTCTGGATCATTGTTAACTCCCCACGTGGTATTTTTTTCTGGAAGTTAGAGTGGGGTCAGCAGTATGACAATCAGATAGTTGTAATTGACGTTATATAATCATTCACAAATCTGTCATCCCTGGATAACAGCACAGGACTCAAGTCTTTTTACTTGGCTAAAAAGATAGCGAGTCACCTGTCTCTGCCTAGCCTTGGTATTCACACACACACACACACACACACACACACACACACACACACAGCTTGGAAGCAGTTCCAAGGTTTCACATTCAGTCATTCTTCACAATCACATTCATGCTCTAGTTCTCTATTGCCACTCAAACGAGAGAGATACACTGGGAGTCAGGAAGAGCTGGATTCAAATATGGTCTCAGACACTTACTAGCTGTGTGATCCTGGGTAAGCCACTTAACCATTGTTTGCCTCAATTTCTTCAACTGTAAAACAGGGGTAATAATAGCACCTACCTCAGAGGGCTGTTATGGGAATTTAAATAAGATAATATTTATAAAGTGCCTAGCACAGTGCCTGGCACATAGGAGACTCCTAATAAATGCCTATTTTCTTCCCAATTAATCTATGCACTGTCTTCTCTCTTTCTGTTTCCTAACTCAATAACCACTGCATTCTCATCACCAGAACACCTATGGTCTGTGTTTAGCCACCACGTCAAACCATTATGAACAGTATCAAGAGCATGTCTGAATGTCCTGGGAGTCAATTGGCCATTTCCAGAAGCTGTACAAATGTTGTATCTTCCTCTTCTAACTATCTGCCCTCTTCCAGGCGTCCCAAGGTTGGAAGGGAAGCCAGACACTTCTAGGGCTAAGTGTTTAGCAAGCTCACTGTGGTCCCTTCACTGCAACTACACAAACATGCTCCCAGTTCTCAAAATAGATTTTCTCAGTCTCATCTCATGGCTTTGCTTATCCTAGAAGGTTATCACCCTTACATCTCTATAGCCATTGCTTTCTTTTAGTCCCAAGTCCTAGCTTCTTTCTCTAGGAAGCCTTCCCTAACTGAGGGCTCTTGTATTCTAGAGGACCATTCTGTTCATATAATGTCTCTCATGCTTAATGAACTCTGTACACTCTGGGTCAAGTTTCCAACATTAGCCATTTGCAACACAGCACCTCGCATGGCACCTTACATGCTGTAGACACTTAAACGTTTGGTGAATTAAATGCAGCTATTCCCCATAACTTTTAAAAGGCATCTGGCAGAAAAATAACCATCACCAAGCTGGTGTACTCTATTTGTATGTCAAGTGTGGGGCTGCACAAAGGTTAAAGTCTAGTGACTTTCATGTTGTAAACTAAAAGTAAATAAATTTAAATTAAAAAAATTATATGTAAAAGGTACGACTACAGCTTAACCAGATCTGATACATTCTTTGCTAGACAATGTTCATTTCTTCCTAAGTTATAGCAGGGGACAGCTAGATGGCAGAGCAGATAGTGCTGGGACTAGAATCAGGAAAACCTGAGTTCAAATTTGGTTTCAAACGCTTACTAGCTTGTGTGACTGTGTAGCCCTGTTTTCCTCAGTTTCCTCATCTGCAAAATGAGCTGGAGAAGGAAATGGCAAACCATTTCAGTATCTTTGCCAAGAAAACCCCAAATGGGGTCACAAAGAGTCAGACCAGACTAAACAACAAAAAGTTATAGTAGAAAGGGAGGGACTGCTAGACCACTAAAGGTTGCTGGTTGGCACCATAGTTCTAAGAGTACTGGGCCTGAAGTCAGGAAGACCTAAATTCAAATACCCAGTAAAATGCTTTCTAGTTGTGTGACCTTGGGCAAGTCATTTAAGCTCTATTTGCCTCAGTATCCCCAACTGTGAAATGTAGATAATGATGGCACCTACCTCAAAGGGTTGTGAGGATCAAATGAGATAATATTTCTAAGTGCTCAGCACAGTGCCTGGCACATAGTAGGTGCTACATAAATGCTTATTCTCCTTCCCCCTTCCATAGAAGCTGATATAGAAAGAAAGGATAGGAAATGACAAATTAAAGACTGTAAACCACTTTACATAGAGGTAAACAGCCCTGTACATAGTATCAAAGGCTTAGAGTTCGAAGGGACATTAGTGGTCATTGAGTTCAACTCAAATGGGACATAGAGAGGTCAAGGGATCTATTGGCCAAAGGTCACAAATCTATTGAGTTATCAGAGGTGGGACATCACAATAACTCCCAAGGAAGATGTTATATTAAGAAGTCTAATATTAGAAAGTCATCATGGTGGCTTAGAAAATAGAGAACAGCATCAGGAAGAACTGAATATGAATTCTGCTTCAAATATTTACAGCGTGACAAGTAGATATAGATATAGATATGATGAGCTGGAGCAAAGAAATAGAGGGAAGGCACTAGCATTAAGGAAGATCAGAAGAGGCTTCTTATTATAGTTGGGACTTTAACCAGGATTTGAAGGAGGCCAGGAAAGCCAAGAGATGGAGATGAGATAGGAGACTATTGAAGGCATGGGGAGCAGCCAATGAAAATGCCAAGAGTTGGGATATGGAGTGTCTCATTTGAGGACCAGTGAGGAGGCCATTGTCATGGGAATGCAGAGTATATGGTGGGGAGAAAGGTGATAAAGACTCAGAGGAGGAAGGGGCCAGGAGGTGAAGGGCTTTGAACGCCCAACAGAAGATTTTCTATTTTATCCTAGTTGTGATAGGGAGGCTCTAGAGTTTATTGAATGGGGGCCAGGGTGGGTTGGGGAAGGTGACATAGTCATATCTGTGCTTTAAGAAAATTAAGCTGACAGCTGAATGGAGGATGGATTGCAGATAACGCAGAGACAAAATACCAGGCTGTTGCAATAGTCTGGGAGTGAAGTGATGAGAGCCTGCACAAGGTGGTGGCAGGGCCTGAGAAGAGAAGAGAGCACATATAACAGATGTTACAAAGGTAGAAATAAAAAGACCTGGCAACTGATTGGTATGGGGAATAAGAGAGAGAGTTAGGAGTCAAGGATGACTCCTGGGTTGTGTGCCTGAATAACTGGGAAGATACTGTCCTTGACAGTAATAGGAAAATTGGGAAGAAGGGAGGGTTTGGGGAGAAGATAATTAGCTCAGTTTTTTATATGTTGAATTCAGTATGTCTGTGGGGCTAAGAAATCAAAGGGAAAATCAGAATATATTTCAAAAATCTAGAACTCAAGGCAAGAAAGTTGAATTCAGGCCTTCCTAAATTGGGCATCTGGGTAGTGTAACGGAAAGAGAGCCAGGTAAGGTGTCAGGAAGACCTGAGTTTGAATCTAGTCTCAGACATTTACTAGTTGTGAGGCTCTGGGTAAGTCACTTAACCTCTATTTGCCATATGTTAAAATGAAGGTAGCAATTAGTACCTACCTCACAGGGTTGTTAGAAGATGAAGTGAGATAATCATTATAAAGTGCTTAGAACATAGGATGTTCTAAGTTTGCTCCACATGCTTGGAACATAATAAGTACTATATAAATGTTAACTATTATTATCATTGTTGGGTCATTTTTCAGTCCTGTCCAACTCTCCATGACCCCACTTGGAGTTTTTTGGCAAAGACACTGAAGTAGTTTGCCATTTTCTTCTCTAGCCCATTCTACAGATGAGGAACTAAAGCAAACAGGATTAAATGACTTGCCCAGGGTCACACATCTAGTATCTGAGGCCACATTTGAACTCAGGTCCTCCTGACTCCAGGGCCAGCACTCTATCCACTATCCACCTAGCTGCCCTTAACTGTCTAGTCATTCCTTTCACATTTCGGGGGTTAAGGACATGGCACCCATCTCCTAACCCTCCCACAATCTGGAAAATCTATGTACTGGAGAACTCTGAATTATTATTATGGTAAAAGATAAAATATGTTGATAGAACGTAATACTATGCATATATTTTGTGCATTTCTAAGTTTCTGCATGCAAAATTCGCCCAAAATTTTCATTTAATTTCTTATGCTGATCCACTATATCTCAAAACAATGATGAAAGTTACCACGTGGAAGGGATAACTATAATTATTATTTTATTATATGCTATATATTATTCCTGACACCAAAGCTAGCATTCTTTGAATCATATTATATATATGTTTGTTTGGGTGTAATATATAATTGACACTTATAACAAAGAATCTAATTCATAAAAAGTTATGTTTAATACATTTTGCTTCCTTCACTAAATTTTCCTCTTGTGGCTTATCATGTGGTTTATTATGGCATGAAAATATCCCTAAGTTCTCAAAGGCTGTGCTTATGGAATGTATGCTATGACATATCCTGACTCTTGACAAGTTGAGAAAGCATCAGACTATGATGGGTTGTATGTCTACAGTGTGAGGATCAGCAAATCAAAAGAAAACCAGGATATGGTATTCCAAAAAACAAAGATAATTGGCTAGCACCCCCAAAATAAATTCTGCAAAGCTAGGCCTAGGCATTGAAGCACAAAATTGGATGTTCAGAAAAAGGGAATAATTCAGATTATTACAGAGTGATGGTGAGAAGACAAAGGGAGAATCAATGGAGTGATGAATCTAAGAAGAAAAATATAATGGGAAAAACCAAGAGGAGGACAGGTGGAAGAAGTAAATGATTATTTCAGGAGGAAAAAAAATCTCATTCCCTCATTAGCAAAGCAATTTCATAGGTGGTAGCATAGTACATGGGGAGTTTCTCCTGGGTTTGGAAAGGAAGGGGCAGGGAGAGAGGAAAATATTAAGTTTCTAAAGGAGAATGAGCAGAGGTTTTCAATTTCTCCCTTTGCCCTTGTGATGGAGAAGAGTAAAACTTGGTGGGAAGATCAAAGGGGGCGGGCGGGGGGAAGTAAGAGTTGGGCCTCATCAACAGAAATAAAATGATCTGGCAAACTGCACAGAGGTGGGAAAGACTAAGGTGAAGGGGCCTTCAAGTGAGCTCATCTGGAGAAGGATGCTGACACTTCAGAACATTCACTTCCAAAAGTCTGGGTTTCATATTTTCGTACTAACTGCCTTCTGGGGCCCTGAAGAACATGGGGCATCACTAAAAGGTGAGTCAACCAGGGGCTATGGATGTGAGCTGATGAGCCAAGTGAAGCCCAGTTATAGATTTAGCACAGATGAACTGCTTGCAAGTGAAAGGTATTGCTGCCACGGTCTGAATATAATTATGATCACTTGGAGACTTGTCTGGCTTACTGACGTAACCCACTTAAGGAATGGCGTGCCTGTACAAAAGCGCCTATCTTCACCTCATCTCATTTTGGGACCTGTTAAATTTACTCATTCTCCTCTTCCTCCCTGTCCTCCTCCTCACTACCTCTTTGCTGCCTGGTGAGCTGATGTCACTTATGTTCCAAAATTTCCTGCTCTCCTATTTGCTGTCTGTATTTTTATAATGGGCTTTAGTCCCAGATAAAGATTGTTGATTATTATAGAATTCAGAATGTTTGCTATAAAGGAATGGAGAATTCAGGTGGGGGAGGACAAAAGGGAATCTTTGAGATCAATCACCCTGCCTAGACCTTAAAAAAGAAAAACAATGGGAATCTCTTCTCTCTCTCTCTCTCTCTCTCTCTCTCTCTCTCTCTCTCTCTCTCTCTCTCTCCTTTTCTTTCCTTCTTTCTTTCTTTCTCTCCCCACAAAGGGGGCTTCAATGGCATGACAACAAGGTATAAATGATGAAGGGACAGTCAAAAATTAGGATCCAGTCCCCTAGTCTTGGATTAGAAAATGCTTCCCATTGTACCTCACAACTTCTGGGAAAAAATTAACATTACTGATAACAAGTCATAGAGTAACAGAAGGGGAAAAGAGTAAGAAAGAAAGTGGAATGGGGAAAAAAACTTATTGGAAAAGAGGCATTAGAAAAAGAATAATTCATGGTGGGTGAAGACATATGGAGAAACATTTACTAAACTCTTATCTAAGCTTGGAGGGATGGGAAGGTAGAAATTATGAGAGAGAGGAGAAGGGAGAAAGGAGGGGGAAGATGAATTGTTCCTCTCCCTCCATTCAAAACTCAGTCCTACCTTCTGCAGCAGGCCTTTTCTTGTCCCTTCATCTGCCAGTGCCTTTTCCTTTGAGATTATCTTTCATCTATATATACTTCTTGAGGGAGGAAACTATTTTTTGCTTTTCTTTGTATCATCAGTGCTGAAAGTCCCTGGTATGTAGTAAACGCTTAATAAATGCTTATTGGTGGATTTCTTGGCTGACTAACAGAATGAGAGGACAGAAAGTGGAGACATAACTTTGACTAGGAGTTTGGCTGAGAAGGGTAGGAGAGATATAAAATGATAGCTTTGAGGGGATGGTAGGGTCTATCGAAGGGTTTGTTTATTTGTTTGTTAATGATGGAGGGGAAACTTTGGTCATAAGGATAATGAGCCAACTGAAAGCACCAGGTAGAATTAGAGGAGTTAACCCATTGCTGTGGTGGAAGGAAAGTTTATTCCTCCTGCTCAGAGGAAATGGAGGCAGGGGGGCTCTCAGAGAGTCCGTGATTAATCAATATAACTTTTCTTTTCTTTTTGGAAAGGGAAAGGCAGGACAATTGGGGTTAAGTGACTTTTCCAAGGTCGTACGGATAGTAAGTGTTAAGTGTCTGAGGGTAGATTGAACTCAGGTCCTCCTGACTCCAGGGCCTGTGCCACTGTGACACCTAGCCGACCCAATTAGTCAATATATCTTTTAGTGGCAGTGGCATGTTAAATTGGAATAGTAATACTACCCCCAAGAAAAAGCATCAGTGGTAATAACAAAAGAGAGCGAGCAGTTTGCTTCAATCTGCATTCAGACTGTAGTTCTTTCATCCAGAGAAAGGACGAGGATATCCCTTTCCATCATGAGTCTTTTGGAGTGATCTTATAACCCTGCATTACTGAGAGGAGCCCAGTCTATCCAAGTTAGTCATCACACATACAATGTGTCTGTAATTGTGTACAAAGTTCTCCTGGTTCTGCTCCCCTTACTCAGCATCAGTTTATATAAGTCTCTCTGGGTTATTATGAAGTCTGTCTGCTCCTCATTTCTTATTGCACAGGAGTATTCCATTACATTCATATAATACAACTTGTTCAGTCATTCCCCAATTGATGGGCATCCCCTTGATTTCTAATTCTAGGCCACCACAAAAAGAGCTGCTATATATATTTTTGTACAGATGGGTCCTTTTCCCACTTCTGTGATCTCTTTGGGATACAGCCCTAGATGTGGTATTGCTGGGTAAAAGGGTATGCACTTACTTATAGCCCTTTGGGCATAGATCCAGATTGCTCTCCAGAATGGTTGAATCAGTTCGCAACTCCACCAACAATGCATTACTGTTCCAATTTTTCCACATCCTCTCCGGCATTTATCATTTTTCTATTTTGTCATCTTAGCCAATCTGACTGGTGAGATGTGGTACCTCAAAGTTATTTTGATTTGCATTTCTCTAGTCAACAGTGATTTGGGGCATTTTTTCATATGCTCATAGATATATTTAAGCTCTTCCTCTGAAAACTGCCTGTTCATATCCTTTGACCATTTATCAATTGGTGAATGACTTGTATTCTTACACATTTGACTCAATTTTCTGTATATTTTAGAAATGAGGCCTTTATCAGAGACACTGGTTATAAGAATTCTTTCCCAATTTTCCACTTCCCTCCTAATCTTGGTTGCATTAACTTTATTTGTAAAAAAAAACTTTTCAACTTAATGTAATCAAAATTATCCATTTTGCATTTTATAAGATTTTTGTTTGTTTGTTTTGTTTTTTTGGAGGAGGGAAAAGCAAGGCAATTGGGATTAAGTGACTTGCCCAAGGTTAACAGCTAGTAAGTGTTAAGTGTCTGAGGCTTTGAACTAGGTCCTACTGATTCCAGGGCCACTGCTCTATTCACTGCACCACCTAGCCACCCCTTGCCAGGCTTGCATGGAACTCATGGTCATACTGATGGTGGAATGGAGACTGAGAAGGTTGGCAAAATGGATGGTCCGGGGCAATGGTAGTAGCTAATAATCCATCACAGCATAAAAGAATAAGATGATTCTGTGTGTACTGAAGCAGGACTACTTACCTCCATGGCTAAAGCAAAGATAACCCCAAAAAGGAACAGCACTGGCGCTCATAAGGCTGTTGAGGAGTGTAGTAAAGGGTAGTGACCATGTTCTTGAAGAGGACCATGACATCAAGAAGGTGATGCCATGACTTGCAAGTGAATTGAATTCACTGTGCAGTCACCAGCCTCACTTTCTCCTCCAGAGTCATCTGGATCCAGTGGCAAGATATGGAAATAGCCCTGGACACAGCAGGGAACCTTGGCTTTTTTAAGCTAAGGACTTTCCCAGGTCTCAGTTTGATTGAGGCAACACCCATTCAGTGATTAAAGCTAGGTAAGAAATGAGGCCGAGAATAGTCTCTTTTGCCTAATTTACCTTAAAAAATCATCAATCTGAGAGGAGAAGACCTTCAGGGTTTCTAGCCAAAACAGAAACAATTGCTATTTATATTCACTCTAAGCCATCAGGGTCCAAACAGTGACCAATAAGACTCTCACTGATTGGCCAAAAATAGGTTCCAGTGACATTGATATTTTTTTAAAAGGAAGAAAATAATAACAATGAAACTTTCAAAGAATGCATAGAAGAGAACAAGAGGAAACACAAGTGTTGGAACTCATGTACACCCTTTTAAAAACCAAGTTGTTACTTAATGGAGATTCATGGTTTCATATAAAATCTTCTTTTCTATTACTCTTTCTCTATGGAAATGCTTGTGTTTATTAATATCCATCAAATCCATAATAATAAAAAAGAAAATTAAAAATCACAACTAAATGCATTTTAGAGAGTGCTAGATGAGCAGTCAGGAGAGAGACCTGCTACCAAATCCCAACTCTGACATTTATTATTAGTGTGACCATGAGAAAGTCATTTAACATCTCTCCATACCAGTTTATTTCTCTGTGAGAAATAATATTAGCACTTACCTCACACAATTGGTACAAGTTTCAAAGCATTTTTAACATTAAATTGTTTAGTGTGTATGCTTTGTGGCTTTCTCTCTATCAGTGCCAGTCTGCTACATTTGCTTCTTAGGATTCTAGGGTAGGCAGAGGCTTGAGAAGGGGCCGGTGTCTTTTCCCTATTACAATCTGTTTAACCCCCACCAATGTACTCCCCCTATCTATTAGATGCAAGTGATTAATTCTATTTAACCACATAGCATCAACCAGCTTTTACAAAGAATTTATTTACTTTGAAGATATAATGGCAACAAAGTTCCAACATTTTCCCCAGTACTGTGGAGAAATACCTCCTCCTTATACCACCTCAGTCTCTAGGGGAGAGTAGGCTTAATTTAACTAATTTTTCCTACATAACATCAGTCCCACCAAGTTCATGTCCAAAGGCAGCAGCATTGTTGCCAGATGAGTCTTTGTCTCACCTGCTGCTGGGTCAGTGTTCTGAATGTCACTTTTTGCTCCTTTAGGAATTAATGCTGTACTAGCTGCAAACCTTCACTCTCAAGTGCTGGTATGTCAAGGGAGGCTCCTTTTATCCTAGGTACATCAATACTATGCTGACTATAAAGATGAACTCTGAAATCCCAAGTATAACAGGTTAACAATCTTAATTTAATCAAATATATATAATTCACTTAGTTTAGGGGGGGAAGTCAGCATCTTGAACTTCAGAAAATACAAACAGAAATTACAGGCAGACAAAAAAATACAGAGAAAATAACACAATTCAACAGACCAACAGACAGGGCTTCTAGCTGTCTGACCATCACATACATATAGTGTTAGTTATCAGAGAGAGAAGGACCAACATCTGGGATTTCAAAGCCGAGGGGTTCAACAGCTGCCCAGAGTCTCATCTGGTGAAATCACACAACCACAAAACTTCCCATGGTCAGAGGATATCACAACCTTTGTGACCCACTGCCTAATTACAAAGTAAAAAAAGGTGTGATTCTTCCTAAAAAAAAAAAAAAAAAAAAAACAACCTGAGCCTCCCCTAAGAAAGTTTGTCTTGTTGGGCTGCAAGTGAGGTCCATCAAGGGGCAGGAAAGATCTTCCTTACCATTACAATTGCTGAACTTGATATAAAGACCTTGGTTCAAATCCTACCTCTGACAGTTATTTTCTGTGTAAAGCTAAGTCACTTAAACTCTTTGATTCTCAGTTTTCTTATCTATAACATGGTGATAACATTAACTATAGCAGCTAGGTGGCACAGTGGATAGAGGTCTGGGTCTGGATTCAGGAAGACTTGAATTCAAAAATGACCTCAGATGCTTACTGCTTGTGTGACCCTTAGAGAAGTCACCTAACCTCTGTTTGCCTCAGTTTCCTCAAATGTAAAATGAGGGTCATAATAGTATCTACCTCCCAGTATTGTTGGGAGGCTCCAATGAGATCATATTTGCAAAATGCTTAGCACATCATAGTATGGCTTGGCACATAACAGATGCTTAATAAATGTTTATTTCCTTTTTTTCCTTCCTTCCTTTCTTTTTTCCTTTCTTCCCTCCCTCCCTCCCTCCTTCCTTCCCTAACTATCTCACAGATTTGAGAGGAGTGGAGATGGATAAGAATAACCAATATTTCTATAATGCTCTAAAAGTCTGCAGACTGCCTTATGTACATGATCACCTTTGATCCTTGCAGTTGTGTTAGGCAGATACTACTGCTTCTTCTGTTATTGCTGTTACTGTTGCTACCACTATTAAGAGCTAATTGTGCAGTACTAATTAGTTCTAAGAGTGGTAGCAGTAGTAGTTAGTATTTACATAGCATTTTAAAGTTTGCATTTCACCCTCATTTCACCCTCACAACAACCCTGGGAGGTTAAGTGTTATTATTATACAACTAATATCATGTCAAGATCATGTTATGTGTATCAAATGAAGTGGTAGATGTGAAAGAGCTTTGAAAAACCAAAAGGTCACATAGAAGGGAAAATGATCTGTTTTGGCTTATCAGATGATTACTATACATACAAACACCCAAGTATAGGTGAAGACAAGAAAGCAGAGAGAGAATTGGGAGAAAAGATGGAGATGGGAGAAGAGGGGACTGTTCAAAATCTCAAAGCAAGTTAGCATTACCTTTGGAGTGATAAGTAGGTCTTCTCTTTCCCAGAACAAATCTCTGTTATAGCCTCAAAGAGTTCACTTGACTTTTCATCTAAGAAAAAGAGAGAAAGCCAGTTCTTTGGTAGCTGTAAAACTCTATAAGAGCAGAAGGTGGCAGGCAAGTTCTCCAAGCAAAGATGGAGGGATTGCTCAGACGTCTGGAAGAAAAGACAGAAGATGAAGGCTGACAGAAATTTCCTCTAGTACTCTTTACTTGGGAAAGTTTTCCCTCTCTGGCCTCAGCAGTCTAAGCTCCAGCAAACTGGACATGGAAAAGGGCATTGTAAAGAGAAAAAACCACACATATGCCCATGTACACTGAGACATACACAGCATGTGCATACAGAGTCAGACACATGGAGTAATGATTAATATGGAGTAAACTGGCCTTTGTGAAAATGTAGACAGTCCTGACAGAATTTGTTAATTAGCAAGAATAATTTGTTATGATAGGAATGGCATCCTTCCTCTCAAAATAAATGGCATATTTACTTCCACTTCATAGCAGCTAGATCTAAGGTGAGTCCCTCTCCAGTCTGGTCCCACTCTCCTCATCTTTGAAAGTTCAAATTTCCTGCCTTTTTGATGGAAGAAAAATTGGTGTGCAAAAATTGCTCTTTATAGATCTGCGCACACACACACACTATTCAATCATAGTAGTGGTTTACAAATTTTTCTAGACACTTGCTATCACTCATCTACTCCATCTAACATCCTTGCCTATAATTAATATTCTGTATATACCCTACTTCAACTTTTCTTTCCACCACAATTATTACCACATTTATTGTTCAGTCATGTCCAACTCTTCATGACCCCATTTGGGGTTTTCTTGGCAAAGCTACTGAAGTAGTTTGCCATTTCTATCTCCAGTCTATTTTATAGATGATGAAATTGAAGCAAACATGTTTGAGTGACTTGACCAGGGTCACATAGTTAGTGCCTAAGGCCAGATTTGAACTTGGGAAGATGAGTCCTTCTGACTCTAGGCCTGGCACTCTATTCACTGCACCATCTAACCTTCAAGTCAAAACAAAGTCAAAGAGCATGAGGACACATCAAGGCCACTGTTGCAGTATATCAGTAGTGGTTCTTTTCTAGTTGGGAAATAGTTCCAAAATAATCACCTTAACACAAAGTTTCCTGATACTTGAGAATCTTCATTGTTTCCTACTATGACTCTCAGGATCTTCTACACTTTGGTGAGTAGGGACTAGAGAAGGTGAAAATAATTCTTTTCCCAGATTCCCCACTGTCTCCACAGTAATAGGCTTTATACTCTTCAGTAAGAACACAGTATCTCAAAGCTGGAATGGACCTCAAAGATCAGAAAACTTCCCTGTATTTGAATTCACAAGACTTGGGTTCAAAGCCTGACTGCTACTCACTGCCTTTTGAGGTTCTTTCCAGCTCCATATATATATATATATATATATATTTTTTTTTTTAATTAAGGAAATTGGGGCGAAGTGACTTGCCCAGGGTCCCACAGCTAGTAACTGTCTGAGGTCACATTTGAACTCAGGTCCTCCTAACTCCAGTGCCAGTGTTTTCTCCACTGTGCCATCTAGCTGCACACAAATACATCATTCTATAATTCCATGAAGAAACTGAGCAATAGAGAAAACATATGACTTGCCCAAGGTCACACGGCTGGTTAATAGAAGAGCCAATAGTAAATCCCAAGTACTCTGACTCATAGTCCCATGCCCATTTAATTACAATATGCTCCCCTACAACCCCTAACCAAAGTTCACAAGGCAAAGAAGAGTACAGATCTGAAAAAACAACCCCAAGCTACTGCGTGAAATTTAATCTGAACCAATTCAATCCTCTCAAGAAATATTTGTTAGGTTCCTAATATGTGCAATGTAGTATATTAGGTACTGGGGGAAATAAAAAGATGGAAAAGATGAGCCATGCTTTCAAGGATTATAATTAGTTAGGGAATTAAAATATATCTGGAAATTACAGAACAAAACTGACTAACAATGTTGATACCCAAGGTAAGGAAGGAGATTGTAAGAGAATACCTCATTTCACTTGCTGGATACAAGTCACCTGGCTCAGAGGAACTATGACTTTGGGCTCTAAATGAGGAATAGATATGATTGCTGAGCCACTATCAGGAATATTTGAAAGATGGAAGTGGGAATGATGCCACAAGATCAGAGAAGGGCAAATGGCATTCCAATTTTCAAAAAAGAGGACAGAACGGCATTTGTAAACTATGGGCCAATGAGTTTGACTTTGATTCATAGGGAAATTTTTGAATGGATCATTATGGAGAGAGTTGGTGAACGTATAGAAAGAGAAGCAGTGATTATGAAGTACCAGCAAGACTTTATCAATGACAAGTCAAATGAGTAGAAGAGGGAAATGTTGGAAAAATATTTTACCTAGATTTTAGCAAGGGGGCAGCTAGGTTGTATAGTAGATACAGTGTCAGCATTGGAATCAGAAGACTCATCTTTCTGAGTTCAAATACAGCCTCAGGCACTCACTAACTGTGTGACCCTAGTCAAGTCACTTAACCATGTTTGCCTCAGTTTCCTCACCTGTAAAATGAGCTGGAAAAGGAAATGGCAAACCACTCCAGGATCTTTGCAAAGAAAACCCCAAATGGGGTCATGAAGAGTAGCCAGGGCTAACAACAACAACAACAAAGATTTTAGCAAATTTTCTGATAACGTATCTAATACTAATCTGGAAGATGGAAGGAAATGAATTAGATAATAGTACATTAAATGTATTCAGAACTGGTTGACTGACCTGACTCAAAGAATGGTTGTTTGTTAATGGTTCAATGGCCATGTGACATACAGTCTCTAAAGGAGTACCTCAGGCATCTGTTCTTGGCCCAGGGCTATTTAATATTTTTATCAATGACTTAGATAAAGGTACTGATGAGATGCTCATCAGATTTGCATAAGACACAAAACTGGGAGAGAGCAAACACAATGGACGTGAAAGTTGGGATCTAAAAGGATCTTGATAGGCTAAGGCATTAGACTCAGTCTAATCTTATAAATATGGAAAAGTCTTTCACTTACATATAGAAATATCAACTTCACAACTATAAGAGGGGGAGACGTAGTTAGAAGCCCTTTCTTGAAAAGAACTCAGTGCTTAGTGGGCTACAAGCACAAAAGAAGAAGGCAGAGGGAGATGAAGCCAAAGAAAGTTCATGAGATTTGGGGCTGCATGCAAGGGTGTAGCTTCCAATTGGAGGGGTTCATCTTACTCTTCTCCACTCTCAACAGCTTGCATCTTATGCTCCATTATGGTCATCTCAGTTTAAGAAGGACATTGATAATGTGGAGAGAGTTCCAGACAAGGATACCAAGATGGTGAAGGGCTGTGTCATGACAATAAGCATGTCTATCCTGGCGAAGAGACAACCGAGGGCCCAGGGCTGGGCTTGCTGTCTCTTTTTAAGTATTTCAAGGCTATATTGCTCAGGAAGGATTAGACTTGTTTTGTTTGGCCCCAGAAAGCAGGAACAGAAGCTTTGGATATAGGTTGCAAAAAAGAAAAATGCAGGCTTGATGTCAGGGGAAACTTCCTTAAAATTGGAGCTAACTGACAATGGAATGATTTGCCTCAAGAGGTAATAGGTTGCCCATTCCTGGAGGTTTTCAAACAGAGGTTCTATGATTACTTTTCAAGTGGCTGCTAAGGCCCTTCAAACTCTCAAATTTTGTTCTTCTCTGAAGTACTGGGTTTGAATCTTACTTCTAATGTCTGTATGACCTTGGGCAGATGATTTAACCTCTCTTATACCAAGTTTCCTCATTAATAAAAACAAGATGAAATCAGACTACATTCAGCTCTAGATCTATGATTCAATGACCTATAATTCCACAAACTCTAACACAAAGTAAAATAAAATATGTGAGACTGTTGTAAATGTCCTAAAAGAGATATAAACTAAGAAATATAATGGGAAGTAGAAGATGAAAAAAAAAATGCTTTTAATGGGGGAATTATGAAGAAGATGGTATCTGAGCTAGGTGTTGAAGAGAGAATGGATTTAAATAGACAAAGACAGGACAGGATGACATTCCAAATGGAGGAAATTACAGGGGCAATGGCATAGAGGCAAGAAACCATGAAATATGTTCAGACCATTTCAATAAGGATTTTTTGGATGACTACCATGTCGGAGAGATTTAAGAAATATGTTAGACAGTTATTGCTTTCAAAAGCATTATAATTTTATTGGCAATGCAACATTTGTCTACGTGAATCAGAGATACCTAGGAAGCAGAGGTAGAAGGGACCTTTCAGATCAAAGTTCTAGCTTAATTCTCTAGATAAGACAGCTAAGACCTAGAAAAGTCAAGTGATTTGTGCAAGGTCAACCAGGTAGTAAGAAGCAAAGCAAGGATCTGAATGCAGGTTCACTGGCTCCAAAACACCTTCTGTTAAACAGCATATCAGAGAGCTAATTTCTCTGATTTTACAAAGGAAAAAAACTGAGGCCCAGAGACAGAAAATGACTTGCTTAAGTCATGCAGGTTGTAAATAGCAGAATTGGGATTCATATTCAGGTACTCTGACTACAAAGTTGGGGGGGGGGTTGCCTTTTTTGGGGAGGAGTGCAGTTGGGGTTAAGTGACTTGCCCAAGGTCACATGGCTAGTTTTAGTGTTAAGTGTCTGAGGCCAGATTTGAACTCAGGTTCTCCTGACTCCAGGTCCTGTGCTCTATTCACTGAGCCACCTAGCCACCCCAATCTGACTACAAATTTAGTGTCTATTAGACCCCACCTGCCTTTCTACAAAGACAAGAAATAATAAAGAGCTCAGTGGAATGTGGTCATATGTGAACGCCTATGGAGCCAATTAGTGCCCTAAAGGAAAGGGAAGAGCCCAAAGTGGGCTACAGCTATGGAAGAATACTTCACAAAGAAAGGAGAAGGGATATTTAGGAATATCTAGAAAAACCATAGGAAGAGGGGTTATAAGATTTGTGAACTGTTGGAAGAGTTGTTTTTCACAACGCTTTCCAATCTAAAAACTTTAAATTAAAAAAAAAATGTATGACAAACATAAAGTACCTAAAGCTGAACCCACAAGATAAGAAAAGAGAAATAAAATTAATATGTAACACCCGACAGCAGAGGAAATTGGAGGTCAGTGATGGTTGGAGTATAGGCATCTCTGTCTGTAGCAGTTTCCAGTTCTCAATGGTTTCTGGGAAGATGCTGGAATTAGCCCTTTGCTCCCAGTTAGGGAGTTGGGATTTTACCTTGGTGAGTAAGAAGCTGCCAGAGCAGGGAACAGTAACCGAGAGAATCGTCATAGAGATTCTAGACAACCTTATAAGAGAGGGAACAAGATTCAGTGGGGTTTATTGTAGCAGAATAGTTTATTGTAGCACACTGTAGCTGAATGGTACCTGATATGTGAAGATGATGGAGGCCTGTTGGTGAGGAATTTGGTTCTAGCTCATGGCACAAAGCCTTCCTTCTCCCCTCCATGTTCTCTATTCCCAGAAAGAAGTCTTGCTGTCTCTCTCTGTAGTTAAGTCATGGATGTTTGAAGTATTTCTCTTAATTTCCATGCTATTAAAATCATGGCTAGTTGTTAAACTGTGTACTAGTGTGTAGACATAAAGTTAAAGGAGGTGATTGGGAAACCCCAAAAGCAAAAGATTTAAAATACTATTTTACCAGCTTCTGCTGTCTAGAAGCTCATATTTAAAGAGAAATTGAATTTATTGATTTATTTTTAACAGCTTCTTAGAGCAAAGAGAATACTTCCACCCAGATGTTCTTAGGATTAAGTGAGTCAATAATCAAAGGGGTAGTCGACTGGGGCTAGTTAGTCTGCTGCCATTATACCTTTGCTGTGTGGCTATATTTGAAAGCAAACCACATTTCCAAAAGAAAGTGTTAAGAGAGAATGTCATCTGCCCAACAAAGAAGTGAGTCCAAGTGTAGCGCTGCCCACACAAACATGGGGAAGAATAAAGTGACTGACTTCTTTGCCTGCCTACTCACCAACACAGTGGTAGTGTTACACATACAAGGTAATTGTGACAGCTAGTGGAATTAGGAGCGGTCCCATTTAAGAAGGTGTCATGGAGGGAATCTTGAAGGGGGCTGGGGTTCTGAGAGGTAGAAATGGGGGGAAAGTACAATCGAATCATAGGAGAAAAGCAATGAAGCTCAGAAAAAAGCTGAAGTTGATATAGAAAGCCAAGGACAAAACAATAATAGTCAACATTTCTATGGTGTTTCTTATGTGCCAGGCACTGTGCTAAGCTCTTTACAGTTACCATCTCGTTTGATCCTCACAACAACCCTGGGTGGCAGGTGCTGTTATTATACATGCCCCATTTTACAAATGGGGAAACTGAGGCAAGCAGGTTTTGTGACTTGCTCTATAAATGTAAGCTAATGATAGCTTACATTTATAGAGCACTTACTGTGTGTCAGGTATTGTGCTAAGTGTGGTTGTGGTGGTGGTTGAGTTGTTTCAGTAGTGTCTGATTCTCTGTGACCCTGTTTGGGTTTTCTTGTCAAAGACACTAGAGTGGTTTGCCATTTCCTTCTCCAACTACTTTTACAGATGAGAAACTGAGGCAAACAGGATTAAATTACCTTTCCAGGGTCACATAGCTATTAAGTGTCTAAAGTCAAATTTGTACCTAGGTCCTCTTGACTCCAGGGCTGACATTCTCTCCACTACACCGCCTAACTGCCATTGTGCTAAGTGTTTTACAATTATCATGTCATTTGATCATTACAACAACCCTGTGAGGGTAGGTGCTGCTATTATCCCCATTTTACAGATGAGGAAACTGAGGCAAACAGAGGTTAAGTGACTTGCCCATGGTCACCAGGTAGCAAACGTGTGAGGCCAGATTTTAACTCAGGTCTTCCTGATTCCAGGTCTGACACTCTGTCCACTGTACCACCTTGCTGCACAAGATGGTGAAAAAAAAATAGTTTCAGGGTTGAGGAGAAAGTGCTTACTTTAAGCTATAATAACAGGAAAAGCAGGATCAAAAAAAGATCTCTACCTGGGGTGGATGGAGCAATGATAACTCCAAACAACAAAGAGTAGGCAGAGCTGTTTAATTCTCATTTTGTTTCTGTTCTCTCTGCCCCTTTGCTCTGGGAATGACAGAAGAAAACTGACTAAAAGGGAGTTGATACACAAGAGAAGTTATCAGGCAGACTGCCTAGGTGCCCTGGATGAATCCAAGTCATCTGGCACAGATGAACTACATCTAATCTTGGTTCATGGAAGAATGGTAGCTAATGTGTGGGTGCTAAGCCACTGTTATATTTGAAAAATCATGGAAAACAGGAGAGATTCCACAAGATTGGATAAGAGTAAAGATTGTCATGATTTGGGGGCAGAAACAAGATGGCAGAGTAGAAATAGGACCTTGGCACAGCTCCAGTTCCCACCTTCCCCAATTCATGTAGAAGAAGACTCTGAACAAACTTTCGAGCTACAGAACCCATAAAATGACACAAAGAAGCTAACCTCCCACTGAGGACAGCCTGGCAGCCCAGCAGGAATCTGCCAGTGCAGTGCTCTGGGAGCTGACCCCAGCCCTGCATGAGCCAGAGGTTTTAGCCCCAGGGCAGGCCTGACCAGCAGCTGGCTGGAGGAACTCCAGAACACCAGTAGCTGTGGTCATTTCAAGAATTATCAACACATAGATGCCAAGGACAAAGTGAGAGGTCAGTGTAGTGTGGACTTTGGGACCCACTAGTTGGGAGTGCATCAGCCTCTTCCCCCAGGGGCAAGAAGCCACTGAGGAGCCATGGTACAGATGCCACCACATGGCAGCTTCAGCTCTTGGCCTGCAGACTGTGAGGGGACCAAGCTACCAGTCTGAGGGGTAATCACTCTTGCTTTAACCTACTTGGATCTAGATTGTGGTCTAGGGTGGAGGTCCTGGGGTGTATGATCAGCTTGCTAGAGCATGTGGAGGCTTCAGGGAGGGCACCCAATTAATACCTCTGGCAGCTGAGAAAACCCCAGCATTAGGGACAGAAGCTCCCCTGTCTGGTGGCAGAGTCCTACTGTGGCAAAAAGCACAAAAGTGAAGCAATTAAGTGGCAACATGACCAGGCAAAGGAAGCAAAACAAACAGAAGAATCCAACCTTACATTCTTATTTTGGGGACAAAAAGGATCAAAGCATGGAACAGGAGGAAGACAGTGAAGTCAGAACTCTTGCACCAAAAGGTTGAAAAGAAAATACAAGCTAGTTACAGGCCATAGAGGACCTGAAGAAACAGATAAGAGAAATGGAGGAAAAATTGGGAAGAGAAATGAAAATGATGCAAGAAAATTATGAAATGGGAGTCAACAGCCTGATTAAGGAAAATAACACCTTAAAACATAGACTAAATGGCAAAAGAGTCTCAAAAAGGAAATGAGGAGAAGAATGCCTTAAAAAGCCAAATTTGCCAGATGGAAAAAGAATCTCAAAAGCTCACGAGAAGAATCGTTCCTTCAGAATTAGATTGGAGCAAATGGAGGCCAGTGACTTTGTGAGAAATCAAGATGCAGTTAAACAGATCCAAACAAATGAAAGAATAGAAAACAATGTGAAATATCTCATGGGAAAAACCATTGACCTGGAAAATAGATCTAGGAGAGATAATTTTTAAAATATTGGACTACCTGAAAGCCATGATCAAAAAAAGAACCTAGAAATCATCCTCCAAGAAATTCTCAAGGAAAACTGTCCTGATGTTTTAGAACCAAAGGGCAAAATAGAGGTTGAAAGAATCCACTGATCACCTCCTGAAAAAAATCCCCAAAAGAAAACTCCTAGGAATATTATAGCCAGGTTCCAGAATTCCCAGATCAAGGAGTGAATATTACAAGCAGCCAGGAAGAAACAATTTGAATATTGTGGAAACACAATCAGGATAACACAGGATCTGGCAGCTTCTACACTGAGGGATCAAAGGGCCTAGAATATGATATTCTGGAGGTCAAAGGAGCTAGGATTAAAACCAAAAATCACCTACCCAGCAAAACTGAGTATCATGTTTCAGGGGAAAATATGGTCATTCAGTGGAATAGAGGACTTTCAAGTATTCTTGAAGAGAAAACCAGAGTTGAATAGAAAATTTGACATTCAGATACGAGAAGCAAGAGAAGCATGAGAAGGTAAACAGGGAAAAGAAATCATAAGGAACTTGTCAAAGTTGAACTATTTACATTCCTACATGGAAAAATGATAATTGTAACTGATGAAACTTTTCTCAGTATGAAAATAGTTGAAGGGAATAGAAGGTATATGAATACATATATGAATGTGTGTATATATATATATATATATATATATGTTTACAGGTATACATAGATAGAGAGCACAAGACCAATTTAATAGTAAGGGATGATACTTAAAGGGTGAAATTAAGAGGTGAGAGAGGACTATAATGAGAGGAAATGGGGAGAGACAAAATGGGGTAAACTATCTCAAATAAAAGAAGCAAGGGTAAATGGTTACAATGGAGGGGAAGAACAGGAAGGCAAAAGGGAATGGGTCAACCTTATTCACATTGAATTTGGCTCAAGGAGGGATTAACATACACACTAAATAGGGTATCTCACCCTACAGGAGAGTAGGGGGGGAATGAGATGAGAGGGGGGATGATGGAAGGTAGGGAAGGCTAGGAGGGAGGGAAGTTGGAAGCACCTACTTTTGAAAAGGGACAGGACCAATGTAGAGAATAGAACAAGTGGGAGATGGGATAGGAGGGAGAGAAATATAATCAGTCTTTTACAATATATCTACTATGGTAATGTTTTGCATTGCCATGTACAACCTATATTGAATTGCTTATCTTCCCAGTAAAGGTGGATGACAAGGGAGGAAGGGAATGAATCTGGAATTGTACATGTTTAGCCTATTAGATTGCATTTTGTTTTGGGTAGCAGAAAGGGGTGAGAGGGAGAAAAACAATTGAAACTCAAAATCTAATAAAAGAAAATGTTGAAAACTATCTTTACATGTAACCAGTAAAAATACAATGCTACCTGTAAAAAGTACTGACCCAAATCTAGATTAAACAATTACATCCCCAATAATGAGTAAATATTAAAAATAACTAATAATTACAGGAAAGAGAATGATAATGAAGAAACAATAAGCCAACATTTCTAGGATATAGCTAATGTTGACCTCAGGAGGAAAAAAAATTCTGACCCTTAAAACATAAAATAGAAAAAGAATTTGGTAAATAAGCATACAATTTTAAATATTAGAAAATAGACCTAAAATGAGTACAAAAGACAACATCTTAAAAAGTAGAGGAGAAAGATGCATTTTTGTGACTATAGAATTAAAAAGATTAAAATCTATTTCTTTGAAAAGACTAAGAAAATTAACAAATATTTAACATGCTCAAAAGGAAGGAAAATAAAATTGGCAAAATAAAAATTAAAAAGCAAAATCACAATAAACAGAGAGAAAATAGAAAGAACACAAGAACATATGTACAATTATATGCCAGAAAAAAATGAGATTTTAAAAGAAATAGTATTGACAATAAAATTTTAAGTTTTACAAGATTAATACAAGATAATTTAATAATTTTTACAAGATTATTTACAAGATAAATAATCCAATCTTGGGAAATTTTTTAAAAAGAATTAAGAAAAAAACCACCTGATCCAAACAGATTTGCATTTAAGTCAATTCTATCAAATGTCTAAAGATGAATTGATATCTATGCTATACAAATTATTCTTAAAAATTGAAAAGTAAAGTACTCTACCTAATTTCATTATAACACAAATACAGTAATAGTAGTTAAGCCAAGGAAGGAAAAAGCAAATAGAGCTACACACCAATATAACTAGTGAAATTGATTCAAACATTTCAATAAAATCCCAGCAAAAAGACTACAGAAAAATATTTTTCTTTTTTTTTTTTTTAAAGCAATTGGGGTTAAGTAACTTGCTCAAGGTTACACGGCTAGTCATTATTTATGTGTGGGTGCTCATTTTCTGAGGCCAGATTTGATCTCGGGTCATCCCAACTCCGAGGCCGGTGCTCTTACTCACTGCGCCACCTAGCCACCCCTTTTAGGGCAATTGGGGTTAAGTAACTTGCCCAAGGTCACACGGCTAGGGTTTTGTTTGTGTGGGTTAAGTGTCTGAGGCCGGATCCGAACTCAGGTCCTTCTGACTCCAGGGCCGGCGCTCTATTCACTGCGCCACCTAGCCGCCCCTGAGAAAAATATTTTTAAAAACATTATTCTTTATGGGCAAGTTAAATTTATATCAGGGATGCAAGAATGGGTTAACATTTGGAGAACAATTGAAATAATCATGTTTAGGGGCAGCTAGGTAGTGCAGTGAATAAAGCACTGGCCCTGGAGTTAGGAGAGCCTGAGTTCAAATCCAGCCTCAAACACTTGACACATTTACTAGCTGTGTGACCTTGGGGAAGTCACTTAACCCCAGTTGCCTTGCTTTCCCCCTCCAAAAAAAAAAAATCATGTTTAAAGCATAAACTCTCAAATCAAATAATAATGTCATCAAATATTAAAAAAGAAAAGAAAAGAAAAATATTAAATGTTCTTCCAATGAGTAAAGGAGAGAGCCAAGGACATTCTCTTTCCCTACTGTCATTTGCTTGAAAAGTTCTAGTATTCTCTGGGAAAGAGAAAGGAATTAAAGGTATAAAATATTAACAAAGAGGAGACATAATTATCCACAGTTAGTGTAGAATGAGAGTTTACTTAGAAAGGTTTAGATAATAGGCAAAGAAACTGAGAAAATTAATAGCTTCAGTAAGTAACAAGACGCAAATTAAGATAAAAAAGATCATGGCAATACTAAAATCAGGGAGGAAATAATAGAAAGATAAAATCTTTCTCACTCAATATTTATGTAAATATATGTAAATCACACTCAAGACATATAAATATAGTTACAAAATATTCTAAAATACAAAATGAATTTTTTTAAAGTTGAAAGATTGTTCATTGCTAGGGTTTTGGCCATTATAATACAGTAAAAATTATGATACTATCTAAATCACCTCCCAGATTTAGTGCTATGTCTATCAGACTACTGGAGTGAGGGTCATTATACTGTTAGGTGAAAGTATAACTAAATTAATTTGGAAGGATAAAAAGTCTAGAATTTCAAAGGAAATAATAAAAAAGTAGGAATGAATGGGTAATATCACATCCAGACCTCTAGCTATAAAACAGCAATCATCAAGTAATAAAGCAATAGTCATCAAACTATTTGGTACTGGTTGAAAAATACAAAGGGAGACCAATGGAATGGGCAGCTAGATGATACAGTGAATTAAGTGCCGGACCTGGAGTCAGGAAGATTCATCTTTCTGAATTAAAATCTGGCCTCAGACACTTACTATCTATGTGACCCCAGGCAAGACACTTAACCCTATTTGTCTCAGTTTCCTCATCTGTAAAATGAGCTGAGAAGGAAATGGTAAACTAATCCACTGTCTTTGCCAAGAAAACCCCAAATGGGGTCACAAGGAGCCAAACATAACTGAAATGACTGAACAAAAATGGACAAGATCAATGGAACAATAGAACTTAATACCCTAGGATTCCATAAATGCAAGCACATCAGTTGCTTTAGGGAAGAAGACTTTGTTTGACAAGAACTGCTGGGAAATTGCAAAGCAGCTTGGCAGAAATTAAGTTTAGACCTACATCTTATACCATATGCCACAATAAGCTCAAAATAGATCTGTAACTTGAATATAAAATGTCACAACATAAAAAAAGATTAGAAGAGAACCAGATCAGATTGCAACTATGACAAATATATATACATATACATATATATATATATAGACATATATACACACACACATATACATGTATATAAAACACAACTGTATCAAGGGGAAATTAGTGACCAAAAAAGAGAAAGAAGCAATCATGAAAAATAAAATAGTTAATTTTGTTTACATGGAATTAAAGAACTGGATCAAAATTGATACAGATAGGCTAAGAAGGGAAACTTAAATGGGAGAAAATCTTTGAATTAATTATCTACAATAGGGGTCTTATATCCAATATATATATATAGGAAATTATACAAATATGTAAGAAAAAGAGTCATTTCCTAATGAATAAGTAGTCTAAGAATATGAAAAGCAATTCTCAAAAGAATACTAACAACCATAAAAAATTGCTCCAAATCATTAATTATGAGAAAAACACAAATGACAAATATTCAATGTTGGAGGAGTTCCAAAAAGATAGAAATAGCAGTGCACTATTGTTGGAGATGTGAATTGGTCAAACTATTCTGGAAGGCAATTTGTAATTATATATTTTAAAAGTGTCTCATTTGTCCATACTTTTTGACCCCAAGATCCCACTGCTAGACATATCACAGAAGAGATCAAAGACATAAAGGTCCTCTATATATATAAAAATTCAGAGCAGCACTTTATGTGGTGCAAAGAAATGAAAATAAAGTTGGTGCCCATTACTTGGCAAATGATTAAATAAATTATGGTACAGAAACATAATGGAATATTACTGTGCCATAGTAAAAATGGTAAATATGAAGAATGCCAAAAAGCATGGGAAGAGTTGCATGAACTGATGCAGAATAAAGTAAGCAGAACCAGGAAAATGATATACATGATGATTACAGCAATGTAAAAGAAAATGGAAATCAAACTTTATGATGAACCTTAATATGATGAACCACAGTAACAATGACCTAGATTGTCACAAGAGAAGAGCTGAGAAAATATGTCTCTCTCCCTTTATTGCAAAGTGAGGAATGAAGGATGTATAGTGCTGCATATAAGGTCAAAGAGAATTGATATATTGACTGGTTTTCTGGACTGCTTTTTTCTTTCTTTCTTTTATATTCTTTGCATTGGAAACAGGAAAGTGTATTTGAAAATTAAGATGACATAAAAATAAAAGATATAAATGGAAAATTTTAAGTTCTCCAAGTAATCTGGAACTATGAAGAAAAAGCTGTAAAATTGTGCATACCCTTTAACCCAGCAATACCTCTACTAGTCTGTATCTCAAAGAGATTTTTTTTTAAGGGGAAAAGGACCTATATATACAAAAATATTTATAATGGCTCTTTTTGTGGTGGCAAAGAATTGGAAATTGAGGAGATACCTATCAATTAGGGAATGACTGAACAAGTTGTGGTGTATATATATATATATATATATATATATATATATATATATATATATATATACACACATACATATATATCTATACATATATATATATATATATATATATATATAATTGTGATGGAATACTATTGTGCTATAAGAAATAATGAACAGGATGCTTTCAGAAACATCTGGTGCAAAGTGAAGTGAGCAGAACCAGGAAAACATTGTATATTGTAATGGCAATATTATAAAATGATCAACTATGAATGACTTAGTTATTCTTAGCAATACAAAGATACATGACAATTTCAAAGGGCTTATGATGAAGAATACTATCCATGTCCAGAGAAAGAACTGATGGAATCTGAAAGCAGATTGAAGCATACTATTTTTTACTTTATTTTTTGTGTGTTTCTGGGTTGTTGATGGGGTTTTGGGAGGTCTGTGTTTTCTTTCACGACATGAATTAATGTGGAAATGTGTTTTGCATGACTACACATGTATAACTTTACCAAATTGCTTGCTGTCTCTGGAAGGTAGAAGGGCAGGAGGGAGAGAATTTGGAACTCTAAATGTTTTTAAATGTTAAAAATTATTTTATACATAATTGGAAAATATTTTTAAAAGTTCTCCAAAATTGAGTTCCAATCAACCTTTCCAGACTTATTTCATATTATTCACCCTTAATACAATGCCTGATACCTAGTATGATTTAATAAATGTTTGTTGATTGATAGATTCTCTAGGTAATCTAATCTAATTTAAATTGGATTACTAGCTATTACCCAAATTCTACCTTCAATTCTCTGTCCTTTATAACATGACATATTCCAGATTTGGAATGTGCATTCTTCTCATCATCACCTTTCAGAATCCTTATTTTACTTCAGGAGTCAGTATAGGAACCAACTCTAGTACTACCTAGTCTGAGAAGTCTTTCCTGATCTCTCTAGTAGTTAGTGTTTGTCCTCTCTTTATTTGTGCATATGATATATTGTGTTTCCTTTGTAGAATGTGTGCTCCTTGAATGGAGGTATAGTATCACATATGAACTTCCAGAACCAGTGGATCCAACAGATCTCTGGGAGAGAGGTGTCATTTATCTTAAGGGGTTTTGTTCTACAGAGGCTGAGCCATGCCAGCACAGAACTTGAGATCCCTTAGAGATGGATGGAGTAGAGAGAGGTGCCTCTTCTAGGGAGACCAGGTACACACTGCAGGCATCAGCATCAGCCACCAGAGCTCAACACCAAAAGAGAATCAGGAGCCAATGGAGAAACACCAGCAAGTGTCAATGTTTTTCCCCCAGTGGCTGCACAGACAAGAAGCTAAGATCATCTTCTCTCCTTATATCTTTCCACTTCTCTTTCTTTGCAGATGGAGTTTTTCCTCTCCTTTCTGCCCCTGTTACAAGAGTCATTCTTTGTGCACTAATTTTTTTTTTTGTATATCAATTCATATGACATTTTTCCACTGTTTTTCTGATTATGAAGGTAAATTCCTCATGAGTGTGCTAAAAGACATTCAGATCTGAGGAGTGTTTCTATTTCACAAGATATATAAACTGGAGCTTCACTCCTGATTGGAGACCTTAGTGACAGTGGGTAAGGAGGGTCATATATTATGAGCAATTTTACAATATGCTTCGTAGCTGAATTGCAAACAGAAAAACCGGAAAGGATTGGCACTGCCCTGAGACCAGAAACCAGCTGTAGTGACCTGGTGTGCCCCCCTGCCAAGCGGCCATGGCAAACCTTGATGCTAGGTAGTTCTCTTCCCCCCATTTAGAGGGAAAAACCTGAGGGAAAGGGACTAGAGGAGGAAGGCCCACCCTAGCCAGTCCGGGAGGGGGAGGCAACATAGTCTGGAGGCTTTCAACTTTCCCCCTTTCTGGTTGAGAGGGACAGAAGGGAGGAAGACACAGAGAGCTGGCACCTAGGCACACAGAGACAGCTTGATCTTTTTACATCCTCCAGCCCCTAGCATAATACCTTGTATGTAGCAGGTATTTAACACGTTTGTTAATCAAATTGATTAAAATATAATCAAATCAAAGTGAGCTCACCCACATTCTAATTCAGTGTTGGTTGGCATTCTTTCTTCATCATTCCCCTGGCCATCCCCCTCCCTCTTAGTCATTCTCCTGTATGGAGGCCAGGCAACATGACGTCGTTCTATGTTCTTTTGGGGATTCTTTCTTGAATTAGCAGTTGAGATAAAAGGATGTGAGAAAGAGGAGTTTCAAAGATCTCTTTTTTATACATCTTCCAAACCACTGGCTCCTTATTAAAGAAAGACTCAGAAAGAAGTTTCCAAGGCAGCAGACCCCAACAATCATAGCCCTAAGGAGGCAGTGAGGTGTGCGATCCTGGGACTGAATTGGGGGGGAGGCAATATTGGTAAAAATTCAAAGTAAACTCATACCCTTAGATGTATTCCTTCTTCTTTTCTAGCCAAGATTTAAAGATTTGGACTACAAAGGCTCAGCCCATGAAATGCCTTCTTTCTCTTCCTTCCCCCCTCCCCCAGGCTCCCTTTGTTTCCAGCATTGTTTGTGAAGCACAGCCTGCTAAAGCTGCCTTCCAGAGCCGTCTAGACTCAGTATCACTGGCAACATCAGAGAAATATATTCTTTTCACACTCCCGTCTGTTTGGGTCTAAACGCAGAATGATTACTTCTTCCTAAATGAATAGCTCTTTTTTTCTTACAAAACAGAAGAATGAGCAACTACTCACACCTGATCAGGCGGAACCCCATGACAATTATGTGTATTGTTTGTTCTTTTTTTTCTTTTAAGAAAAACTCCTTTTCTTCTATGAGAATTTGTTGCTGAATAATTTACTTCAGCCATGTGGCCTGCAGTGCCTCAGGAATAATAACAGGACTGGTAAATGTCTCTTCCCTTATCCCAGAGGAATGAGGGTTAAATACATTCAAGGTGGATTAGTTGTGGGGGAAGGCCAGGGATAATAGGACATGATCTTTTGTTTGCAACTGACAGGAAAAAGGAGGACCCCCTCCTGGAACTTTCGCTTGGGAGCCCCAAACTGAAACAATACCAATCATACAAGGTGATCCAAAAGTCCCCTGCCTGGAGTGAAGCAGTTTACAAAAAGAAGACAATATCAAGGGATGATAAACCACAATGCAGACAGCAAGAGGGGTGGAGACAGCAGGTAGGAGAGGAAGGAAATGAGAGGTAGAATCTTGGATATCATATCTATTCCCACGTCCCTCAGAAATTCAAGTTGTAACTGTGGGATGCAGCAAGGAACCACATTCAGTGCCCCTGCTTTGCCATACAGTCCTTATCTTGTCCTGTGGCTGAATTCCAAACTCCTTGGTTCCTTCTCCTCCTGCAGAGAGCAGCAGCTCCAGGCTTCTCCACTGTCTCCATGCAGGCAGCTCACCATTCCTGCTCTCAGCTCAGTGAGGTCAGCATACAGGCCTTTCTTCTGCTCCATGGCTCCACAGAGTCACAGCTACCACAACTGGGAAACAGACAATTATCCCAGCCCCCATACTTTCCTTTTACTCTGCAGATCCCATCCTTGTTGCCATTTGTAGCAGCAAGCACTCCAAAAATCCCCAGAGTGGCTGCCAACACAGGAAGAGTTTGGGAGTCATCCTCAAGCCAAGATGAAAGGACCTTTCCTTGGGTACTTAGTGCTGACTGTAAAGATCATGATTTACTGTGACCTAGGGGTGGGAGAACTTTGCACCCCTCAAGGATGATTGAGTTAAGGATGATTGGAAGCTAGTCTCCAATTGAAGGAAGACTTCCTGATTGATGAGATTAAAGCAATGTGACCTAGGAGTGGGAGACCTTTGTACTTTGTATCCCTTAAGGATGATTGAGTTAAGGACTTACTGAATGATATCTTTTGTTTAAAACCATGTGGCCACTTTAGTAGTAAGTTGTTATATTACATCATTATGAATGTTGAACTTTGGTTTCTGTGAATGTTTTGCTTTAGTTTACAGCTGAATAGAGAGTTCATTATACTATGTGATCAGGACCTTAAAGCTATTCACAGCAGCAGTTCTCTGGAAAGCTGCTTGTGCTTGACTTTACACAGTAATGGGAAGAACTAAATCAAGAGGAACAAATTAGGGAGGGCAGGGAGTTAACTTGAATTTGGTCATGTTATATGCCAGGCAAAGATGATCTCTAGGCAATTGAGTGCATAGATCTAAAGCTTGGAAGAAAGGTGAAGGGTGTATATAGAGATTTGAGAATAATTTGCATAGAGATGATTGTTGAAATCATTGTTCACTGGTTTCAGTAATGTCTGACTCTTTGTGACCCCATTTAGGGTTCTCTTGGCAAAGATAGTGGAGTGGTTTGCCTTTTCCATTCCCAGTTTCTTTTGCAGATGAGGAAACAGAAGCAAACAAGGTTAAATGGCTTGCCCAGGGTCACAAAACCATAAGTGTCTGAGGCTGGATTTGAATTCAGGTCTTCCTGACTCTAGGTCCTACACTCTATTCATCTAGCTGCCCAATTGTTGAAGGCATCAAAGTAAATGAAATTTCCCAAAGCAGAAAACATACAAAAGGGCTGATCAACAACAATAAAATCTACTTAGATATTAAGAACGAATCAGCCTACACCACCATTTTCTTGGGTTTAGAGAATTTCATAACCTTCCATATTCAGCTTGACCTTAATATATTCAGATATTCATGTATTTCTGAGCTACCAATATGAGCTTTTTTTTAAGTACCTGCAATATGTAAAGGTCACCAATGGAGATAGGAAAACAAAAACAAAATGATCCCTATCTCCAAAGAGTTAACATTTTGTTCCTTATATAATGTTCACCCTCAACATTTGTCTTATTAGAATTTGCTTATGATCATATACATATACTCCTCAGGAAATTCCTTTCTCCTCCACTTCTACCACTCTGAATACATAACTGATTTGTAATGGGCACATGCATGATTCATATCCACCAACTCAAGAAATCCAAAGTCCACCAAAACTAGAGCCATAGTCTATGCTCCATAAGGCTAGCTCATTGTCTATTGCAAGGGATCAAATTCAGTTCTCCCTCAAAAAATTTTAGATGACTGGTCCACTCTTCTGAAAGAAACCTCTGATACCACAGACCCTTTCTTGATATGGTGCTGCGGGACATAAGGGTCTTCTATTAATTTAAAAACCCTAATGTTCCCACCCCACTCTCATGGTCTTTTTAAATGATGGGTCATGATGCCATAAGCAAGCTCTATATAGGTTAAATAGGAAATAATTAACAGATGGAAGACACTGAAATTAAGAGGACCTGGGGAAGGCTGCCTGTAGAAGGTGGGATTTCAATTGGGACTTAAAAGAAACCAGGGACGTCAGGAGTCAGAGTTGAGGAGAAAGAGTGTTCCAGGCCTGGGGAACAGCCAGAGAGAATGCCTGGAGTCCAGAGAATGAGTGGTTTGTTCATGGAACAGCCAGGAGACCACTGTCGTTTGATTGAAGAGTAAATATCACAGAGTAAGCATAAGAAAATTGGAAAGACAGGAGACTAGTATGTGAAGGGCTTTGAATGTTAAACAGAGTATTATGTGTTCCTGTAGGCACTGGGAAACCACTGGCGTTTATTGAGTGTATATGGAGGTGGGGGACTAGGGTGGGGTAGAGGGTGGGGTATGACAGACCTGTGCTTTGGGGAAATCATTTTACTGGCCTACTGGAAGATGGATTGGAGTGCAGAGAAATTTGAGGGAGGCAGACCAACAAGTGGGTTATTGCATGAGGTGATGAGAGCCTACACTAGGCAGTGTCAGAGGAGAGAAGCAGGCATATTCAAGAGATATTGAAGATCTGAGTTCAAATTTGACTTCACTTTACTAGCCGTGTGACCCTGGGCAGTTCACTTAATTTCTGTCTACCTCTGCTTCTTCTTCTATAAAATGGGAATAATAGCAGTACCTACCTACCATGGCTGTTTTGAGAATCAAATGAGATAATATTTGTAAAGTGCTTAACATGGTACCTGGCACACAGTAGGCACTTAATAAATGCTGTTTCCTCTCTCTCTGTCTCTCTGGCTCTGTCTCTCCCTGTCTCTGTCTCTCTGTCTCTCTGTCTCTCTCTCTCTCTCTCTCTGTCTCTCTGTCTCTCTCTCTGTCTCTCTCTGTCTCTGTCTCTCTGTCTCTCTCTCTCCCTCTCTCTCTCTCCTTTCCTCCCTTCCTTTCTTCCTTCCTTCCTCCCTCTCAAAAATTTACCCAGCTCAGGGCTATTTAGCATTTGGCCAGACAATCCTAGTAATAAAGAGCCCACTACTTCCAGAGGCCTACCATTCTACTTTTGGACAGCTTTACTAGTTAAGAAGTCTTTTCATATACCTCAAGCTTAAATCCATCTCTTTGAAACTTCTACCCCCTAGTTCTACCCCCTCGGGCCAACAAGGAAAAAACTCTTACTCTTCCTCTCATTCCTTAAACACAGGCTTCCCTAGGCTTTAATCAGAGCCCTCTGCTTTTCCCTCTATACACTCTTTCCATCATCAATCACATCTATTTGAATGACTCCATCTCTTTGGAAATACACCCACATGGGTATCTCTAGCAATGACCTCTCTCCTGAACTCCCAGCATACATCTCCCACTGCCTGCTGGACATTTTAACTGAATAAATGTTTGTTGATTGATTGATCAGTTCTCTCCAGTCTGCCCTTAACTGTATTTTAATCTCTGGTGATTTTGTCTCATGTGTGAGATGATTTAAATTGACTGAGAAAGGCTCAGGCATGAAGCTGATTTTTAATCTCTTCTTTTTGAATGTAGGAACTGTCGTGCTTTTCTAAGATTCTGGATTGCTTTCTAGTGAAAGCAAATAGAATAATAAATCGATTTTTACAAAACTAATTAACAGAGAGGATGCTAATATGTTTTGCCAACTGTATCTATACCTCACCACCACCCCTGTCCTGTATAAGAAGAAAGTCAAGGTGTTTGAGTTGACTGCCCTTGTCAGGAAAAATGCCTGGCGGCAAGGATGCTGGGCTGTACAAGTGTTCATTCCTCTGCCACCTATCTTCCACCTGCTGGACAGCAGCTATTCTTCATACTAATAAATGTTTATGGATGCTTTGATTCAGTTATCATGAATTTTCTGCATAGCGAGAGGGGTCTTAGTCCCAAAACAGAAGACTTCTGGATAGTAAGAAGATTTCACATTTCCAGTTGAGTCTGAGGATGAAGCAAAAATAAACTCTTGTTCTAGAATAGAAATAACAATAGCCCAAGTTAACCAAGAGCAATACTGTGACTTCATTACCTGAAAGAAATCTAAGTAACATCTATAGGACACTCCTAACTCATGATAGGACTTAAGTTAATCAAGTCCAATCCCTCATTTTACATATCTGGAAACTGAGGTCCAAAAAGGGTGAGTCATTTGTCCAAGATCACAAAGGTGGTAAGTAGCTAAGCTAAAATATGAACCCAGGCTCTCTGATTTCAGAACTAGTTCTTTCCCACTGAACCATTCTGCCACCTCAAAGAGTACTTGCAAATGTCAAGAATCATAGAAATCTTATCAGGTAGTAGCAATAGTCTTCTGACTCTCAGTCCACCATTCTTTCTATAATGCAAAACATCCCCTGAAATTATTTTAAAAATTATGGAACTGGATTAAGTGTTTTCCAAGTTCCCTTGGACAGTTCTGATATTCTGATATGATTTGTAATGGTAAAGGAGTTTGAATATCTTCCCTGCTCCTTCTTTGCCTCATTTATATACCCTGATGTGAGATTTTACTTTGGGGCTCACTTATGGGAAGAGTTATGTGATTTGGCCAGATGAGACTCTGGGTAGCCATTGAGCCCCCTGCCTTTGAAAACTCAGATGGTGCTTCCCTCTCTGGTAACTATGTTGGTATGTGATGGTCAGACAGCTAGACACCCTGGCTATTGGTCTGTTGCATTATGTTACTTTCTCTGTCTTTACTTTTTTTTCTCCTTGTAACTTCTGTTTGTATTTTCTCTGAAGTTCAGGGTGCTGACTTTTTCCTCTGAACTAGGTAAATGATATATATTTGATTAAACAAAGATTTCTAACCCCTTTTGAGTTGCTTTCCTTTAGAAAAGCAGATCAAGGGGCGGCTAGGTGGCGCAGTGAGTAGAGCGCTGGCCCTGGAGTCAGAAGGACCTGAGTTTGGATCCAGCCTCAGACACTTAACCCACACAAAACAAAAACCTAGCCGTGTGACCTTGGGCAAGTTACTTAACCCCAATTGCCCTAAAAGGGGCGGCTAGGCGTCACAGTGAGTAAGAGTGCCGGCCTCGGAGTTGGGATGACCCGAGATCAGATCCAGCCTCAGAAAATGAGCACCCACACATAAGTAATGACTAGCCGTGTAACCTTGAGCAAGTTACTTAACCCCAATTGCTTAAAAAAAAAAAAAAAGAAAAGAAAAGAAAAGCAGATCAAAGAACCTGTGCTAGCAACCATCCTGGTATGCTAGGGTGCTTTCTGTTACATGGTTCTATCCCAAGATTGAAACCAAGATATCCTAATTCCCAGGCTAACATGCTTTGCATTTCACCATACCACTTCTAGGACAGTACCCAGTCCTACCAGGAAAACAACATTGGTTTATCCTTATTTCAAAAGCCTCGGCAATGCCAATACAGGAAAGAGGTATTTGGATAGGACCCCTGGGGCAAAAATGGATTCAGTTGGGAGTCTTTTGAATGAATTAAGAGCTCCAGATTTTCAGGGAAAACTGATCTCATGGTCACCTAAGTTAGAAATGGATGTGGATGAGCACCACCTGGGGCCAGGAGGACAAGAGGAAGGAGGGGAAGAGTGGTTCAACACTGTAGCAAGAGCAGTAAAAAGTTAGAATTTACCAAATCAGAGGCAGCTATATATGATAATGACAACCATATGAAGCACCTGAGTTAATAAAAAGGTAAGAGACATGTAAATGTTATTCCAGAGTCACCACTTGGTGACTTTTTTGAACTTCAAGTGTCTTTGTAGATTTGGGGAATAAAGGGGCTGGAAGGAATTTGTTCAGAGTTGGAGGGTTCTGAGTTTCTTTTCCACCTTGGGGCCATGTGGACAAGCCAAGGTTAAGCACCATTCTGGGTTTCTGGGTGTATGCACATTCTTCTTAGACTCTGACAGGCTTACAGCCCCAGCAGTTTTTGCTGTTGCCATGTGGGCCAGCCAGGAAAAGGAGCTGAGAGACTTCTGAGTGATGGTTGGTGAGATAAAGCAATCATCCCCATCCAGACATTTTCGTTTCCCTCTTTCCTTAACAGAGAATGAAGTGACTACTATTAACTGTCCAAGCTCTCTGAATTTTTCCTCCCTTCTTCCCAGGAGACAGAAGGAATTAAAAGTAGAAGAAGCCTTTTTTTCTGATCTGAAGTTAGCAGCATATGCTGCTGACTGCTTTCTATCCAGACAAAATGTTACCCTCCCCTTCACTCATTGTCCTTTCTTTGCTGTTATTTTATTCTCCTTTATAGAAAATAAAACCTGACTTCTGCTAATCCTTGTTGTGTGTGATTACCCACAGTGCCAGTAGATATTTGGGAAAGGGAGGGGGAGATAGAGAAAGGGATGGGAGAGGTGGGGAGGAAGGAAGGGAGGGAGAGGGAAAGGGAAGAGGAGAGAGAGAGAAAAAGAGAGGGAGAGGGGAGAAAAAAAGGGGAGGGAGAGAAGAAGAAAGGGAGCAAAAGAGAGAGAGAAAAGCATAGATATGTATGCAAGAAATTGAGTGGAGGAACAGATAGCAAATCCATGTGGAAGATGCAAATCTAATGGAGAAGTATTCCTTATGTAATAGTATTCCTTCCAATCAGAATCAACAAAACCAGGAACCAGTCAGGTACCAACTCAAATTCACCTGTCACTATTAATCTCATTCACAATAACAGATTAAAATGGCCTTCAAAAACAATAAAACCATAAATCCCAATAACAGGAAAGAAAAATCCTAAAAGAAAAAAAAAACAACACAAATTTTCCACAATTAATTCCCAAGGGTAGAACATCACATGTAATTTGGTTTAGATGTAAAATGGTCCAGGGGGTGGTGACCACCTGTAACAAATACATAGGAAGAAGCTCCCCTAGTAAAGCTGAGAAACTGCTTAGCTGAGACCAAGAGCATATAAGGGTTAAGGTGGCTTTTTGATGTAAAACCCCACTCATATGTATAAATGCTTGGGTGGTCAAATTAAGTTTCACTATAAATATCTAAGCCTAAGACACAGATTCCCCCTTTCTAGGTCTTGGCTTGCCTTTGCCTCAAGGGACTAACTCTACTGGATCTAGGGATCAATTTACATTTATGTTATTAATTTCTCTCTTTATAAACTCTCCTGCTTGTGTCAACCAGCTTGTGCTGATTTAAGAATAGTATGTTTTCTTTCCCCCTCCAACAAGAAGCCACAATTTTCTTGTTATAAACAGTACAAATTTCCAATCAGGATGCATTTAGTCCTCTGAATCACTGAAAAAATGTCCTTGTCTCTGGAGTTTAGCATTGCTAATTGCATAAGAGCATTTACAACCACTGTTGCTTTTTAGGGTTCTGACAGCCTTTGCTCTGTGTACATTTGCATGAGACATGACTGATTCCATGTCCTTGCTTCCATACTTGTTCTGTCAACCTCTTCCTCTTCTCTCCCTTCTTATACAGTTGGAGTTTATGTGTTTTCCTAAATGTTTGAGACTGCTTCACCCTGAATTCATTTACAACAACAGTTAGCTGTGCCTGCTGAGAGATCCTTAATCTTGGCTCCCCAAAAGAATCTGAAGTTGGACCCTCATAGACATCTGGCATTGTGATGAAAGAGAATGTTCTTAGATTTTTGGATGGTGACTCCAGTACTTGTTGGAGTCCTAGTTTAGACATAGCCTTTCTCTCAAAGCAACTTTGTTTTGCTTCACTGACAGGTTCCTCCTGGACCAACTGCTATTGCCCACTGTATGATTGTCCATGTAGAATCCTCTTCCTCAACTGTGTGACCCTGGACAAGTCACTTAACTCTGATTGACTCACACAAAAAAGGAAGGAAGGAAGGAAGGAAGAATTCTGTTCTTCAAACTCTGGTACTAAATGTCACTGTCAAGATTCTTTTCCAGACCCTGTCAGTATGAGTATGTGACAACTCTAGCTCTGGGGATGGGGCAGTTTTTATCACTTCACTGGGCATTATGAGGGGAATGTGGATACAAGATGTTTGTAAAAAGAACATAAATATTATCTTAGTGCACCTCCCTTGCATTTTTAATTTCCATATAGATTCCATTTTCCTTTCTCCCTGTGCCTCGGGCTGAAGCAGAGATTATCTCTCTGTTTCTCCAGATCTCACCCTTCCACAAAGCTCTACCTATGTTATCATTGATCACACTATCTATTTTCTTTTATATAAAGGGAAATAAGACAACAACAAGAAAGAGACAGTGCTCAAAGGGGAAGGGAACATTTCATTTGAGCAAAAGCAGCCAGAAGAAAATGTTTCCTGCTTTTAATTCCTTCCCTTTTATGGGAGGGAGGGGGAGTCAAAACTCAGAGGAATTGGGTAGTTGATGGGAGTTGTTGCTTTCCCTGGTGAAGACAGTGGGGGAAAGGAGGATTTTTCAGGAGGTGATTGCTTTGTCTCATCAACCATCACTCTCAGAAGTCTCTCAGGTCCCACTCCTGACTGTAGCTTGTCAAAGTCTCAAAACGAAGAAGTGGAAAAGTACACACTCAGAAACCTAGACTGTTACTTAACCCTTGCCTGCCCAAATGGCCCCAAAATAGAGAATAAACTCTTAAACTTGGAATTCCCCAGTGATGAGCTAGCTTCTAGTTTCTTTCTCCCAGAAATTTTCCAAAATATTCTCAGATGTCCAAGTTCAAAAAAATTTCCCCAATACCCTAGAGCCCTAGTGTTACTGAAGACAGGATCAGATCTATGCCATGGTGTCTTACAGTTGTATCATTGAAAAGGACCATAGCATCTGACATAAGGCAAGATTTCACAGTCTCAGATCATTAGGCAGCATCCAAGTCACTACTCTTACAAAAAAGAACAAAAGATTCATGTTTCTCCCAACCCAAAGAACCTAAGGTGTTTTGCTCTTTGTCAGCACCATCTCCTTCCTGTATGCCTCACTCTAAATTCAGACTTCGTTTTGCTTTTTTTTTGTATTGCCACCTTTTAGCACAGTACCTGCTAGATAGTAAGTGCTCAAACTTGTTTGTTGACTAAGAACATTTAGAGTGAAGAGCTCCTACTTGTGTAAAGAACACTGAGCTTGGAGCCAGAAGACCTGAGTCTGAGTTGTAACCAACTGTATGACTCCAGGAAAATGTATTTAATCACCCCCAAATCTTAGTTTTGTCTTCTACAAAGTAGATTTAATATTTCCCTCCCTGGATCATAGGGTTGTTGTGAAGTTAAAATGATATAATGTGCACAAAAGTACTTTGAAACTATAAACTGCTAGGTTAATATAAAGATAAAGTATCTTTTTTTCTTGTAGTTGCCTGAAAATTGATTTTATGATAATTTTCCCAAGTGTGTTGCTGGGTAAAGAAATTATTCTTTTGTAGGCATTTTAAAAAAAAAGTAGAAAGGCAGCAAGATAGGGAGGAAAGCACTGAACTTGGAGTCAGAAGACACATGATTGAATCTGCTATCTGTTACTGCTATATGACCTTGAACACATGGCTTAACCGCTCTGAACCTCAGTTTCCTGAGTCATAAAATGGGGATAATATTTGTACTGCTATAAAGCCAAGCACAAGCAGCTCTCTCAAGGACTGCTGCTGTAAATAACTTTAAGGATCTAATTGTATAGTACAGTGAACTCTCCATTTATTCAGCAATAAACTTAAAGCAAAGCATTCAAGAAACTAAAGCACAACATTCACAACAATATGTAACAACTTATTACTAAGATAGCTACATAGTATTAAATAAAACATATTCAGGAAGTCACAATCTCCTCAATCACAGTATCGAAGTAAAGTACTCTTTCACCTTGACTCAAAGTTGGCTTCCAAATCATCTTTAAGTCAATCATCCTTAAGGCGGTAGGAGAAAGTACAAACACCATCCACCCCTAGGTCACAGTAAGTTACAATATCATCAATCAATAGTGAGTATCCAAGCACAGTCCTCTTTCATCTTTACTCAAGACTGGCTTCCAAAGGCTCACTGCTCCTAGCTCTTGATTGGATTCACCTGACTCTTGCCTGGCCTCACAGGTAGGCAGCTCTCTGCTCTTATTTCATACGTCACATGTACAGCTCCACTACAAGCTCTTTGAAGTTTGTTTCTAGGAAGACAAGGTTTAACAGAGATACAACAATATTTACACACATTAAGTTTAACAAAGCTACAACAATATTCACACACATTGCTGGCACTATCATCTCAATTCACTTTCTGTCTGACAAAGTAACACAAATCAACAGACAAGGCTTCTGTCTGAGAAATCAAATACAAATTAACAGTAAAGTCCTGGGGCTTCTATAACACCAGTAAAGTCCTCTTTCAACAGACAAAATGCTTCATTCTGACAAAGTAACATCAACACAGACAGAAGAGACAAATAGAGTGCTGAAATCACAAGTATTTTCCCTTTCAGTTCTGCTTGGTCCCAGCTCTGCTCAAGCTTTTTTTTTTTTGCTCTGCCCTTTCCTGTTCCTCCCTTCTTGTTCCACTCTTTCATGAAGCTCCTCCCACTGTGGGTTCCATGTGATGAAGTTAGGCCTATAAAAGACAACACAATGTATACTATTTCCAACAAAGACTTTTGATAACCATCAAAGGCGAGGCTCAAAGGCACCTGAATAGCTGAAATAATCAGCAAAGTATTACTTTGCTTGCCATTACAGCTGCCTCCCTCATAAGGGGATCAAATTAGATGATGATGTAAAGTACTTGATGACCATAACATCCTACATATATGTAACTTGTGTATTACATAACAAATCTCTGCTTTTATTTGGCGGGGGTGGGGGATGCTTTAAAAATCATAAACTTGCCATCCTCCATGAGGTCCTATTCCAATCAATGACTCATCAAGGGATGGAATTCTCAACGTCTGAATCAATGAAGTGAAATCTCTAGAAGGTTCTACCATGCTTTAAAAAAGAGGCTTTGATTATAGTGGTATTCATAAACTACTTTCTGAAGAGCAATCTAGCTAAGTGTAAGAATGGGGCCAAAATCACCCCACCCCATTTTAACTTTAATAACTTAACTAGGTATCTCAATAAACCAGTCAATCAAAAGACCATATACTAAGTATGAAAAGTCCTTCAAACTAGAATGATGAAACACAAGAATCCTGATTGGATAGGCCAGCTGGGATAACTTGACCATGCCCCAAGGATCATCCATAAATTATCAGTCAAGTTGAGAGGCACAGGAATTTCAGAACTTTGAGCAAATGTGGAAGTTCCAGATGAACTCCTTGAGAAGGAACTGCCTTTCAGGGGCAGGGAAATTGGAATGGAGAAGCCTTGGCTTAGGCATTAGCCAGGCTTCCTCCCTTCCCTCCTTGACCCTGACTAGTAAATTAGCTTTCACTAATATCCTAAATATCATTCCCAGATCAGTAACTGGTGGCAGTGTATACATCTTCAAAAGCCAAGGACAGAATGGATTCATGGTTCTACAAGATAGGAGACACCATTCCTTATTATCATGAGCTGAGACTCAGTGGATTGGAAAATGTCACCTCATTTCCCCATGGGAGAAAGTTAGGCATGTATGAGACTCAAATCTAACCTGCTTGCAAAATCATTTGAGAAATTTTCAGTGTGAGCATTTACACCTCAAAAATCAGAGTAGGGGGGGCGGAGCCAAGATGGCGGAGTAGAAACAGCTCATCCAAGCCTCTCTGCCCCCAGATTCTCCACAAACTATGTAAAAAAGGATTCTGAAAATCTTCTGGAGCCCCAGCACCCACAGAACGACACAGAGAAGCTAACCTCCCGCTGAGGACAGCCCAGCACCCTGCAGGAAGGACCAGCGCAGTGGTCTGGGAGCCGGCAGCGCGCAGAGCGCAGGAGCCGAGCCGAGCCCAGGTCCACGTGAGCCGAGGTTTTAGCCCCAGGGCGGCAGGGCCAGCAGCCGGCTGGAGGAACCCCAGAACACCAGGAACTGTGGAGACGCCAGAATTATCAACATAGACTTGCCTAGGACAAAGTAAGAGGTTAGTGTCCTATGGACTTTGGGACCTGTATTTGGGGAATGCGTCAGCTCCCTCCCCTGGGGGCTAGAAGCTGCTGAGGAGACACGCCATTTTGTAGTTTTCAGAGGCATTTCCGGCTCCCAGCCTACAAATCGTGGGGAGATCCAGCGATCAGTCTTGGGGGGTAATCGCTCTTGCTTTAACCTCCCTGGATCTGGATTGTGATCTAGGGTGGAAGTTGTGGGTGGGTTTACAGCTTGCCAGAAACGGAAGTTGCCCCCCACACGTTTGGGACGAAAATTCCTCTATCTGGCCTTAAAGCCATAGTGTGGCAACAAGCCCAAAAGTCAAGCAATTAAGTGGCAACATGCCAAGGCAAAGGAAACAGAAAAATGCAACCCTAGACTCCTATTTTGGGGGCATAGAGCGGGAAAAGGACTGTGAGGTCAGAAGTCCTGCTCCAAAAGCCCCAGGGGAAAACATGAGTGGGTTGCAGGCCATAGAGGACCTTAAGGAGGACTTTAAAAATCAAATAGAGAAGTGGAGGAAAAATTAGAAAGAGAAATGAGAAGGATGCAGGAAAAGTATGAAATGAGGGTCAACAGCCTGACTGAGAAAAACAACACCTTAAAAAATAGACTAACTCAAATGGCAAAGGAGGCCCAAAAGGGCAATGAGGAGAATGCCTTAAAAAGTCGAATTTGCCAGATGGAAAAAGAATCTCAAAAGTTCACTGAGGAGATTCATTCCTTCAGAGTTAGACTGGAGCAAATGGAAGCTAGTGACTTTATGAGAATTCAAGATGCTGTTAAGCAGATCCAAACAAACGAAAGATTAGAAGGCAATGTGAAATATCTCATGGGAAAAACCACTGACCTGGAAAATAGATTCAGGAGAGACAATTTAAAAATTGTTGGACTACCTGAAAGCCATGATCAAAGAAAGAACCTAGAAATCACCCTTCAAGAAATTCTCAAGGAAAACTGCCCTGATGTTTTAGATCCAGAGGGCAAAATAGAGGTTGAAAGAATCCACTGATCACCTCCTGAAAAAGATCCAAAAAGAAAACTCCCAGGAATATTATAGCCAGGTTCCAGAATCCCCAGATCAAGGAGAAATACTACAAGCAGCCAGGAAGAAACAATTTCAATATTGTGGAAACACAATCAGAATAGCCCAGGACCTGGCAGCTTCTACACTGAGGGATCGAAGGGCATGGAATATGATATTCCAGAGGGCAAAAGAACTGGGAATAAACCCAAGGGTCACCTACCCAGCAAAACTGAGTATTTTGTTTCAGGGGAAAATATGGTCATTCAGTGGAATAGAGGACTTTCAAGCATTCTTGAGGGAAAAACCAGAGTTGAACAGAAAATTTGACATCCAGACGCAAGAAGTAAGAGATGCCTGAGAAGGTAATCAGGGAAAAGAAATCAAAAGGAACTTATCAGAGTTGAACTATTTACATTCTTATATGGAAAAGCAATAACTGTGACTGATGATATCTTTCTCATTATGAAAATAATGGAAGAAGGGTGTGTGGTCATATGAATACATATGTGAATGTGTGTGTATATGGTTACAGTTATATATGGATAGAGTGCATAGGTTGAATTTGTTGGGAAGGGAGAATACTCAAGGGATGAAATTATGAGGTGAGAGAGGAAAGTGGCAAGAGGAGATGGGGAGAGACATGGTAGGGTAAACTATCTCATGTAGGGGAAGTGGTTGCAAAGGAGGGGGAGAATAAGAAGGCTAAAAAGGCAAAACCACATTCACATTGAATTTGGTTCAGGTAGAAAATGACATACATACTAAATGGGATATCTCAACCTGCAGCAGGATAGGGGGAAGGGGGATGAGAGGAGAGATGATGGATGGGAGGGCATCCTTGGGGTGAGGGGAGGTTGGAAGTGCCCACTATAGAAGAGGGACAGGATCATGTAGGGAATGGACCAGGTGGGGGGTGGGATGAGTGGGAGGGAATTATAAGCAGCCTTGCACAATATATCTACTATGATAATGTTTTGCATAGCTAGACATGTACAACATATACTGAATTACTTATATCCAAAGAAGGAATGGGTGGCAAGGGAGGAAGGAAATGGATCTGAAATTCAAGGTCGTAACATTAAATGTTTCAAATATATATATAAATACTATTATTAATACTCTTTTGCCTATAATTGGGAGATGAGATGTGCAGGCATTTGGACACAGAGATTCATCTTCCTCTAATGGAAAAGTCGATGGGGGTATGGGAGAAGGTATGGGAGAGAGCAGATTGGAGGAAGCGATATCCTGTGGGACTGCTGTTCTGGGAGGTTGGGTAGGGGAATAATGGGGG
>WOXC01004784.1:0-228716 GCA_011680675.1 Gymnobelideus leadbeateri | reverse complement strand
CTGAAATTAAAAATTTTACATATTTTTACAACAATATATAATCTATCCTTCCCAGGAAGGTCAGAGAGTAGGGAGGAATGAAAAGATTCTTCAGTATATTCCCTTTTCTTTTCTTTTTTGCTTTTTGGAAGGTAATTGGGGTTAAGTGACTTGCCCAAGGTCACAGAGCTAATAAGTGTCAAGTTTCTGAGGCTGGATTTGAACTCAGGTCCTCCTGACTCCAGAGACCAGTGCTCTATTCACTTCACCACCTAGCTGTCCCACAGTATATTCCCTTTTCAACATTTTCCTTTACTTACTTGAAAGGAAATAACCAAGATTACTTGAAGCTTACTAACATGATGAATGGAGACAAAAGAAAAAGAAGTAATTGATCCCTGGTATAGTAATTAGAAGTATGATTTCTAATCTGCTTTTGTCACTTGTTACTTATATGACCTATGAAAAGACTTTAAGTCCTTTTCTTTCTTTTTTTTAATATGTGTACTTTTATTTGAACTGGTCTTAAGTCAGTGTACAGGTAAAGCTCCTCCCCTCCCCCAAGGAACAAGTATGAAGGTGGAAGATACAATTTTTTTTTTTTTAGGATTACATAATTTACATTTAAAGCAATACTAGTACCTTCCCTCCTCCCTCTCCTCATCTGGATCTTTGTTACTTTGCCCCTTTGCTCTGGCAGAGGACAGCCTTCACAGAGGCTTGTAACTCTGTAACAATGCATTATATGATATTTGGAATGACTATTAAAAAAGGTACAATCAGAGTCCTGAAAACCCACTATGGAACTGTGGGGATGTTTGCCTCCAACATACTTAGTATGAATATATATTAATTATGAATAACTAAGAGTATTTGCGCTCAGGTGGGGCAATGATCTTGATTTTCATTGTGCTGGAAACTAGGGCTGTAATCTTTTGTATCCTGTCAGCAATGCCTGAGTACATGGTGGTACCCCCTGACAATATGGTGTTGGCATACAAATCCTTACAAATGTCAATATCACACTTCATGATTGAGGTGAAGGTAATTTTGTGGATGGTACAGGATTCCACACCTAAGAAAGATGGTTGGAAAAGAGCTTCTGGGCAATGGAATGTCTCGTTGCCAATGGTGATAAAATGACCATCAGAGAGCTCGTAGTTCTTTTCCAGAAAGGCGCTGGATGTAGCAGTGGCCATCTCCTGTTCAAAGTCTAGGGTGACATAACACAGCTTCTCCTTGATGTTCCACATGATTTGCCCCTCAGCTGTGGTAGTGAAACTGTACCATCTCTCGGTTAGGATCTTCATCAGGTAGTCTGTCAGATCATGGCCAGCCAGATCCAGATGGAGGATGGCATGGGGAAGGGGAAACCTTTAAAGATGGGCACAGTGTGGGTCACATCATCACTGGAGTCCATCACAATACTAGTGGTCGACCAGAAGCATACAGGGACAGCACAGCCTGGATAGCAACCCGCATGGCTGGGATATTGAAGGTCTCAAACATAATCTGAATCATTTTTCTCTGTTGGCTTTGGGGTTGAGGGGGGTTTCTGTGAGCAGCACAGGGTGCTCTTCAGGGGCCACATGGAGCTCATTGTAGAAAGGATGAAGCCAGATCTTCTCCATGTCATCCCAGTTGGTGATAATACCATGTTCAATGGAGTACTTCAGGATCAGAATACCTCTCTTGCTCCGGTCTTCATCCCCCACGTAGCTGTTTTTTCTGGTGCATACCCACCATCATACCCTGATATCCAGGGCACCCAACAATGGAAGGGAAGAGAGCCTGAGGGTCATCGTCTCCTGCAAAGCCAGCTTTGTACATTCCAGAGCCATTGTCAACAATGACAACAGCAATATCATCATCCATGGTGAACTTTGAAGTGGCAAGTTCAAACCCTTAAGAGAAAAGAAGAGGTGGTGCTGCACCTGGAGGCAGGGGGGGAGGCAGGTGAAAGCTGGGTGGAAGAGATCATAGCTCTTTAAGTCCTTTTCTAAACTGTAAGATATGGACAGCAAATTCCAACTTGTTTCTCAAGGTTGCTTTGAGTATCAAATGAAATAATGTGAGAGAGGCTTTAAGAAATGCTAATGTTCAGAAACAGCTCATCCAAACCTCTCTGCCCCCAGATTCCCCACAAACTATGTAAAAAAGGACTCTGAACAACTTCCGGAGCCCCAACACCCACAGAACGACACAGAGAAGCTAACCTCCCGCTGCGGACAGCCCAGCAGCCCTGCAGGAAGGACCAGCGCAGAGGTCTGGGAGCCGGCAGCACGCAGAGCGCAGGAGCCGAGCGGAGCCGAGCCCAGGTCCACGTGAGCCGAGGTTTTAGCCCCAGGGCGGCAGGGCCAGCAGCCAGCTGGAGGAACCCCAGAACACCAAGAGCTGTGGCGACTGCAGAATTATCAACATAGACATGCCTAGGACAAAGTAAGAGGTTAGTGTCCTATGGACTTTGGGACCTGTACTTGGGGAATGCATCAGCTCCCTCCCCTGGGGGCTAGAAGCTGCTGAGGAGACAAGCCATTTTGTAGTTTTCAGAGGCATTTCCGGCTCCCAGCCTACAAATCGTGGGGAGATCCAGCGATCAGTCTTGGGGGGTAATCGCTCTTGCTTTAACCTCCCTGGATCTGGATTGTGATCTAGGGTGGAAGTTGTGGGTGGGTTTAGAGCTTGCCAGAAACAGAAGTTGCCCCCCACACGTTCGGGACGAAAATTCCTCTATCTGGCCTTAAAGCCATAGTGTGGCAACAAGCCCAAAAGTCAAGTAATTAAGTGGCAACATGCCAAGGCAAAGGAAACAGAAAAATGCAACCTAGACTCCTATTTTGGGGGCATAGAGCAGGAAAAGGACTGTGAGGTCAGAAGTCCTGCTCCAAAAGCCCCAGGGGAAAACATGAGCGGGTTGCAGGCCATAGAGGACCTTAAGAAGGACTTTAAAAATCAAATAAGAGAAGTGGAGGAAAAATTGGAAAGAAAAATGAGAAGGATGCAGGAAAAGTAGGAAATGAGGGTCAACAGCCTGACTGAGGAAAACAACACCTTAAAAAATAGACTAACTCAAATGGCAAAGGAGGCCCAAAGGGGCAATGAGGAGAAGAATGCCTTAAAAAGTCGAATTTGCCAGATGGAAAAAGAATCTCAAAGTTCACTGAGGAGATTCATTCCTTCAGAGTTAGACTGGAGCAAATGGAAGCTAATGACTTTATGAGAAATCAAGATGCTGTTAAGCAGATCCAAACAAACGAAGATTAGAAGGCAATGTGAAATATCTCATGGGAAAAACCACTGACCTGGAGAATAGATCCAGGAGAGACAATTTAAAAATTATTGGACTACCTGAAAGCCATGATCAAAGAAAGAACCTAGAAATCACCCTTCAAGAAATTCTCAAGGAAAATTGCCCTGATGTTTTAGATCCAGAGGGCAAAATAGAGGTTGAAAGAATCCACTGATCACCTCCTGAAAAAGATCCCAAAAAGAAAACTCCCAGGAATATTATAGCCAGGTTCCAGAATCCCCAGATCAAGGAGAAAATACTACAAGCAGCCAGGAAGAAACAATTTCAATATTGTGGAAACACAATCAGAATAGCCCAGGACCTGGCAGCTTCTACACTGAGGGATCGAAGGGCATGGAATATGATATTCCAGAGGGCAAAAGAGCTGGGAATGAACCCAAGGGTCACCTACCCAGCAAAACTGAGTATTTTGTTTCAGGGGAAAATATGGTCATTCAGTGGAATAGAGGACTTTCAAGCATTCTTGAGGAAAAAACCAGAGTTGAATAGAAAATTTGACATCCAGACACAAGAAGCAAGAGATGCCTGAGAAGGTAATCAGGGAAAAGAAATCAAAAGGAACTTATCAAAGTTGAACTATTTACATTCCTATATGGAAAAGCAATAACTGTGACTGATGATATCTTTCTCACTATGAAAATAATGGAAGAAGGGGGTGTGGTCATATGAATACATATGTGAATGTGTGTGTATATGGTTACAGTTATATATGGATAGAGGCCATGGGTTGAATTTGTTGGGAAGGGAGAATACTCAAGGGATGAAATTATGAGGTGAGAGAGGAGAGTGGCAAGAGGAGATGGGGAGAGACATGGTAGGGTAAACTATCTCATGTAGGGGAAGTGGTTGCAAAGGAGGGGAAGAATAAGGAAGGCTAAAAAGGCAAAACCACATTCATATTGAATTTTGTTCAGGGAGAAAATGACATACATACCAAATGGGATATCTCAACCTGCAGCAGGATAGGGGGAAGGGGGATGAGAGGAGGGATGATGGATGGGAGGGCATCCTTGGGGTGAGGGGAGGTTGGAAGTACCCACTATAGAAGAGGGACAGGATCATGTAGGGAATCGACCAGGTGGGGGGTGGGATGAGTGGGAGGGAATTATAAGCAGCCTTGTACAATATATCTACTATGATAATGTTTTGCATAGCTAGACATGTACAACATATACTGAATTACTTATATCCCAAGAAGGAATGGGTGACAAGGGAGGAAGGAAATGGATCTGAAATTCAAGGTCGTAACATTAAATGTTTCAAATATATATATAAATACTATTATTAATACTCTTTTGCCTATAATTGGGAGATAAGATGTGCAGGCATTGGGACACAAAGATTCATCTTCCTCTAATGGAAAAGTCGATGGGGGTATGGGAGAAGGTATGGGAGAGAGCAGATTGGAGGAAGCGATATCTTGTGGGACTGCTATTCTGGGAGTTTGGGTAGGGGAATAATGGGGGGAAATGATTGTAACTCAAAATCTGGCGGAAATGAATGATGTAAAACAGAAGTTAATAAAGCATTTGTTTAATAAAAAAAAAAGAAATGCTAATGTTCTGCCCTCCTTATTTTGTATTTGCCTTTTTAAATTATTTTTTATGATTTCTTTTTAAATTTTTTTTATTTCTTTTGTCTTTATTAATTTGTTCATTTACTTTTAGTTTACAAGATTCAATTCCATAATTCCTTGAGTTTCACATTTTCTTTCTCTCCCTCCCCTTCCCCCTTCATAATGGCCTGCAATCCAGTATAGGATCTGCAAATACTTTCACATTAGACATTAGTCAGGTTACAAAGGCGGGTTGTTAGATGGGATGGAAAATGGTAAAGAGGAGATAAAGCCAAACAATTAAAAGAAAGAGGTCAAGTAGTTTGCTTCAATCAGGATTCAAACTCAGTTATTTCTAGTTCTTTCTCTGGATGTAGACATCTCTCTCCATCCTGAGTCTTTTGGGATTGACTTAAATCACTGCATTGCTGACAAGAGTCCAGTCTATCATAGTTGGTCATCACACATATGTTGTGTCTGTGATTATATACAAATTTCTCCTGGTTCTACTCTTCTCATTCAGCATCAGTTCATATTAGCCTCTCCAGGTAAATATGAAGTCCATCTGCTCCTCGTTTCTTATAGCACAATAGTATTCCATTACATTCATATATCACAACTTGTTTAGCCATTCCCCAATTGATGGGCACTCCCTTAATTTCCAGTTCTTTGCAACAACAAAAAGAGCTGCTATAAACATTTTTATACATATGGGTCTTCCTCCCACTTCTATGGTCTCTTTGTATTTGCCTTTTGGTTTTTCTTTATGGTTCCTCATTTTCTTCCTTATTAGATTGTGAGCTTCTTGAAGAAAGGAACTTGGAAACAGATTTGTATTCCCAATCTTTCTGTATTCCCAATCTTCAGTTCAGTGTCTAGCATAGTAGAAGCTTAATAAATATTTATTGACTGACTCACTAATGTGATAGATTACAAATATACATATAATTATATGCAGAATACACACAAACATATGTATTTATAATATGGAAGAAATAAAAACAAGGTAGTGAAAATACAAGGTAATTTTAGAGGAAAAACATTAGCAATTGGAGGAATAAAAAAAGTTTCATTAGAAAATGGTACTTGAGCTGAACTTGAAAGGAGAGGTACTCTATGAGGGGGGAGGATAGAGTAACTGAATTCCTAGACTGAGGGACTACAAATCCCTGAGGATGGGGGATGAAGTCTCTTGTGTTGTGCAAAAGGAAAATAGAAAGGCATTTTAGTTGGATTATAGAGTGATATAAGAGAGTAAAATCCAACAGGGTTTGGGTCAGCATGCTTTAAATGATAAAAAGTTTTTTCTATGAGGAATAAGGAACTAATAGATTTTCCTGAGTAAGGGAGTGATATGGTTAGATGTGAGCTTAAGGAAAATAACTTTGGCTGCAGTGCATATAGAATGGAGTGGTGAGAGATCTAAAATAGAAAGACTGATCAGATAACTGTTAAACTAATTTTGGTGAGAGGCTATAAATGCCCTAAGTTAATAGCCATGGGAGTAGAAAAAAAAGATGTGAGAGATGTTATAGAGGTAGAAATAGCAAGATTTGGCAGCTGGTTGGGTATATGGGGTGAAGAGCCAAAGATAATGCTGAGGTTACAAACCTAGAAATATGGTAGTTCCTTTGACAAAAATTGGGAAATTTGGAAGAGGGAAGGGTTTTTGAGGAAATAATAAGCTGCATTTTGAACATATTCAGTTTGAGATATCTATAGGTAATACAGTTTTAAATATATATGTATATATGTGTGTATCTATATGTATATCCACTAAGCAATTCATGTTGGGAGAACTGAACTGTAGGGGAGAGATTGGGGCTAGATATACATTTCTACCTTACTCATCTCTGCCTCCATAACTATCTCTGTCTTTACTGTCTATCTATCTATCTATCTATCTATCTATCTATCTATCTATCTATCTATCTATCCAGTTATCATTTGTGTGTCTATCTATATTCATCTGTCTATATAACTATGTCATTTGCATAGATATATCAGTTAATACCATGAAAGTTGATGAGGTTACCAAAAGAAAGAGTATAGGTGTAGGAAAGGATACATAGGATAAAACCTAAGAGGAGGGGTACATAAAGAACCAATAGATAGGGAATGATTGAATATTTATGAGAAATTGAGTGTAATTGAGGCTTCTGGATGAAAAGGGATGGACTCAAGTAATCATTTAGAGGGAATAGTCTTGGCAAGGACAATGGTTACATCTCTGTTAGTCACTGGGTGGAAAGAGGAAAGAATGAGGGCATTTAATCACTTTTTGTTGAATGTAACAAAATTGAATTAGGAAAATTATTCTAGCAAAACCCAGGATCTGGTAGGTTCCATTGATCTGCTTTGAGTTCAAACCAGTAGTCTTCTATATACATGCCATTTGCAAGCCACAAACCTGTTGTTGAGTTAGGCAATATCTACCCCAAGCACATGGAGATGATCCCTTGGTGGAAAGGGAAGATGAGAACAATATCTTCCAATGGTCAATGAGGTATCTGAAGAAGGTGCTATGGAGCACTTAGAGCTTGGTCATGTATTGAAAGATGCTGCAGTCATCATCCACTGCCTCCCAGGCCATTGCCAGAAATCCTGACTTTTGTCCTGTCACTGGACTGAAAGAGAGTGAGACTGATGACTTCACACAACTCTACCTCACTTAAATCCAATTCATGTGCTAATTAAGACATTACCCTGTGATGTCATTGGTCCTTTTGAAAACAAAGAACCGACAGCAACAACACAGTCACAGCACATAACTGAGGGTATATTTGAAGCTAGGTTTTTCCGACTCCAAAGACTAACCACTACACAAAACTGCCTCTTAAATTTATGAATGCATGTACACACTCATACACACACACTCTATATGGCCCCTTAAAATATAAATTTAACCTGGGTTCAAGTCTCAACTTCAACCATTTAATGATTATCTGACCTTGGTCAAGATGCAACCTTTCTAGGCCTTACCTTCTATGTCTCTAAAATGGGAATACCAACATTTTCCTAGTCTACTTATCATGGAATTGTTAAGGTCCAGTAAAATAATGAATGCTAAGTTATAGCTGTAATGCATGACACAAAATCAGCTATTACTATCTCTGCTTCTATTACTTGAAAAAAGAGTTATTCTTTTACCACCTAACTGTCCCAAAACAGCTGGATTATATATCTTTCTAATGGATTAGTGGTATATGAAGCAACAATGGATTGGCAGAGAAAGAACGTAAGCTTAAGAACGAAAATATGAATACCACAAATATTTAAATGACTACACATAATTGGTTATCCTATTATGTGATGTCACAATATTTCCTTATTTGAGAGTACTATATTGCTGCTACTTACGACAGCATTGACTGTGTACTAGTGTTGATCTTGACATTATTTGTTATCTGAGCTACTCACTAAAAGTGCTTGTGTAGCATAAAGAATATTAGAACCAAGTCCCATTGCCTAACACTTAGGGGGAACTATTTCAACAAATGAGAGGAAGTATGATATAGCTGAGAGTGTCTTAGAGGCAAAAGACTTGGGTTTGAGGTCTGGCTTTGTCATTTAGTAACTGAGAGACCAGGTGTAAGTATTATCGGCTGCTGAGGGGTGAGGGGGGGCAGTGAATAGAATGCTGGACCCAGAGTCAGGAAGACCTAAGTTCAAAGTTGACCTCAGACACTTACTAGTTGTGTGACCCTGGTCCTAGTTTCCTCAGTTTCCTCATCTGTAAAGTGGGGGTGATAATAGCATCTACTTCCATGGATTGTTGTGAGGATCAAATCAGATAATTCTTGGAAAGCAATTAACATGGTCCTTGGCATATTATAAGTACTATATAAATATTAGCTTTCTCTTATTTTATTAAATAAGTGGTCAGCAAAGAAATTAAAGACTGTCCCTGATTTCATGGAGCTCATAATTTAATGTGATAGATGACATGAAATAATTATGCACAAATAAAATATATGCAGGATAAATTTGAGATAATCAGCAAAGGGAAGGTACTTTCAGTAAGGGGATCAGGAAAAGTGTCTTGTAGAATGTAGGATTTTAGTTGGGACTAGAAATAAGCCAGGGAGGCCAGGAGGTAGAGATAAGGAGGGAAATTAATCCATTTTATTATTATTATATAATATTAATAATAATGTATATTATTATATAATATTAATAATAATGTGTATTATTAATAATAATAATAATATTCCATATTATGTGGCAGGCACTGTACTAAGCACTGGGAAAAAGGGAGTCCTTGCCCTCAAGGAATTAATAATCTAACAGGGAAGATGACAAGTCACCAAAAGTGTACAAATAAGTTATATTCAAGATAAATAGGAAATGAGAAAGAAAGGAAAAGCACTAGAATAAGAAGAGTGATTGTTCTTGTAAATTGTTGTTCAGTTATATTGAGCTCTGTGACCCCATTTGGGGTTTTCTTGGCAAAAAATACTAGAGTGGTTTGCATTTCCTTTTCCAGATCAGGGAAATGAGGCAAATAAGATTAAGTGACTTGCCCAAGGTCACACAGCAAGTGTCTGAGGTTGGATTTGAAGTCAGGAAGAAAAATCTTCCTAACTTCAAGCCTGTGCTCTGTCAATTATACCACCTAGCTGCTCCTAAGAGAAGTGAATTTACTCTCAAAAGGAAGGAGACAAAAACCACACTTTTCCTTCTTTTCTATTTTAAGCCTCTGTCATTATCTAACTTGGGAAAAAGAGTCTGGGCATGTAACTACCTCAGGAAGGATAACCAATCAGTGATCACCAGGGTGCTATAACCTTCTCAATGTATGATAGAGCCTGTGATGTTTTCTATTGAAGGAGACAAAAGCAATGATTCACTTTTACAAATATACCGTCATCTATTAAAAGCAGATAAGGCTCAACATAGGGAATGGGAGAATCCCATCTAACTGGTTTACTTTAGGATTTTGACATTGCACTATGTATCTCATAAAAATCTTGGGAGGAGCAATCATTGTAACATTTAAGAACAGTATTTGTTACTTTCTCACTAGAGAATAATGGGAAATCACTTCCCTTCTCCAAGTCTTGATTTCTTAATATGTAAAGTAGCCACAGTATATATAACTGAAGGATCTCTTCACAGTGTTGTTGGGAAAGGAGTAGCATGGTCAGGCCTGTGACCTTGGGCAATTTATTTTATTCTCCCAATGCCCAGCAAGCTGTTTAAGAAGACTATAATTACAGAGAATGTATTGACCTTCTCTTTACAGAGTCCTCCTTCATTACAGGAACAGTTTCTTCAGCAAGAACAAGTTCTGCGTGCTAATAACAGAATCCTAATAAAGCTGCCCCCAACCCAATATTCTAACTTCATTATAGGCCTGGATTCCCACTGAACAGCAGGCCCACTGCACCTACCTAACCAACCCCCGCCCATGTCCTAACTTCTTTGTATATGCCTCACTACTCACTAGAACAAGAGGTGTGCTCCTGAACTCTTAGTTCCCACAGGAAGAACAGGTGTGTCCGTGTGATGGGAACCTAGCTACTACTTCTACCTAGTCACTGCTCCCAGACCCATTCCCACAGAAACAGGTGTGTTCTTGTGTTCAACCACAATCACATCATCCATCTAGCCCAAGACAGGACCACAATACCTAACTATCCTTCTTAACCAGACAGGACCACAATAGCTACCTAGTCGGAGGGCAACATTACCAGAATGTTCAATCACCAAACCATAAATGGGACCCCTCCTCCATTACCTAATTCCTTAACAAACTCCTCTTGCCTTTTAAATATTAATGATATTCCTCTATTCTTTGTAAATTTCTGTTATGTAATTGCATCTTTACCCTATAAAAACCCATCTTGCTTTCTCTAAAGTTGCTGCTTCCTCTTGGAATTTAGCTGAGGTGTCAATCTCAATAAATGCCTATACTTGGATTATAGGTGGTCTGACTGAATTCTTTGAGACGGTTCCACTACAACACATCATGAAAACCGAACGGTTTTGCGGTGGGCAGAAACCCCACTTCAACAGTTTTTGGCATCCCTGGGTTTAAACTGTAATATTGATAAGTTTTTAAGAAATGATTCTCTAAAATAAAATTTAAAAAACTTATTCAGAACACACTTTTCAGTTTATTTTGCATTAGTAACATTTTATACATCATTTTTTAAAGTCTAGATGATCAACAGAACAATAAATGGAGCCCTAATTGATAGAATCGGATGATTTCCAAAGTATAAGTATTCACTCTGAAAATTGATTTTTCCCCAAATGCTTTATTAAATTCTGGTTTACATCATTCATTTCTGCCAGATTTTAAGTTATAATTTTTTCACCATTTTCCCTACCCCCACCACAGAAGAGCAGTCCCACAGGATATTCTCTCATCCCATCTGCTCTTTCCCGTATCTTCTCCCATACCCTCTTCAACTTTTTCAGTAGGGCAAGGTGAATCTCTGTGCCCCAATGCATTCACATCCTATTTCCCAATTATATGTAAAATAGTATTAATAATAGTATTTATATATTTTTACACATTTGATTTTGAAACGTTGAATTCCAGATTGTCACCCACCCTTACTGGGAAGATAAGCAATTCAGTATATGTTGTATATGTGTAGCTATGCAAAACATTACCATAGTAGATATATTGTAAAAGACTGACTATATTTCCCTCCCTCCTATCCCACCTCCCACTTGGTCTATTCCCTACTTTGATCCTGTCCCTTTTCAGAAGTGGGTGCTTCAAACTTCTCTCCCCCCATTCCCTCCTGCCCTCCCTTCCATTATCCCCCCTCTCATCCGCTAACCCCCTACTCGGCTGTAGGATGAGATATCCTATTTAGTATATATGTCATTCTCTCCCTGATCCAAATTCAATGAGAATAAGGTTTTGCCTTTTTGCCTTCCTGTTATTCCCCCCCCCATAACGATTTTCCCTTGCCTCTTCTATATGAAATAGTTTACCCCATTCTGTCTCTCCCCATCTCCTCTCTTTATATTCCTCTCTCACCTCTTAATTTCACCTTTTAAGTATCATCCCTTCCTATTAAATTCAACCTGTGTCCTCTATCTATGTATACCTGTAAACATGTATACACATATTCACATATGTATTCATATACCCATATACCCTTCTTCAATTATTTTATACTGAAAAAAGTTTCATCAATTACAATGATCATTTTTTCCATGTAGTAAAGTAAACAGTTCAACTTTGATAAGTTCATGATGATTTCTTTTCCCTGTTTACCATCTCAAGCATCCCTTGCTTCTTGTATTTGAATGTCAAATTTTCTATTCAATTCTAGTTTTTTCCTCAAGAATGCTTGAAAGTCCTCTATTCCACTGAATGACCATATTTTTCCCTGAAAGAAAATACTCAGTTTTGCTGGGTAGGTGATTCTTGGTTTTAATCACAGGTCCTTTGGCCTCTGGAATATCATATTCCATGCCCTTCGATCCCTCAGTGTAGAAGCTGCCAGGTCCTGAGCTATTCTAATTGTGTTTCCATAATATTGAAATTGTTTCTTCCTGTCTGCTTGGAGTGTTTTCTCCTTGATCTGGGGATTCTGGAACCTGGCTATAATATTCCTAGGAGTTTTCTTTTTGGGATCTTTTTTCAGGAGGTGATCTGTGGATTCTTTCAACCTCTATTTTGCCCTCTGGTTCTAAAACATCAGTGCAATTTTCCTGGAGAATTTCTTGAAGGATCATTTCTAGATTTTTTCTTTGATCATGGTTTTCAGGTAGTCCAATAATTCTGAAAGTATCTCTCCTGGATCTCTTTTCCAGGTCAGTGGTTTTTCCCATGAGATATTTCATATTGCCTTCTATTCTTTCATTTGTTTGGATTTGCTTAACAGCATCTTGATTTCTCATAAAGTCACTAGCTTGCATTTGCTCCAGTCTAACTCTGAAGGAATGAATCTCCTCAGTGAGCTTTTGAGATTCTTTTTCCATCTGGCAAATTCAGCATTTTAAGGAATTCTTCTCCTCATTGCCTTTTTGAGACTCTTTTGCCATTTGAGTTAGTCTATTTTAAGGTGTTATTTTCCTCAGTCAGGCTGTTGACTCTCATTTCATACTTTTTTTGAATCTTTCTCATTTCTTTTCCCCATTTTTCCTCCATTTCTCTTATCTGCTTCTTAATGACCTCTATGGCCTGTAACCAGCTCTTATTTTCATTTGGGGCTTTAGGTGCAGGAGTTGTGACCACAGTCCTCCTCCTGTTCCATGCTTTGATCCTATTTGCCTCCCAAATAGGAGTCTAATGTTGAATTTTTCTGTTTATTTTATTTCTGTTGCCTAGGCATGTTGCCACTCAATTACTTGACGTTTGAGCTTGTTGCCACAGAAGGACTCTGCCACCAGACAGGGGAGCTTCTGTCCCAAGCCCTGGGGTTCTCTCAGCTGGCAGAGATATTAGTTGGGTGTCCTCTCTGAACCCTCCACATGCTCTGGCAAGCTGGTCACACCCCTCAAGACCTCTACCCCAGACTGCAATCCAGATGCAAGCAGGTTGAAGCAAGAGTGCTTACCCCTCGGACTGATTGCTCAGTCCCCCTACAGCCTGCAGTCCAGGAACTGAAGCTGTTGCATGTGTTTGCAGCTGTGCTGAAGAGTCTCAGTAGCTTCTCTCTCCCAGGGACAGAGGCAGATGGGCTCTCTCCACTAACGAGTCCCAAAGTCCATTCTGCTCTAATCTATCACTTTGTAGTTGGCATCTATGTGTTGGCAATTCTGGAAACGCCACAACTGTTGGTGTTCTGGAGTCTTTCCAGCTGGTTGCTGGTCTGGCTGCCCTGGGGCTAAAGCTTCTGACTCAAGGGGCCCTGGGCTGGGCTCCCAAAGTACTGTGCTGGCAGGTCCCTGCCAGGCTGCCAGTCTGTCCTCAGTGGGAGCTTAGCTTCTCTGTGTCATTTTGTGGGTTCTGGAGCTCCAGAGGTTGTTCAGAGTCCCCTTTTATATAAAATTGGAGGTGGTGGGAGAAAGAGCTGTGTGGAAGAGCTGTTTCTACTCTGCCAAATTGACTCCACCCCCGGAGTTGACTCTTACACATCTCAATTGCTTCCTTATGTAAATGAAGTATTAGATACAGTCTCCCCAACCCTTCACAAAAACTAGTATGAAAATTTGAGGTGCTATTATTGCTGTTCAGTTATTCCTACTATTAGTACTCTTTTTGCTTATTTATTGCTTTTTGGAGGGGTTAAGGTAGGGCAATTGGGGTTAAAATGACTTGCCCAAGGTCACATGGCTAGTAAGTGTTAAGTGTCTGAGACTGGGTTTGAACTCAGGTCCTCCTGACTCCAGGGCCAGTGCTCTATTCACTGCCTCACCTAGCTGCCCCTCTTTTTGTTTATTTTTCTGACACTATTTGCATGACTCTGGTCAAGTTACTTGTCCTATCTCCTCTCAGAGTTTTTGCTGAGGATGTGACTTGAAGATGTTAAAATAAATAGAAATGTAAACCTCAAATATTATTTTTAATCATATAGGAGTTGAGGCTGAACTTGAACCCTGAACTTGTGACTCCAATTCCAGGGTATTTTCCACTCCAGAAGATTTATTTCAGCATACCTTCCTTCCCTCAGAGTGCTAGGACCTACAATACTGAAGTTTGGCATCAGGATATTAAAGGAAAAATGCTGAGATTAGAACTCTGCTGTTATTTACTTTAACCCAACCCAGTGTTTCAGGTGTAAGTTATTAGAAATCAGAGTACTTAGATTCCTAGACTAGTAAAAAGTGGACCCTTATGGAAGACAGGCTTAAGGAATAAAAACACAAAATAGGTAGTGTGTGTGTGTGTGTGTGTGTGTGTGTGTGTGTGTGTGTGTGTGTGTGTGAACGTTCTAATACTTATCTCTGTTTCCCTGACACAGATTCTTCTCTCCTCCCACCTCCTCCACATATGGCAAAGCCCAGGCCTCACCTTTTACCCTCTTCCTTAGGGATTAGATTTCTCTAAAAGGAGGCAAAGCTGCCCCTAGGACCTGATTGACACCATATTCCCCACAGCTTCCTGGTCATTGAAAGGCACAAAATGTCCTAATTTTGGGCAGTCAAAGCTCCTTGGACTTAGTGGATTACCAAAGACCACATGAGTTACTATGTCCTTTTTATCTTTCTCTGACAGTTTTCATGTAGAGATGAGAGGAACTGAATCCAGAAATGCTAGAAACCATTGTATACTTGTTTTTTATTCATTCATTCATTTGCTTTTTTTTTTTTTTGAGGGGGAAGGCAGGGTAATTAGGGTTAAGGGTGTTGCCCAAGGTCACCTGACTAGTAAGTATTAAGTGTCTGAGACTGAATTTGAACTCAGGTCCTCCTGACTCCAGGGCTGGTGCTCTAGTCACTGTACCACATAGCCACCCACATTGTATGAATTGAAGGAATTTATCCACACTGCAAAAACTGTGGATCTTTTAAATATTAAAGCATATTTTTAGTATGTGAATGAAAAATACTTCACTAGATTATATACCTAGACAATTTAACACACAATTCACCCATGCAGAGATGGGGCAAGAGAGTCATAGTGTTGGAAATGAATAAAAGAGCAATAGTTGTTTGATCCTGCTATTATATTATACTGCCTATTATTTACCTAATGTTGCAAGACGGTAAGGATATTAAACTAATAAGCATCTTTAAAAGAAGACAAATAGGTGTATTAATTGAAGACATGAAACAAAGACAACTTTTTTGTTTTTAGATGCTGTTTTTTTTTTAATTAAACAAATGATTTATTAACTTCTGGTTTACATCATTCATTTCCACCAGATTATGAGTTACATTTTTCCCCCATTTTTTCCCTACCCACCACCCCAGAATAGCAGTCCCACCAGATATCCCCTCATTCAATCTGCTCTCTCCCATATCTTCTCCCATACCCCATTCAACTTTGCCATTAGGGCAAGGTGAATCTCTGAGCCCCACTGCCTGGACATCTTATGAAACATTTAATTTTAAAACTTCAGTTTTCAGATCCATTCCCTTCCTCCCTTGTCACCCACTCCCTCTGAGAAGATAAGCAATTCAGTATGTGTTGTACATGTTTATCTATGCAAAACATTACCATAGTAGATATATTGTAAAAGACTGCTTATATTTCCCTCCCACCTGTCTCAGCTCCCACCTGGTCCATTCCCTATTTTGATCCTGTCCCTCTTTAATAGTGGGTACTTCTAACCTCCCCTCTCCCTAAAATGCCCTCCCCTTCATCATCCCCCCTTTCATCCCCCTTTCCCCTACTTAGGAGAGTGAGTGAGGGTAAGATATTCCATTTAGTATGCATGTGATTCTCTCCTTGAGCCAACTTCAATGAGAATATGCTTTTGCCTTTTTGCCTTCCTGTTCTTCCCCTCCCCTGCAACTACTTCCCCTTGCCTCTTCTACATGAGATAGTTTGCCCTACCCTGTCTCTCTCCATCTCCTCTTGCCACTTTCCTTTCTCACCTCTTGACTTCATCCCTTAAGAATCAGCCTTTCCTTGGGGTGGCTAGGTGGCGCAGTGAGCAGAGAGCCAGCCCTGGATCCAGAAGGACCCAAGCTCGTATCTGGCCCCAGACACCCAACACACAAACAAAAACCCAGCCACGTGAACCTGGGCAAGTCACCCAACCCCAGTTGCCCTCCAAAAAAAAATAATCATCCCTTCCCATCAAATTCAACCTGTGCCCTCTATCCATGTATATCTGTGAATATATGCCATGTACCCTTCTTCAATTATTTTCATAATGAGAAAGGTTTCATCAAACACAGTTATTGTTTTTCCATGTAGGACTGTAAATAGTCCAACTTTGATAAGTTCCTTTTGATTTCTTTTCCGGCATTACCTTCTCAAGCATCTCTTGCTTCTTCTGTCTGAATGTCAAATTTTCTATTCAACTCTTGTCCAGTGATTTTTAAATTATCTCCCCTGGATCTATTTTCCAGGTCAGTGGTTTTCCCCATGAGATATTTCACATTGCCTTCTATTATTTCATTTGTTTGGATCTGTTTAATAGTATCTTGATTTCTCATAAAGTCACTAGCTTCCATTTGCTCCAGTCTAACTCTGAAGGAATGAATCTCCTCAGTGAGCTTTTGAGATTCTTTTTCCATCTGGCAAATTCGACTTTTTTTTTTTTAAACAAATGCTTTATTAACTTCTATTTTACATCATTCATTTCCGCCAGATTTTGAGTTACAATCATTTTCCCCCCATTATTCCCCTACCCAACCTCCCTGAATAGCAGTCCCACAAGATATCGCTTCCTCCAATCTGCTCTCTCCCATACCTTCATTAGAGGAAGATGAATCTTTGTGTCCCAATGCCTGCACATCTTATCTCCCAATTATAGGCAAAAGAGTATTAATAATAGTATTTATATATATATTTGAAACATTTAATGTTACGACCTCGAATTTCAAATCCATTTCCTTCCTCCCTTGTCACCCATTCCCTCTGGGGAGATAAGTAATTCAGTATATGTTGTACATGTCTAGCTATGCAAAACATTATCATAGTAGATATATTGTACAAGGCTGCTTATAATTCCCTCCCACTCATCCCATCCCCACCTGGTCCATTCCCTACATGATCCTGTCCCTCTTCTATAGTGGGTACTTCCAACCTCCCCTCACCCCAAGGATGCCCTCCCTTCCATCATCCCTCCTCTCATCCCCCTTCCCCCTATCCTGCTGCAGGTTGAGATATCCCATTTAGTATGTATGTCATTTTCTCCCTGAACCAAATTCAATGTGAATGTGGTTTTGCCTTTTTAGCCTTCCTTATTCTCCCCCTCCTTTGCAACCACTTCCCTTTGCTTCTTCTACATGGGATAGTTTACCCTACCCTGTCTCTCCCCATCTCCTCTTGCCACTTTCCTCTCTCACCTCATAATTTCATCCCTTGAGTATTCTCCCTTCCCAACAAATTCAACCTATGCCCTCTATCCATATATAACTGTAACCATATACACACACATTCACATATGTATTCATATGACCACACCCCTTCTTCCATTATTTTCATAGTGAGAAAGATATCATCAGTCACAGTTATTGCTTTTCCATATAGGAATGTAAATAGTTCAACTTTGATAAGTTCCTTTTGATTTCTTTTCCCTGATTACCTTCTCAGGCATCTCTTCCTTCTTGTGTCTGGATGTCAAATTTTCTATTCAACTCTGGTTTTTTCCTCAAGAATGCTTGAAAGTCCTTTATTCCACTGAATGACCATATTTTCCCCTGAAACAAAATACTCAGTTTTGCTGGGTAGGTGACCTTGGGTTCATTCCCAGCTCTTTTGCCCTCTGGAATATCATATTCCATGCCCTTCAATCCCTCAGTGTAGAAGTTGCCAGGTCCTGTGCTATTCTGATTGTGTTTCCACAATATTGAAATTGTTTCTTCCTGGCTGCTTGTAGTATTTTCTCCTTGATCTGGGCATTCTGGAACCTGGCTATAATATTTCTGGGAGTTTTCTTTTTGGGATCTTTTTCAGGAGGTGATCTGTGGATTCTTTCAACCTCTATTTTGCCCTCTGATCTAAAACATCAGGGCAGTTTTCCTTGAGAATTTCTTGAAGGGTGATTTCTAGGTTCTTTCTTTGATCATGGCTTTCAGGTAGTCCAATAATTTTTAAATTGTCTCTCCTGGATCTATTTTCCAGGTCAGTGGTTTTTCCCATGAGATATTTCACATTGCCTTCTAATCTTTCGTTGTTTGGATCTGCTTAACAGCATCTTGATTTCTCATAAAGTCATTAGCTTCCATTTGCTCCAGTCTAACTCTGAAGGAATGAATCTCCTCAGTGAACTTTTGAGATTCTTTTTCCATCTGGCAAATTCGACTTTTTAAGGCATTCTTCTCCTCATTGCCCTTTTGGGCCTCCTTTGCCATTTGAGTTAGTCTATTTTTTAAGGTGTTGTTTTCTCAGTCAGGCTGTTGACCCTCATTTCATACTTTTCCTGCATCCTTCTCATTTCTCTTTCCAATTTTTCCTCCACTTCTCTTATTTGATTTTTAAAGTCCTTCTTAAGGTCCTCTATGGCCTGCAACCCGCTCATGTTTTCCCCTGGGGCTTTTGGAGCAGGACTTCTGACCTCACAGTCCTTTTCCCGCTCTATGCCCCCAAAATAGGAGTCTAGGGTTGCATTTTCTGTTTCCTTTGCCTTGGCATGTTGCCACTTAATTGCTTGACTTTTGGGCTTGTTGCCACACTATGGCTTTAAGGCCAGCTAGAGGAATTTTCGTCCCGAACGTGTGGGGGGCAACTTCTGTTTCTGGTAAGCTGTAAACCCAACCACAACTTCCACCCTAGATCACAGTCCAGATCCAGGGAGGTTAAAGCAAGAGCGATTACCCCCCAAGACTGATCGCTGGATCTCCCCACGATTTGTAGGCTGGGAGCTGGAAATGCCTATGAAAACTACAAAATGGCGTGTCTCCTCAGCGGCTTCTAGCCCCCAGGGGAGGGAGCTGATGCATTCCCCAAATACAGGTCCCAAAGACCATAGGACACTAACCTCTTACTTTGTCCTAGGCATGTCTATGTTGATAATTCCGGAGTTGCCACAGCTCCTGGTGTTCTGGGGTTCCTCCAGTTGGCTGCTGGCCCTGCTGCCCTGGGGCTAAAACCTCGGCTCACGAGGACCTGGGCTCGGCTCGGCTGGGCTCCTGCGCTCTGCGCGTTGCCGGCTCCCAGACCACTGCACTGGCTGCTTCCTGCAGGGCTGCTGGGCTGTCCTCAGCGGGAGGTTAGCTTCTCTGTGTCGTTCTGTGGGTGCTGGGGCTCCAGAAGTTGTTCAGAGTCCTTTTTTACATAGTTTGTGGAGAATCTGGGGGCAGAGAGGCTTGGACGAGCTGTTTCTACTCCGCCATCTTGGCTCCTCCCCCCCCAAATTCGACTTTTTAAGGCATTCTTCTCCTCATTGCCTTTCTGAGCCTCTTTTGCCATTTGAGTTAGTCTATTTTTTAAGGTGTTATTTTCCTCAGTCAGGCTGTTGACTGTCATTTCATACTTTTCTTGCCTCTTTTTCGTTTCTCTTCTTAAATTTTCCCCCACTTCTCTTAGGTCCTCTATGGCCTGTAGCCAGCTTGTATTTTCATTTGGGGCTTTTGGTGCAGGAGTTCTGACCTCACAGTCCTCCTCCATGCTTTGAGACTCTTTGCCCCTAAAATAGGAGTCTAATGTTGAACTTTTCTGTTTATTTTGTTTCATTTGCCTAGGTATATTGCCACTTAATTACTTGATTTTTGGGCTTGTTGCCACAGTAGGACTCTGCCACTAGACAGGGGAGCTTCCGCCCAAACGTGGGGTCTTCACAACTTCTGCCAGTTGGGTGGCCTCTGTAAAGCCTCCACCCACTCTGGCAAGTTGGATACCCACCCCAAACTTCCCCCCCAGACCACAATCCAGATCCAGGCAGTTTAAAGCAAAAGCGATTAACCCCCAAACTGATTGCTGGATCTTCCTACAGTTAGAAGACCAGGAGTTGGAGCCACTGCTAATGCTGCAAAATGGCTTCTGTGCAGCTGTTTCTTCAGCTGCTTTTTGCCCCCAGGGGAGGAAGCCACGTGTTCCCCAAATACTGGTCCCAAGTTCCATAGGGCACTAACCTCTCACTTTGTCCTAGGCATATCTGTGCTGATAATTCTGGAATCGCCGCAATTGCTGGTGTTCTGGGGTTCCACCAGCTGGCTGAAGTTCCAGCTGCCCTGGGGTTAAAACTGCGGACCTGGGCTCGGCTCTGTGGGCTGCGCTGTCGGTTCCCAGAGCACTGTGCTGCCTGCTCTCAGAGCGCTGCGCTGGCTGCTCCCTGCAGGGCTGCTGGGCTGTCCTCAGCAGGAGGTTAGCTTCTCTGTGCCGTTCTGTGGGTGCTGTGGCTCCAGAAGTTGTTCGGAGCTCCCTTTCATATTGTTTGAAATTTGTCCAAAGACAACTTTTTAAGATGTAAAGATGAATCTTTACTCTATTAGAAGATGTACTCCAGTTAATCTGTCTGGAACAGATGAATGGATTTCATATTCTCTATTGGTGTGTCGTCAGAGATATGTAGACTATTGAAATAATACTTTGGATGTACACTGTGGGAGCTAAGGAAAAACAGCAGCACTGTACATTTTATGAGCAACAGTCTGTGTTTATACTTGAACTATCTTATCCCAATATGCAATAATTATCATAAGCTATGTGGAAAGGAAGCCTGGTGCTAAAGAGATATTTTTTCCCCCTGAAAATATTCAACTGAATTTTTTAACAAATAAAAATACTAAGCTTCAGTCTTCTTTGCATGAGAATGGACTTGGCATTTCTGATCACCTATTTCTCTCCTTCCTCTAACAACAGAAATCAACTTCAGTGCCATTTGGATGTACAAGAAATAACATTTCTGAATTCCACATATCAGTGCTATTGAGTGAAGAAAGAGACTTGTTTGTGTGATAATATTTGGATGAGTTGTGAGTTCTCTACCAAGTTTCCAGTTGCTAATGAGCTGTCAGCATCTTTTAAGAGTTCAGGATGTCACAATGATTTTGTTTCATGGATATCTGATTTTGCTGGGTCCAAAATATTAAACCAAACATATTTGTTTCTAGAAATGTAAATCAACTTGCAGATCATCAAAGATCTGATCTGACATTAATGCTGCATTAATGGCTGCAGAATATTTTTAAGGTGTATGTGCGTGTGTGTGTGTGTGTGTGTGTGTGTGTGTGTGTGTGTGTGTGTGTGTGCATTTTTCCTTGAAGGCAAATAATATTTTGTTACAGGGTTTTGATAGACATCTTTTATAAAGCTTGGTGAAAGTTTTGGCTTGGGGGAAAATGTGGAAAGTGACTTGAATCTTCTGTAAATCTGAACTGCCTTGGAAGCCCTCATTGCATTTATCACAACAACTGGCCTTAAATGGGAGAATTCCAACTGCCTGTGGTTATCTCCTCAGTCAAATTTGTATTACAGTAGTATCTGTATGTAGCTTTTGGGACTGACATTATTATTTTAGTCAGACTGTGTATCTCCCAAGTGTTTGTCATCCCTTTATACAATACATGGTAAGGAATATCCTTCCTTCCTTCCTTCCTTTGTTCCTTCATTCCTTTGTTCCTTCCTTCCTTCTTTCCTTTCTTCTTTCTTTCTTTTCCTTTTTTCTCCTTTCCTTCCCTTCCTTCCTTCCTTTCTTCTTTCCTTCCTTCCTTCTTTTCTTTCTTTCTTTCTTTCTTTCTTTCTTTCTTTCTTTCTTTCTTTCTTTCTTTCTGTCTTTTTCTTTTTTTCTCTCTCTTTCTTTCCCTTCCTTCCTTCCTTCCTTCCTTCCTGTCTTCCCTTTACTTCTTCCTTGTTTGTCATTTTGAATGATCAAATGATTTTACTCATGTTCTTCTGCTCACTTGGCCTATGCCTATAAGGCGCCAGATGAGCAAATTTAGAAGGAAAAAAAAACTATCACCATGATAAATCCCATTATAATAAAATTTTAGTGAAGATTCAAGTTCATTAATTGCTGTGAAATTTGGGGAATAAGCAATTGCCAAAAATCACATTCTTTCTTGAGAAAAAGGGGTAGAACAGAGTTAAGGATTGGGAGCTATTTGTTGAATAAGAAAATATAAAAAAATTTTAAAAATATAACAGGAGATGATAAATGCTTTCAACATATCTGAAAAACTTTGAGATCTTTGAGATTTGACTATTTGATTATAATAGCAATAACTGAAATTTATATAGTACCTTAAAGTTTGCAGCATGCTTTATGCACATTTTCTCATTTTGGTATGATGTAGTATTTTAATTCTGAAAAAAAAAAAACTCCATTCAACAAGCAGCCTATTCATTTGCCATGAATACTCCTCTTCTTTGGTAATCCCTGCCTTTGGCTCTGCCCCTTCTATGGAACCCTTGCTCATTGCTTTCTCTCTGCTTGTGACCTCAGGTTTGGGAAACCCATTAGATCTGCCAGTGCAAGACTCTTCTCTTACTTAAAATATCCCTGATACTTAAGCTGCCTTGACCCAGGAACAGTCCTGAATTATGGACTCAGGAGACCCCAAAGGAGGAAGGATTTATTGAAACAACATGCCAAGTCCTGGGATCAGGATTGCTTGAGAATATTTCCTCTTGTCATGTCCTGAAGACTGTCATTCTGAAGCCTTCCTGGAAACATTCCTGGTAGTATGCAATACTTTCCCTTTCTATATCTTATTTTGGAAGTATCAGGTACAGCCCCAAGGGGTGGGGTGTGTGTGTGTGTGTGTGTGTGTGTGTGTGTGTGGTATATGAGGTTAAGTATTCTGTAGGGGGCTATCCTACTACCTTTTCCTTGTTGTCCTTGCCTACCCATCAGCACTATGAAATGAATCATTTAATATCAGAAATAGATATGCTCTCTCAAAATAAATTATACTAAAAACGATGTTTGCAAATCATCTGTCTACAGCCAAAAATATCCTTATCGTTTGTCCACAGGGCCATTCCATCTGACCTATAACTGAATTATTTTGTATGTGCTGTTTCTTTCTATAAGAATTTGAGTTACTTGAGAAAAGGGATTTTTTTTCCTTTTAAATTTATTCCCAGCATCTGACACATAGCAATTAATAAACATTTTCATTCATTCATTCATTCATTCATTCATTCTAGTTCAGTTGATGTCTCTAATTAAGACAAAAGACTTTCCTGCATTTGCCAAGCAAAGACACCTATTGTTTTGTCAATGACTGAACCATAACATTTTTATGAATCCCCTTCAGTCCTAGCAATAGTTCCTGAAAGGTAGGCACTAATCTTCTGTACTCTATTTTATAGACAAAAAAGCTGTAGCTTAGATGGTTCATGTGTATTAGCTAAGAAGAGTCAGAGGTGGGATATGAGCTCAGATTTTTCTGCCTCCAAGTCATAGGCCTAACCTAGTCTGTTAGTGGAGTGAGAATTTCAAGGGTATTTGTTTGCCTTTGGTTTGTTTGTTTTGTTGGGAGGGATTGAGGTGGTTGAGGTAGGCAGTAGGGTGAGGATTTGAAGAGTATTTACTACAAGGAAATAGTAATTCAATTGAAATATTTGGTGGAAGAAAGTAGTAATTCAGTTGAAATGGAAGGAGTGGAAGGAGAGTTGAGAGAAAAATGAATTGTTAGCATAGTAAAAATTTCAAAGAAATTTAAAGGTAAAACCTATCCACTAACATTTTATCCATTTACTAGCATTTTGTAGTTATTTTGAAAAGGAATTCCCTTTCTTTCATTTTGTCCTGGATTTTGTTATTGCTATAAGTAAGTATGGATGATTTCGGTGGACTAATTATATATTCTGCTACTTACTGAAAGCTAGGTGACACAAGGGATAGAGCTCCAGGCCTTGAGTCAGGAAGACCTCAATTCAAATATGCCCTCAGACGTTTACTGGATGTGTGACCCTGGGCAAGTGATTTAACCCCATTTGCCTCAGTTTCTTCATATGTAAAATGAGCTGGAGAAGGAAGTAACAAACCACTCCAGTACTTTTGCCAAGAAAACTCCAAATGGGGTCAGAAAGTCAGACACAACTGAAACAACTGAACAACAATAACAACACCTCCCTGAAAGATTACTTACAGCTATTTTTAAAATATTTGTTTCAAAGGATGGTTTGCTGGGTAGAAGGTGAGAGAAGAACTTATTCGAAATGAAAATGATGTACACACATATACATATATAGAGATAGGTATAGATATACATATATATATATACACATATGCACACACATATTTTCATATCACATTACTAATAAGATGGAGGACTAGATATTTTCTCTGATTCTCATAATTTCTCAGAATTCTATAGAATAAGAATTATATGCAAGAGGTGTAGGCTGGTTTCAAGATACCAGAAATCATAGTGAGCTAACAGCCTGATTAAAAAAACAAAAAACAAAAACACAAAAACAAAAAGCAAAACCCAGCAGAGAATGCTAATATTTAGTCCCTAAGGTACTCACTTATAATTACCTTTTCTGCTGTGCACATAAGCTTCTGCTCTGGGATCCATTCAGCAGTTTCCTTCCTTCTGTTACAGTCTCTGCCAACAGCCCCCCATTCTGTAGTAATAAACAATATAACTTAACTCTTTAACTTTTTACTTATAACTCAACTCTACTCTCTTTCTTCCTTCTTTTCCTCTCAACTGTGTAGAGGAAGAGGGGTTAGGAAAGAAAATACTTACTGTGCCTGAGGTTGCAGCAAGAGTAACATACTACTCCAGTTCTCAACTGGATAAATAAACAACTGAGGAAGCTAAGACAAGGAACCAATGTGCATGTGGGACTGTTTCAGTGCCACATGAAGGGACTGAGGCCAATGAAAAGTGAATTCTTTATCGTGGAGGGAAGAAAGAGTTGAAGTTGCTTTAAGGTCCAGGCTTGGGGAATCTGCAATCTACAATGAAGGTATCAGAAAGTGAACAAGTGACAGGAGAATATAAGAGGAAAAAAAAAGACAAATTACCAAAGATCTCAGGAGAAATAATGCTCAGTTACAAATCATGAGCACAAGCAGATAAATCTACAGAGATAACATTTACATGATTGAAAAGTTGTTTTTTTTTAATAAAAATTGCAAGACAAAGGTCAATGTGTCACCACTTTATGAGGCAGAGGATCCTGGGAATTCTAAAGCAAGTATATAAACACAGCAGGATGTTTCTGAGTGATTCAAGGGAGAAATAAAATTCATAACAGCAAAATTTATGGCCTATACAGGAGAAATGATCAACAGAATAGAAAAAAGAAATTGAATCTACCCTGGTGAATTTCTCTTAAGAAACAAAAGAAAGAGGAAATAATTGGGAATACAAATAGAGAAGGGAAGGACAATCTAGAAGAACAGAAGCAAAAACCAATGTTGTTAAAAGGACATATTATCTCTTGTATAAACTAATCATATTTATCTTGAAGAGAGGGCAAGTAGAAAGAATTTAAGGATCACAGATCTGTGGGAATAGTATGACAAATAAAAAGACGAAGAAACCCAAGTACCATAATGCAAGAAATAATGCAGAGGAAAAACTACTCAGAACTTCTGAACACAACAAATAAAGTGCCAACTAAAAGAATACCTAGATCACCTGAGGAGGGGTACGATCTTTCAGACTCCAAGAAATATGATAGCTACTTTTAACAATTTCAATGACAAGTAATAATTTTGTAAACAACCAGGGGAAACACTTTCAAATGCAAAGGAAAGATATTTTGAATAACACACTGAACCCACCAGAAACTAGGAAAGGGAATGGAAATCTTCGTTCAGTGGTAGAAAGGCATTCCATTGAAGAACATTTCTGTAGGGGGAGAAAGATAATTTGTAATTTTTTTATGTAGGGGGGAAGGCAAGGCACTTGGGAGTAAGTGACTTGCCCAAGGTCACACCACTAGTAAATGTGTCAAGTGTCTGAAGCTGGATTTGAACTCAGGTACTCGACTCCAGGGCCAGTGTTCTATTCAATGCACCATCTAGCTGCCCCTGTAATTATTTTTTTCTTTCATAGAAAAAGCCTCCTGGATCAGATGAAAGAGAATGAGAACTTTTGGGGGCAGTTAACATACAGAAGGGGAGGAGGATATGTACCTAGAGAGGATACTTCATGATAAACAGAGTAAGAAATATAATGGGGGGCAGCTAGGTGGTGCAGTGAGTAGAGCACTGGCCCTGGAGTCAGGAGGACCTGAGTTCAAATCCAGCCTCAGACACTTAATACAAAAACTAGCTGTGTTGCCTTGGGCAAGTCACTTAACCCCAACTGCCCTCCAAAAAGCAAAAAAAAAAAAAAAATAATGGAGAGTACAGGTGGAAATAATTATATAATCAGTGACACAGGAAAATGTTTACCAAGGGGAAATTTTCATGGTCTCTCTGTATCCTGTAGGTATTGATACTTTTAAGGGTAAAGGAGAACAGAGAAGACAGAAAGGATGTAAGAAATACAAATTAGATATCTTTGATCTTTTCGTTCCACAAGGGATACAGAGACAAAAGAAGAAATATATAAATATGAGGTCCATGGATCAAAAAAAGTCCAAAATAAATAAAAATGGAAGATAAATAATGAAGAGAATGAGGGGAAAGAAATCTTTTTCTGAAAAAAAATTGCAAAAATTTTTTAAAAATAGACAGAAGAGAGAATAGATATTATACTTAACAACTTAGTCAACATAAAAAAAAGAATTTGATAACTAGATAAAAGAGAGAAATTAAAAAATAGTCAATAAGATAAGTAAAACTCTAAAACTAGGGAAAATAGTGACAAACAGGAGTTGAAGGGAACTTGAGAGGGAGGGGAAGAGAGCCTATGGCAATATGGTTGCTTTAAAGTAGACTGAGCAAAAAGTGACTGAAGAGCCAAAGTACTGTTTTTATAGAAGAAAAGGAAGGAAACAAAGGCTCCATAATTTGAAAGGTATAAATAAAAATAAGATAGGTGCCACATTTGTTGTTATTCAGTCATGTTCCAGTCTTTATGGTGTTATTTGAAGTTTTCTTGTCAAAGATAATTAAAAGGGTTTGCCATTTTCTTCTGCAGTTCATTTTACAGATGAGGAACTGAGGCAAACAGGACTTTGCCTAAGTCAGAAAAAATTTCAACTTAGGTTATGTGATTTCAAGTTCATATTTGTTTCTACTGCAGCATACTGCCTACCTATATAGAAGTAGATAAAAAAATGAAAATGCAAACAGAAGGAATAGAGATAATAATCACAAGAACATTTATTTACAGAGATTCTTAAGATCTTAAAAACTTTTTTCATAACTCTATGAAGTCGGAAATACAAATATTGTACCCATTCTAGATTCAAGGAAATAGATAATCAATGACTTACTCATGGTCATTCAGCATCACCTCAAATTAGATAATATATTCAAAGTACAGTGCATGACACAGAATTGGTGATAAATTTTTTTCCTCTTTCTTTTCTTATATATTAGGACAGAGACTTAAACTCATAATTTTTGATTCCATATGTTTGTGTATGCTTTTACTCTTTCCACTGACGTTTGGCAATAATATCTTGAATTTCTTTCAGGGAAAGGCTCTGGACTTAGAAGTAAGGAGACCTGGTTTCTAAACATTAATTTGCCTTTAATTTGCTTTTTTAGGGCAGCTAGGTGATGCAGTGAATAGAGTACTGGACCTGGAGTCAGGAAGACTCAAATTCCTGGGTGCAAATCTGGTCTCAAACACATATCAGCTGTATGGCCTTAGGCAAGTCACAACCCTATTTGCTTTAGTTTCCTCATCTGTAAAATAAGTTGGAGAAGGAAATGGCAAACCACTCTAGTATGTTTGCCAAGAAAACCCCGCATGGGGTCACAAAAAATTGTATACAATTGAAAAATGATAGAAAAACAACAATGAAATATTCATCTGTGTTTGATCCATAGGGATCTTTATGTACAGTTTAGTTCCCCTGTTTCTACTTGAATTTCACACTACTTATCTATGCTAGTCTGGATATCAGGAAATTGGAATAAAGAATTTTAATGATCCACCAAATTTTCAGTTTTAGCAAAGAGGAACATTTATTTATCACATAAATCTTTTTTTTTTTTAAAGCAATTGGGGTTAAGTAACTTGCTCAAGGTTACACGGCTAGTCATTATTTCTGTGTGGGTGCTCATTTTCTGAGGCCGGATTTGATCTCGGGTCATCCCAACTCCGAGGCCAGCGCTCTTACTCATTGCGTCACCTAGCAGCCCTGGGATAAATCTTTTAATATGACCTCTGTAATACTAATGACTTTGATATAAATAAATCTATAAATAATAACATGAAATGAAGTAGGGTCAATTTTCTGATTCTAGTATTCTAAGATTCTAGAATTTGAGAACTTTTTCCTTTCACTTTATAGTTCAACAAATAGTGAAAGGTGGATACAGCAAGGAAAGAGCCATTACTGTAAAGGAGAAAGCAGAATGGATGAAGTATCTGTGGTTCTTCTGTGTTAGTGAGAAAGACAATGATGCTTTAGGAAAGAAAGACAATGACTATAACAGCTGGACTTGTTACCATATCACACATCTCTCTGACACAAATGAAATATTTATTCATTCTTTATGCTCTACAAAAGACCAAAGTACCAGGGTAAAAGAAAAAAAATATTGTCCCTTCAAACAATATCTAAATAGTTATGGTCATACATAGATATTTGCAGTTTTTTTATTGTGAAAATAAAATGCAACAAAATAGACTGCATAGGAAATCACTGAAAGATGCTGATATTATTATAAGAATGTAATTCATATCTAAAGTGAAAAAGTTTGAGTTTTTAAAAATGATTCTTTAATAAAATAAATGTATTTATTATTTTATAAAATAAAAATTTTTAAATGTCTAAAATAAAATAATGCCTTTCTCCCCTTGGATCACTTACTTTCATTACTGTAGAGAATATGTGATGAAGAAAACTCTGCACCATGAAGGCTGGCATCTACTCTGCAAATGATAGTCTTAGAGAGTTGTTGGTGATATTGAGAGGTTAAGTGACTTGCCCTAAGATGCTACCAATAGTATAGGTCAAGAGTAGAGCTTGACCACAGTTCTTCCTAATTCTTAATTCACAGGATGGTTCTCTAAACATTTTACCAAACTAGCTTTCTTTCCAATTTTGATGCTCTTTTTTAATAACACATTAATTTTGGAATTTCTCTCTCTCCTGCCTCTTCCCAAAATATCCATGTTAATATAAAATAAAAAAGGAAATAGTAAATAAATCAGTTTGGAAAAATTCACCAACACATCAAGAAGGACTGGCAGTATATGTAATGTTCCACACCCTTATCTTTGAAAACAAGGGAGGAAGGTGTATTCTCTCATCTCATCTCCAGGGCTAAGCTTGCTCATTTAATGGTAAGGGAATTTGAACCCCACAGTGGGATGGACTTATTGATGTGAGGAAAGGGGTCTGAACTGGGAGGAGCTGGTGCCCTGTTTAGGGAGAGGCCCAAGCTGAGAATGGCCAGAAGAACTTTTGGGAGCAGCATTGTGGAGGCAGAGAGAGAGGCAGAGAGAGAGAGAGAGAGAGAGAGAGAGAGAGAGAGAGAGAGAGAGAGAGAGAGAGAAGATTTGACTCTTGCTCTCAAGAAGCTTATTATCTTCTTGGCCATAGATGCTTCTAATTGTAAGACATAATTCACAATGTGAAGTGAGTGGAAGAAATGGGGTGAGGAGGCAGGGAAGGAAAATTAAACAGAGCTTAAGGCAAGAAAACTAGTCATTAATTAAAATAAGTGAATATAATAATTAAAACCCATGTGCTTGAAACAATTACAGCTCAAGCCCTTAAATTTGCTTCTGTGAAGAAAACAAGCTGAAGCAGAACAAAATGTTCTTTTCATAGGCAGACTTCTTTTCCTCTTGGTTTAACATTAAAGGTGAGACTCTGATTAACGGACTGCTTTTGCATTTCAGCCAGAGAATTTCTGGCTGATTGGAAAGGTAATTTAAAAGACTTCTTTGTAAGGAAATGTCATGTTGATAATAAATATTTTTGTTAAACACCAAATTTCTTTCTTTAATTGTTCTTTAAAAAGCAGACATTCTGACTTCAAGCTGGAATGTTTAATTATTCATCTTTATTCTCTCTCTAATTAAGGGTTTGGGAAAAGAGGCTCTTCCTTTTCCTAGTTTAAGTCTTTCTGTCTGAAGAATGTCACATATTTAATGGTGTCTCTCGATGTGGTAGGCTAGAGCTGGCTATTTCTACAACCCCACAAGAGGTTTCCTTCAGACTGGGGTGTGTTGGAGACAGACTGTTATATTTGCAGTGGGGGAATTTTACCTTGGAAATCAGCAAGTGCTACAAATCAGGTCTTGACTTAATGTCTTGCTAATTATTTAGATGATAAAGTGATGGAAAAAATGTTAATCATGAAATTCAAACTTAAAAGTGTGTCATACTATTGTGCAATACTTTCCCCTGCAAAGAGTCAGCTGTTAAACATTTAACAGCTCACTATTGTTTCACGTATGGAGCCTTATCCTCCAGATAAAATTCTCAGTTCCAACCCAGAAATGAAATATATTTTCATCTACAGTGTCTTGCACAGAATAGGACTAGTTGCTTTTAGACAGAACTTTAATACTGTCCACATAAGAGTAAGTATATGATTAATGAGGATGAACATCTTCATTATGAGAACAGAATGCAGACAAAGATAGACATCCACAAAATGAAATGTAGCACTTCATGATATATCCCATTTACTTTTGAAGTGGTTTAAAGTTTTTCCTGGCAGTAAGTCTATATTTTTATCATTTATCATTTTTCTACTTGTTTCTCTTCAGTTCTACCTCTTGAAATAATTAATTCTATGTATTTATTGACTATCATACAAAGTCATATTCTTTTTCCTTTATTTATTTTTACTAAAAACCATTGCTTTTGAGTTTCATGGAGGCATTTCCAATCTTGTTCATGGGAAGAAGATGAAATTTGTGCTATTTCCTTTCTTCACCTTGAGTGGTGCAATTACAGGTATTAACCATTTGAAGTTAATGTCTCCTTCTAGCCTATCAAAACCAATTCTCAAGAAAGAAGTTGATAAAAAAAAAGAAATGATTTATGAGGTGTCAGAGCCAAGATGGTAGAGTTAAAAAAGCAGGGACATGCCTGAGCTTTCACCCAAACTCCTCCAAATACCTGAAAAAAAAGGACTTCAAACAAATTCTAGAGCAGCACAATTCACCAAATAACAGAGCACAACAAATTTTCAGCTCAAGACAAACTGGAAGGTCGACAGGAAAGGTTGTGCTGGGGTGGGAGAGGAGCACAGTCCAGTGTGAACCATACTGGCATAGACTAGGCTCCAGTGACCCTTGAACAGGCCTCAGGGGAGTAAATCATTGACAGCTGAGGTGGTTTCCAGACTTAACCCACAAATGCCAAAGACAACTTAGAAGGTCAGTAGGAAACATCTATTAGACCTAGGTGAGAAAGGAGTGGTCTGGTCCCAGCCCTAGGGCTGGGGCAGTGGCAGCTTATAGAGCTATCAGCCCACAGACAGTGGGGGGATTGAGTGTCTAATCAAAGGGAGAATGCAGGGATCTCCTTGATGGATCTGAGGCAAGATTCTCTTGCTTTGCCCTTGCTTGGCTCTGGGTCTCAGTCCTGGTGGAGTCCTGGGGCAAGGAGGAGGGCTGGCATGGTGGAGGACAGGGAATCCTCCTCATAGTTCCCAGGCAGAAAAGAGTGCTTGTGGTCACTCATAGACCAGAGCACAGACCAGGAGAGGAATAAACACTTCTCCTTTGATCATACAAACCTCCAAAGAACTGAAAATTTACAAGTCCCTAAAATACCTCCAAAAACAACTGAATGAAAGTCCTGAAGTTTGGGACAGTACTCCCTTGACACAAGAAGCAGAGTTCTACCTTAAGAAAGAGTCAAAAATTCAAGTAATTGACTGGGGAAATGAGCAAACAGCACACACATACAAAATCAGACTATAAAATCTTACTTTGGTGACAAGGAAGATCAAAACATACCTCCAGAAGAAGACAACAAAGTCAAAGGTCCTACATCAAAAGCCTCCAAGAAAAATATGAATTGTTTGCAGGCCATGGAAGAGCTCAAAAAGGATTTTGAAAATCATGTAAGAAAAGTAGAGGAAAAATTGGGAAGAGAAATGAGAGTGATGCAAGAAAATTGTGAAACACAAGTCAACAATTTGCTGAAAGAGATCCCCAAAATGCTGAAGAAAATAATACCTTAAAAATAGACTAACTGGGGCAGCTAGATGGCACAGTGAATAGAGCAATGGCCCTGGAGTCAGGAGGACCTGAGTTCAAATCTGCCCTAAGACACTTAATACTTACTAGCCATTTGAACTTGGGCAAGTCAATTAACCCCAATTGCCCTGCTTGCCCCTCTCCAAAAAGAAAAAAAAAAGACTAACCAATGAGGAAAATAATGCCTTAAAAAGTAGAAGTGGCCCCATGGAAAAGGAGGTTCTAAAAGCTCACTGAAGAAAATAATTCCTTAAAATTTAGAATAGAACAAATGGAAGCTAATGACTCTATGAGAAATCAAGAAATTATAAAATAAAACCAAAAGGAGGAAAAAAATTAAAGACAATGTGAAATAAATCATTGAAAAAAACAACTGCTCTGGAAAATATATACAGGAGAGATAATTTAAAAAAATAACTATACCACCTGAAAGTCATGGTAAAAAAACGAGCCTTGATAGCATCTTTCAAGAAATTATCAAGGAAAACTGCCCTGATATTCTAGAACCAGAGGGGAAAATAGAAATTGAAGTAATCTACCCATCACCTCCTGAAAGAGATCTCCAAAGAAAATTCCTAGTATTGTTGTCTAATTCCAGAGTTCTCAGGCCAAGGAGAAAATATTGCAAGCAGCCAGAAAGAATCAATTCAAATATTGTGGAAACACAAGATTTAGCAGCTTCTACATTAAGGGACTGGAGGACTTAGAATATGATATTCTGGAAGTCAAAGGATCTAGGATTATATCCAAGAACCACCTACCTAACAAAACTGAATATAGCTCTTCAGGGGAAAAATTTATTCAATGAAAAAAATTCATTCAATAAAAAAAAAATCATCCAATAAAATAGAGGACTTTCGACCACAATTGATGAAAAGATAAGAGCTGAATAGAAAATTTGGCTTTAAAATACAAGACTCAAGAGAAGCATGGGAAGGTAATCAGGAAATATGCATATATATGTATATGTGTATACATATATATGTGTATATATGGATATATGTATACATATATGGATATATGTATCCATATATATATGTTTATATATGGGTATATGTATACATATGTGTGTATATATACATATATGTGAATATATATGGATATATATTCACATATATGTGTGTGTATACACACGTATACATATACACAGAGAGAGACAGAAGGTGTAGGGTGAATTGAATATGAAGGAATGATATTTAAAAAATGAAATTAAGTGGTGGGAGAGAGGAATGTACTGAGAGAAGGAGAAAGGGAGAGGTAGAATGGGATAAATTATCTCACATAAAAAAAAAGACAAAAAAAAACTTTTACAATGAAAGGGAAGAGGGGGCGGGTGAGAGCAAATGAGTGAACCTTATTCTCATCGGATTTGGCTTCAGGAGGAAATAACATACATACTCAATTGGGAATGGAAATCTATATTATCCTACTGGAATGTAGGGGGGATGAGAATTACAGAGTGGGGGGATGATAAAAGGGAGGGCAAATAGGAGGAGGGGTAATCAGAAGAAAACACTTTTTGTGAAGGGACAGGGTCAAAGGAGAGAAATGGGGTCTGGGATAGAATGGAGGGAAATATAGTCTTTCACAACATGACTATTATGGAAATGTTTTGCATGACTACACATGTATAACCAATCTGGAATTGCCTGCCTTCTCAACGAGGGTGGGTGGGGAGAGAGAAATGGAGAGAATGTGGAGCTCAAAGTTTTAAAAACAAATGTTAAAAATTGTTTTTACATGCAATTGGGAAATAAGATATACAGACAATTGGGTATAGAAATCTATCTAGCCCTAGAGGAAAATAGAAGGGAAGGGGATAAGAGAAGGAATTGGTGATATAAGGGACAGCAGATTGTGGGAAGGGGTAATCATAATGCATGCTGTCTTGGGGTGGGAGGAGGGGAAAGATGGGGAGAAAATTTGGAACTCAAAATCTATGGAAATGAATGTTGAAAACTAAAAATGAATTGATTAATTAAAAGATTAAAAATGATTTCCTACAAAAACATGATTTGTATTTAGATATAATTAGATGGTAAGTTTAAATTCTTATCCTTCCTGGTGCCAAGACTGGCAATAGAAAGACCAATGTCCGTAGTCTTCTTAGACCTTAGGCCTTGTACCATGGAGAAAGAAAGAGAAATACCTGCCTACTTCATGAGAGACCTGCATCCCTGCTCATCCTGAAGTAGAATCTCATATACAATTGGATATCATGATTCTATAGTGAGACATAAGCATTAAGGTTTTCAGGGTAATCAAAGACATATATTTCCTTACTAAGATTCAAGAACTTATCTAACAGTGACAATCTTTGTTGTTGTTTGCCCTTCATTTTTTTTTTTTTTTTTTGCTTTTTGGAGGGCAATTGGGGTTAAGTAACTTGCCCAAGGTCACACGGCTAGGTTTTTTTTGTTTGTGTGTGTTAAGTGTCTGAGACTTGATCCGAACTCCTTCTGACTCCAGGGCTGGCGATCTATTCGTTGCACCACCTAGCCACCCCTTGTCCTTCATTTTCAAAGAGGATCGTGATATGAGGATTTTGATGCTGTGACTTGCAAATGAATCAGATTGAAGTGATGGAGCATTGAGCAAAGTCACCAATCTCACTTTCTCCTCCAGAACCATCTGGGTTTGGTGGCAAGATATAGATCAAGATGACTGGAGATGGTCCTGAATGTACTGGGAGACCTTGCCTTTTTTAGCTAAAGTCTTTCCAAGTTCTCACTTAGACTGAGGCAATGCCCATCCAGTAAATAAGGATAGGTAAGAAATGAGCCAAAGAATGGCCTCTTTTATCTAACAACAACAACAACAACAATAATAATAATAATAATAATAATAAAACCTGGGATGGGAAGACCCTCAGGGTTTCTGGCCAAAACATAAATAATTACTATTTACATTCACTTCCAAGATATCAGGGCCCAAACAATGACCTCTAAGTGGGCTTGGGCTGGAACTAAGGGTTGGCCAGTCAATGAGAGCTAGAGGGAATTAGATTTAAGAAAGAAATATAGCCCAAGATCCCCAAGATATCTTACTAGGTTTTAGCCATCAGAATTTGCATTTCTTTGGACAGAGCACCAGAAGATACATGTATAATATCCTTTGTAAACAGAGGGAGAGGTAGGAGGGAAGGGAAGAGTAAAGGAAGCAGCTACATTGCTCAATTAAAACTGGTCAGTGTGGGGCAGCTTGGATTACCCACAAGTTATAGTTTGTCCTTCATTGGGGAAGAAGACCATGACATCAGGAAAGTGATGCCATGATTTGCAAGTGAATTGGATTTAAGTGAGGGATGGTTGTGGATGTCACCAGCCTCACTTTCTTCTCTGGAGCCATCTGCATCCAGTGGCAAAATATAGATCAGGATGACTGGAGATGTCTGCCACCACCTTACCTCCCAGTCCTGACAAGGTCAATATGAACCCACTTTAGGAGCAGAAATAATTGGGGAAGAAAAGCCACAAGTAACAAAAGTGTGGTATTCATTTATTTAATCAACAATAAACTTTGAAGAAGATAAAAAATGGAATAGACATGTTCACTGGTGCAAAGGAATTTTTAGATTAACAGTAGATAAAGAACAAACCCAGGTAACTATATAATATATATTGCATGAAAAACACACTAAAATTATCAAACTAAATACTAAGTGAAGTTGTAAAAGTAAAAGAGAAGGAATGCCTAAGTGTGAATCTCAAATTTGTTACTTACAAGCTATATGAATTTGTTCAAGTGACTTCCCCTCTTTGAGTGTACAATGCCTACTCTGTAATATGAGAAGTTTGATATAGTTGGTTTTTTTCCCCAAAATCTCTTCAACTACCAAATCTTGTGAAATCCCACGTTATTTCATATGAGGACTTTATAGATGCTCCATGAATATAGGTGCAGTATCTTACTTGTCTTCATATCCCTGAGTCCTCCATATATATGAGGAACTTCAACAATGAGTACTTCACTTGAATGGAGTCAATTGAAGAAACAAACTCATTGGGAGCTCTCCCTGGTGCTGCTTAAACCCTCTTCCAAATCTTCTTGTCTATCTTATTTTGCCTTGAATTTTGCTTTTCTGATTAAATCTCTTACCCAAGTCCTGCCTTTCAGTGAAATTTCTCTGAAGGTTTGTCTTTGCCACTGGCCTCCATCTAAGACCTATGTTCAAATGGAAACTGTCCCGCTTCTGTCAGCCTGTATCCTATGCTACCAGTGTATCAACCAAAACCAATAGTTGAGCACGATGGAAGAGTACCGGCTCTGGAGGCAAAGGCCTTGGATTAAAATCCTACATCTGATTCTTACTACTCATATAATGTTGGGCAAGTCACACCTCTTCTTAGCTTTAATTTTCTTATCTGTAAACTGAGGGAAATGGAGTAGATGTATCTTCCAGCTCTAGCTCTATCATCATATGTACTAAATAGGTCCCCACATTCACCTGTGGTCTTCCCCAGATATAGAACTAAAGAATTTACATGAAAATAGTGCCCTCAGAGCCTTGAACCAGAGGAATGAGGCTTTGGTGGAAATTCAAGTTATATCATAATTTTAATAATATGATAATTATTATCATGATGATTAACAAATCTCAATACAGAACACTTTAGTTTGCCAAATACTTTGCACACATTATCTCATAAAAACTCAGCTAATTAGCTAGGTACTATAATTTTTTCATTTTGCAGATGAGAAAACTGAGACATAGAAAGAGAGAAAAGAGTTGAAGAACCCCAAGAGCAGTCTAATTTTAACTTAGTCAACTGTTACCTTCTTTGAACAACCTTGCTGATGGTGAGGACTTTGTATTCATTATCCAAGGAGAGTTTCATGATCATTGTCTATAAGAATAATTGAGGAGAACTAAAGCAGTCTCCTGTAGAGGAGATGGTTACTAATCACAGCACACTCCAGATGAGGACAGAGTAGCAGATATCCTTGAAGATAGCACCTCAGGTGCAGTTCTAATGAGAATAAAATGGGAAGTTGATTGATTTCTTGACATGTAGAAGCTTACAGGATCCCTAGGGGATGTTGGGCAGGGCATTAAGTGAACTTCAAGTTAGCTAGAGAAATGAAGATCAGCTATTAACAATGAAGGATAGCTGCCAGAGATTGGAGGGGAAAAATGCCAGTAGGCCCAGGAGAAAACAGTGTAGTGATAATAGAAGATAGTAGATGGTGGAAGCTTTGCATCATCAGTAGTATAAGATGTGCCTTTACATATATTCCCTGGACACATGTTTACCCTACATAAGCTACCCCCTCTACTTAGGTGCTATGATCACATGCTTTCCTTATATATGTATTCAACACATGTGATTCCTATGCTACACAACACATATTGTCCTTAGGCAGGTTCACAGATGCAATGGTCTTTCAGAGGGTCCATCAATGCCACAAGTAAATGCTACAAGTAAAATTAAGGGATGTATGGCTGAGTTGGGCAAGAAAAAAGGAGGTCAGTTTATATGCAAGGTGGAGTCAGGGAATGAATGCCTCAAACAAATGAGCAGCAAGTACCTAGGAGAGTCATATGAGATAAGTTTGGATAGGTAAGGTGGAACTAGAAATCAGATTGTAGAAGGCCTTGAATGTCAGGATCTGGAGTTTGTATATTATTCAATAAGTGCAAAAGTTTCCAGCATAAGAATGACATGGTCATAGTAGCACATTAAAAAATGTGCTCAATGGTGTTGAGGGTGAAATCAATATGAGGGAAAAAGAGAAACAATTTATACCTAAATGATAAGTCTTGTCTAGACAATCATGTACTTAGGAAGAGATAAGGGCTAGAACTAGGATCAGTAGCTCACATAACTAGAGTTAGAATGTGATTTATAGGTTCCAACACACCCCTCTTATTTTACATATGACAGAAATTGAGGGGAAGTGATTTGCCCAAGGTTATGTACCTTGAATGAACATGTACACAGCAGTTGAGTGAACATGTACATGATGGGATTTAGATTTAAATGCATTCAGGTTGTCTAACTCCACATTCATTATGCCGTGTTGGGAATGGTAATGCCATCAATAGACATTGAAAAGTTTAGAAGAAAAGAAAAAAAAACAATTTTTGAGGGGGAAGAATTGTGAGTTAAGTTTTAAACTTTTGGACTTTGGTGTCTAAGAGGAGCAGTGGGTAGAATATGAGAATTACAGTTAGAAGATCTGAGTTCAAATCTTGCTTCACTCAATTACTAGTTGTGTGATCATGGACAAATGTCTTATTCTGCCCATGTACCAATTCCCTCAGCAGTAAGATGGGTATGATTATACCTGTCTTACAGAACTGTTGTGAAAAACAAATAAGATAGCACATGTAAAGTGTTTTATATACCTTAAAGTGCTATGTGATGCTTTTATCATTGTTAATGATTATTTTTTTAAAGTATTTAAAAATTATTAAATGCTACTACCACTGTTTCTAATAATAAAAATCTGGTAGAGTACTTATGAAATCTTTAAATATGTGTCAGGTAAAGTGCTAAGTGCTAGAGATACAAATGTAAATTAATCCAATAGTCCATGACTTTAAAGGGCTAACATCCTAATGTGAGGAAGAAAAAAAACACACACACACATAAGAGGTGAGCAGTTAGTGGGGTAGGAAGTAATGTGAAGGTTTATGGTATAAAACTAATTTAGAAGTGACATGGAAAACTGGCTTAGGGCAAGATAAGACAAAAGCTGGGAAATTCCAAGGTTGGGGTTGGGCAGGGGTATGCCACTTGGTAAAGGCTAGCAAATGCAAATTGTTAAATTTTCAATGTAAGCATTTACAATTTAGAAATTAGCCAACCTTACAAATTAGGGATTTATTTATTTTTTTTGTTGATTGGCTAGAATTAAGAGGAAAGTGATGGGGAAAATGATAATAATGCAGACCAGAGTTGGGGAACCTATAGCTTTGCAGTCACATATGACTCTGTAGGTCCTCAAGTGTGGCCCTTTGACTGAATCCAAACTTCATAGAACAAATAATTTTATTCAGGGGATTTGTTTTGTGAAGTTTGGATTTAATCAGACCACATTTGAGGACGTAAAGGGCCAAAATATGTAACCTCAAAACTGCAGATTACCCACCCCCGATGTAGATTAATCTTAAAAAGTGTGTGATTTCCATAGTGTTTTCCCCCAAAGAGCTGACTGTTAAACATTTACTAGCACAACCTGGGTATGGGTGGTGGGAAGATTAAGATAATGGCTAGAATACAGGTAATATAGTATAAAAATGGTTGGGAAGTAGTAGAAGAATGGAGAGCTATGTATATAAAGGAACATGAAAATCAAGATTATCAAAAGAAATTACTGAAAGAGAGCCTGGAGAGAGGTAAGAGAAGTATCCCTATGAGGGGAAAACTTAAGAAAGCTCTAAATGTAGGGGGAAGGAAGAAGCTAGTGTGGGAGGAGAAGGTGTGAACTAGAGTCAGATTCGATGATGCACACTTGTTACAAGAAATTTCTTTTTCTTTTCTCTTTTTTTCAATGAGATGGGATGTGGAAAGGAGAGAAAATAGATTTATGTTGATTAAAAAAAATAGAGATGTGGGCCACGTTGTACAGTTGTGGAATACTGAATTCCCTTTCTGATGTGGTCATTATATTGTTAGTTTTACTTTGTTACAAGAGACCTCCCAGGAAGGGGGAAGAATCTTTAAATGTCTATAATGTAATAATAAAACATTAATAAAACTTAAGAAAAAGAAACAACAAATGAGACAGAGAAGAAATAGTCATAGAGTTAACAAGAGGTGCATGAGTTTAGTGTTCAGGGAAGTGGGGGAGAGACTATCTTGAAAAAAGGTAGAGGTCTAACCTACTTTAGTGGTTGCTTAGTGAGTCACACAGTTGGTTAATAGTCCACATTCAACAATTATGGAAAATTTTTCCCCCTGCAAATTGTCTCTACATAATTGATTTGATTAATTATCGCTGACAGAAACATTCATTTTTAGAGATTCATGAAGTGATATAGAAAGCCAAATAAAACCTTTATAATTCCAGTCTAATTCCCAATGAAGAAAAAAAAGGGGTGTTGTTGGTAGATTAGCTGTATCAGCATAACTCATGCCATATAACTGTCAACATTCTCTTCTTTTCATAAAAAAATAATATCAGTTTTTGCTTTGGGTGTTTGCCTTGGTTCAATTCCCTGATAAAGCTTTAAGGATTTTCCCCCTAATACCCCTTCCCCCCTCAAATCTTACAGGACTGCTGAAATGCATATTGTTGCTGTTGTTTAGTCATTTGGTCATGTCTGACCTGGTGGACCATACAATCCATGGAATTTTCTTGGCAAAGACACTGGAGAGGTTTGCCATTTCCTTCTCTAGTGTATTAAGGCAAATAGAGGTTACACAGCTGTCAGAGGACAGATTTTAACTTAGGTCTTCCCGACTCCAGGCCCAGCACTCTATCCAATGAGCCACAAAGTCCAGTTGAATGACAAATGCTAACTCTAATTCAGCTCCTTCCTTCTCTTTAATAAATCATTCTGATTTTTCAACATTTTCATTTCTGCAGACCCATTCCATTACAGACCATACCAACTATTATTTTATCTTTTTAAGAAGTGAATAAATGTAGTGTGTCTGTTCCTTTACTCTCTTTCCCACTTCACCCAATATTATACAAAAATATGCCTATTTTGATTATCACAAATAAAAATGAGAATCTGAAGATCTGAAATTGGAAATTATAAACCACATCTATAGCAATGTGTTTGAATTCTGATTATGACAGAAAGCCTCAAGGAGAAGTAGGGGCTACCATGGGAAGGGTGATAAGGCAATGTCAATCACCTCTCACAACTCCCAGACACACTTACCCCCTGCAGCCTTGTATCATCATACTTGGCCAGAAGGTCAACCATCTAAACTGGAGCCATAATTGACTCCTTCAAATAGGACAGGGTAGGACAGAGAAGAGATATAGCCAGGGATGTAACCAGAGAGCCTTAGTCATGAGACCCTACTATTCCAGGAGGAAGGAGTCTATACTTATCTTAAAAAGACTTCCCCCAAGATTTGGCATATCTTCATTTTAAGCTCCTGCTAATCAAATGGGTAGAAAATTCTGATTCTCTACTTTGTCAGTAAACTATTCTGTCAATAAACACTCATTAAGTACCTACTATGTATCAGGGACTATATTAGGTTTTGAGTTTGAAAAGAAAAATATGAGGCAAACTTTGCCCCCAAGGAATAGCTTAGAGAGCAGGAGAGCTTCAAGACTGAGGAAGTTCCTAAGTCTAGAGTGAATCAGATGTTTTATAGGCAAGGATGGAGTCCCATTAATAGTTTTCATTGATTATCTTGTCTTTCTTGTCACAAGATAGAAAAAAATATATTAATTAGGAAGCTTGAAATTTCTGGCTTGGATGGTTCCAGTAATAGAAGGATCAATCTATCAACCATCAAGCTTTTATTAAGCACCTACTATGTGCTAGGCACTGGGATAAATACTGGATATGGGAAGGGAAAGGGAGAGTCAAGATAAGGGATGGAAAGGAAAAAAGAACAGTGAGTAGAAGGGCATGTCCAGAGCAGTTACAACTTATGACAGAGGAGGACTAGTTTCCTAAAACTAGTCATTTCCAGATTAGCATAGCTATCATGTCATCCAAAGTTGGAACTAGGGTGGAGCAGCAAGTTGGACTTTGTCTTAGGAACTGAAATTAGAAGGCTACCACTTCCTTCCCCAGGAGGCAGTCACAGACAATTTCAATGCTGGTATCAAGTGTAAAAACAGCCAAACCACAGAGGGCATTGTCCTTCATTTCTGAAACCACTTTTCTAATGTGGGCAGGACTTCTTCCTGCTTGACCCTAATTTCCTCTGCTCTAAATACTCCTTAGACTATTTTCTCCATGCTTCTGTTCTAGAACATTTCAAAAAACAAAACAAAACAAAACAAAAACAATCTGTTTTTGTCATTGGCTTTCTCTACACTCCATACCACTGACTCCTTCTGACTTGAACCTTGGACTCCATCCTTAAGTCCCTTGACTATAAGAGGTGAATTTTTAATTTATCTTTCTTTGACCTAAGTCTCTACACCACTTCTCTGGCTATCTCCAGATCATGCCACAGTGCTATAGGGAGGGGAAGGTTGCTATATAGCTAACCATTATGTGTTGCTTTCCCCTATGAGATTGTAAGCTCCTTGAGGGTAGAGACTACCTTGATATCTCTTATTTGTATCCCTAGCACTTAACACAGTGCCTGACACAGAGGAAATACTCAGTCCTGGTGTAGTTAAGTGTTATAGTGGATAGAGCTCTGGGTCTGGAGTCAGGAAGACCTGAGCTCAAATGTAGTTTCAGAAACTTAGCAGCTGTGTGACCTTAGAAGTAATTTAGTATATTTGCCTCAGTTTACTTATTTGCAAAATAGTGATAATATTATCACCTCCATTCCAGAAGAAGAAAAAAATTAGACACTTGTAAAGAACTTTGCAAACCTTAAAGTGCTATATAAATGCTAGCTATTATTATTATTATATTATTATTACATGTTTATATCATCTGTATATTTGTCTATGACCTCTTTTGACTTAAATATCTTTATCGATCTATCTATCTGTCTATCTATCAAACCTAAGAAGGAAGACTCTCCTATTACCCTTAATGACTAGAGGATTTAGGGTTTAGAGATATGAAATGTCCAAAATCACACAACTCATGAGAGTCAGAATTCAAAGCCAGCTCTCCTCAGTCCATGGTCACCAACCTCCTCACTGTGCAACAGTGCTTCTCATTAAGTATTATGGAGAGAGCAAGGATTATAATTCAGAAGATCTTGAAGTCATAAAGTAAAAGGTGAAAGGATCTCTTAAGGGCCATCTAGTCCAGCCTCTCATTTTATAAATGAGGAAGCTGAGGCCCAAAGATATTAAGTGACTTGTTGAAGGTAATATCTCTTGCCTATGCATGTCAATGTGTGTGAGTGTCTATAAAATATAATATATGCATTGCTTATGTATGTATTTATGTATGCAAGATTTTAACTTGGGTCTTCCAACTCCCTTGCTCTTTCCATAATACCATGCTGCTGTTTCTCCATAATTTCTGACATCTTGTCTGGTAATCCATCAATAAGCATGCCAATCACTTTGTCTTTTAAGGTTATGAAGCCTTTCTGTTTTTTCTTCTAGATCTTGGCATTAGATTTGCAGGTGATAGAACAAACACATTTTAAATGTGACCTCCTTCATTGACTTCTTCTAAAGGATCATCTGAAATTATTCCTGAAGGACTGAGTTTCTCTAGTCCAAAATTTGAAAGCTACTGCAAAAGTTTATGCTACTTGCTTATACGATAATAGTAAATATTGATATACTGATATATCAACATGGAGTTGTGGAAAGAGCACTGTGTTTGGAGCAAATGACTCTGGGTTTGAAAACCAGGTCTATAACTTTTTTTGTGTGACCTTGGGCAAATCACTTAGTTTCTTGATTTCAGTTTCCTCCTTACATAAAGGAAAGGTTTGACTAAATAACTACTAAGGTCACTTTCAGCTCTAAGTGCATGATGCAATGATCTTCATTAAAATAAGTTTTTCCTGTGTATTTTATCCTAAAGGAACTATAGTTTTTAACATTTGAAATCAATTCATCAATCCTGGAAAGCCTTAAATGAACTGATAGAGTAAAACAATACAAAGATGTATGTGTGTGTGTGTGTGTGTGTGTGTGTGTGTGTGTGTGTGTGTGTAATGACTATGACAGTGTAAATAGAAATAACAAAGATAGGAAGCTATGTAATTATAATAACCAACTTTGACCCTGGAGTAAAGAAAACACACTTCCATTTTTGTATATGCATCAGACTAGGTTTTTGAATGGTATATATAGTGTCAGACTTTACTGAAAAATTTGTCAGTGCTACAATTTTTTGTTATCATTTGTTCAAGAGGTGGATCACTCCGTAAGAGAGGAGGCAAAGATCTACTTGAAAATGAAGGTGATACAAAAATAACATTATATATGTTATGATATGTATATATACATATATAATTTTTAATAACAAAATATAAATTAACTCCTCTAGTACTGCCATGGCATGAATAAAAGCATCTAAACAAAATTAATTTTAAACTTGAAAAAGTCTATTTCACCACAACACTTCTAAGGTAATTGAAAGAAAATGGAGAAATAACAAAATCAGAAGGAGTAAAATTATTTCACATTCCTTCTTTCCCTGACTGGGGATGTTCAATCTTCTTCCATACTGGAGGATGCTTATTTCAACATTATGTAAAAGTCAGAAAGATTTCTCTTCTTATTCATCAGTGAACCAATTATAAATTGTAATTTTGTTGTTGTTTTGGAAGGGGAGAGGGGAGGATACTACCAAGGAAAATAAAAGCATTTGGTTTTGACTTGTGATTTCATTGACATATACTTCCTGGTGTGGAAGCTGTCTCCACTAAGGTGGATTAACAGTCCATCTGCAGCTTAGTCTTAGAAAGTTAGTGTTAAGTGATTTATTTATCATAACAATACTATTGTGTGTGAAAGGAAGGACTGGAACCCAGGAATTCTATAATTTATAAGTAAGAAAATAAGTAGAGACATATTACCAGTAAAGTATTTTTTCCTGGCTATATCATATGGCTCCCCACAGTTGATTACCCCTGACTTCCACCTACCCCCTTTTAAAAGATCTTTTGTATTTTGCATCACCTTAATTTCCAAATATACCTCTCACCCTTTTTGCTACCCAGTAGATCTTCTTCTTTAAAAAAGATTTAAAAAGAGAAAAGCAAAAGAACATTTTAGTGAAACCAACCTACATATCCAACTCATCTGACAATATATGAAATATTTTCATTCCCATAATTGTCCATCTCTGAAATGAAGGGAAGGAAACATATTTTTCTCATTTTTTTCTTCTCAGGTCAACCATGATATAATTACCAACTGTTCATTTTAATTTTATTGTTATTTTCATTTACATTGTTATAATTATTTTATATATTCATAGAATCATAAATTTAGTGTTGGAAGCGAACTTAGAGGTCACTGATTTTAATTTCTTCCTTTTATAGGAGAGGGAACTGAGGTTCATATAGTTCCCCCCACCCACCCAAGGACCAAATAGCTAGTCAGTATCTGAGACAGGATTGAAATTCAGGTTTGAATGTTGTTTTTCTTTTATTTAATTCTGTTTATTTCACTGTGAATCTATTCTTCCCATACTTTTCTGAATTCTACATATTCATCATTCATTAATTCATGTAAATTGACCAGTAAAATTGCATTACATTCTTATCTTATGATTTGTTTCACCATTCCCAAATGATTCCTACATTTAATTTACTTCCTATAACATTTTTTAAAATCCCTATTTTGTACAGAATACTGTGCGAAATGTTTTGGGGCAGAGGGAGATGCGAAGATTAAATTAGATGTGAAACCTGCCTTTATGTAGCTCTCTGTCTAAAAGGGAAATATGGTATACAATAAACTTTAATACAAAATGGTAAAAACATTAGAGAAGTGTAAAGAAAATGCCATTTAAAATATTTATTTTTAATTTATGGAATAAAAGATGTTCATGACACTACAGTTTTACTACCTATAATTTGCTATTCCTCTAAAATGTCCAATAAATTATAATGTAAATTTCTTTTTTCTTCCATCCCCCAGCCCTATCCTAAAGATGACTACCATTAGACACAAATAAATAAATATGTGTTTTTTCTTCTGATCTTGACTACATTCCATTTATTTTTAGAAAACATTTTTAAATTAATGCAATCAAAATGATCAATTTTAAACCTAACTTTGCTTTCTGTCACTTGTTTATTCATAAACTATTCTCCTATCCATATATCTGATAAATAATATGTTCCATGTTCTTATAAGTTTATTTTTTTGTTTGTAAAATCTCTATATTTAAGTCATTTATCCATTTTTGACCTATCTTGGTAAATGGTGTAAGATATGGGTATGTCCAGTTTTTGCCATGTTGCTTTCCAATTTTTTCCCTGCAAAATTTATCAAATAATTAATTCTTATCCCTAAATCTTTACACTTGTTAAATATGACGATATTATGCTTATTTGCTGCTATAAATTGTATGTCTACTCCACTGATCTTTCTTTTTCTTAGTTGAGGTAATGGAAATGTAATTTGAATTTGAAGATTCCTTTGTGTTGGCAAAGATAACAGGTATTTAGCACTTAGTAATTGATCAAGCCTCTGTTGGGGAAACCAAAGGTATGAACTCCTGTCTCGTGTTACTGATGTAATAGGAAGGGGTTGGCTGAAACAGGAAGCTAATGCTGTGTATATATAAGGAAAAGCCCCAGAGAGGCACAGTCAGAAATTCTTGGGACCAGCATCTGGTAACAGAGTAGCTACAGAAAAGTGAATGGAGAAGTGAGCCAGAATTTCTTGAGAACTTGGGGTGGTGGAGCTTCATCTGGACAGGAGCCCAGAGCCCAGAGTCCAGAGCCCAGAGGCCAAGGCCCAGAGCCAGGAGACCAGGTGACAGAGGAGCCCAGGCCAGGAGGCCAGGAACCCAGGTGACAGAGGAGTCCAGGAGAAGCATGACTGGGAGGCCGAGACTTTGTCTGTTTGTGGCTTGGTTGAGCCTTGAATTCCTGGAAGCAGAAATTGTGAAGGATCTGAGATGGACTGGACCCTGTGAACAACAGTGTGGAGGAAGACCTACCCAGAGAGCTGGACAAGGGAGTGGGAGCTGTCTGCCATTGAACCCAGGTTACAATCTGGTGAATCCAGGTAGAATCTGGGACCATGGAAGGCAATCCAGGGAATCTGAGAACTGGCCCCAAGTCAAGATGAAAAGACCTCTCCCTGGGCACTGAGTAATGATTACATTGTAGTTTACTAGTGAACTAGGGGTGGAGAATCTATAATTTCTATTGTACTTAGTGATTAATGATACTTAGTCACTGATTGCTGAATAAGTGACTAATTGAGTTAATCAATACTTTACCCCATGAGTGGAAGACTTTGCTGAATAAGTGGCTGATTGAGTTAACTTAAGAGTGCCCTGAGTGGAAGACTTTGCCTCATGACTTTGACTATTGTACTTTGAGATGCTTGCTCATTGTTCTAAATACTGTGACCATTTTTGTGAAAAATATGTGGCCATTTTAATGAAAAGCTGTTTGTGACTATAAGTTGTAGTATTGCGAATGCTGTACCTTGATTTTCTGTGAATGTTTTACTTTGATTTGTTATGGAATAAATAGAGTGTTCACTATACTGTGTAATCAGAACCTTAAAAGCTACTCACAGTAGCATTCTTCTGGAAAGCTTCTGTGCATGGTATTACAGTCAATACCAGATAGTTTTGATAATCACTGCCTTACAATTCAGTTTAAAGTCTGATAATGCTAAGCCTTCTTTCTTTACACATTTTCATTCTTTCTTTTGAGATTATATATTGTAGCGGCAAGCACCCCAATATCCCCAGGGTGACTGCCAACACAGGTTCTTAGACCTGCTTTTCAAAAGGAAAGCAACTCAAAATCAGTTAACAAGCTTACTTTAATCAAACAAACATACATTACCTAGTTCAGGGGAAAAAGGTCAGCACCCCGAACTTCAGAGTTACAGAACTTACAGATCAAACAGACAGGCTTCCAAACTGTCCTACCATTATATCAATACCAAATCACAGTTACCAGAGAGGGAAGTATCAACATCTGGGTTTTCAAAGCCGGGGGGCTCTCAACAACGGCTTCCCAGAGTCTCATCTGGTCAAATCACACAGCACTTCTCAAAGTGAGCCCCAAAGCAAAGCCTCTCCTCAGGGCTTATATAGCCTTCTCTTGGCTCAGAGAATGTAACAACCTCCTTGACCCACTGCCCAATCACAAAGTATCAAGGTGTGGGCTTTCCTGAAAAACAAGCCTTCCACCACAGGCTCCAGGTGCACTTAAGCGCTAGGGGCAGGGAAGATCTTTAAATTTGCATTTCCATTATATATATATATATATATATATATATATATATATATATATATATATATTTTTTTTTTTTTTTTTGCTTTTTGGAGAGAAGAAGGTAGGGCAATTGGGGCTATATGCCTTGCCCAAGGTCACACAGCTAGTTCTGTATTGTGTCTGAGGCCAGATTTGATCTCAGGTCCTCCTGACTCTATGGCTGGTGCTCCATTCACTGTTCCACCTAGCTGCCCCTCCTTTGATATTCTTGACTTTTTGTTTTTTTCAAATGAAATTTGTTACAATTTTTTTTTTGATTCAGTAAAGAACAATTTGGTAATTTAATTGGGATAGCATTGAATATATAAGTTATTTTGAATAAAAATCATCATTTTAATATTGACCCTACCCATGAATAATTAATATTTCTCCAATTATTTTAAATTTAATTTTGTTTTTATAGAAATATTTATTTTTACAATTTTGTTTCTATAGCTCCTGGGTTTGTTTGGGCAGGTGTACTCCCAGGTATTTAATACTGTCTAGAATTATTTAAAATGGGGTACTTTTTATAATCTCTTCTTGCAGAGTTTTCTTTGTTACATATAGGAATGCTGATAATTTATGTGGATTTACTTTAAACCCTGCTACTTTGCTAAAATTATTATTTCTTTCAACTAACTTTTTAGTTGAATCTTTGGGATTTTCCTACAATATCATCATTTAATTTGCAAAAAGAGATAGATTTCTTATCTCATTCGCTAATCTGATTTCTTCTATTTCTCTTTCTTCTCTTATTGCTATATATGGGATTTCTATTACAGTATTGAATAGTATTTGTGACAGTGAGCATCTTTATTTCTCACCTGATTTTACTGAAGATTCTAGTTTATCGCCATTACAAATAACACATGCTGATAACTTTAGATAAATGCTATTTATCAATTTAAGAAAAAACCCATTTATGCCAGTACTTTCATATATTTTTAAAATAAAAATAAGTATTGAACTTTATCAAAAGCTTTTGCATCTTTTGATGTCATCACCTGCTTTTTTTAAAACTTTATTATTGATACAACAAATTGTGTTAATAATTTTCCTTATATGAAGCAATCTCTGCATCCCTGGCATAAATCCCATTTGATCATAATGTATAATCTTTGCAATATATTGTTGTAAACTTTTAGCTAGCATTTTATTTAGGATTTTTGCATTCATATTCATTAATTAAATTGTTCTATAATTTTCTTTTTCTGTTTTTACCCTTCTTGGTTTAGATATCACAATCATTTTTTTCATAAAAGGAATTTTGGTAGGATTTCTTCTTTATACTTTATTCCAAATAATTTATTTAATGTTGGAACTCATTTATCCTTAAATGTTTGATAGAATTCACTTGTAAGTCCATCTGGTTCTTCTCTTAAGAAGTCCATTTATGGTCTTTTCAATTTCTTTTTCCATATTAGATGTATATAATTTTCTATTTCCTCTCCTATTAAGCTAAGCAATCTATATTGTTGTAAATATTCTTCCATTTCACTTAAATTGTTAAATGTGTTGGCATATAATTCGGCAAAATAACATAAATATTTTAATTTCATCTTCATTAGTGGTATATTCACCCTTTTCATTTTCAATACTAGCAATTTGGTTTCCTTATCTCATTTAAAAAATCAAAATAGCCAGTTGTTTATCCATTTTATGTTTTCTTCCATAAAATCAATTCCTACTTTTATTTATTAATTAAATGATTTGTTTTACTCTCAGTTTTATTAATCTCACCTTTAATATTTTAGGATTTCTAATTTGGTTTTTAATTGGGGATTTTAAATTTGTTCTTTTTTTGTTTTTAAAAATTGCATGAGTAGTTCATTGGGCTTCTCTTTCTCTATTTTATTGACATAAGCATTTAGAGATATACATTTTTCTCTGAGACTTTCTTTTGCTGTATCCCATAGGTTTTGGTATATTGTCTTATTAATGTCATTCTCTTTAATGAAATTATTGGTTGTTTCTATTATTTGTTCTTTAACCCACTCATTCTTTTTTTTTTATTAAACAAATGCTTTATTAACTTCTGTTTTACATCATTCATTTCCACCAGATTTTGTATTACAATCATTTTCCCCCTGTTATTCCCCTACCCAACCTCCCAGAATAGCAGTCCCACAAGATATCGTTTCCTCCAATCTGCTCTCTCCCATACCTTCTCCCATACCCCCATCGACTTTTCCATTAGAGGAAGGTGAATCTTTGTGTCCCAGTGCTTGCACATGTTATCTCCCTATTACAAGCAAAAGAGTATTAATAATAGTATTTATATATATTTGAAACATTTAATCTTAAGACCTTGAATTTCAGATCCATTTCCTTCCTCCCTTGTCACCCATTCCCTCTTGGGAGATAAGTAATTCAGTATATGTTGTACATGTCTAGCTATGCAAAACATTATCATAGTAGATATATTTTACAAGGCTGCTTATAATTCCCTCCCACTCATCTCACCCCCCACCCGGTCCATTCCCTACATGACCCTGTCCCTCTTCTACAGTGGGTACTTCCAACCTCCCCTCCCCCCAAGGATGCCCTCCCATCCATCATCCCTCCTCTTATCCACCTTCCCCCTATTCTGCGGCAGGTTGAGATATCCCATTTAGTATGTATGTCATTCTCTCCCTGAACCAAATTCAATGATAATGTGGATTTGCCTTTTTTTTTCCCTTCCTATTCTCCCCCTCCCTTGCAACCACTTCCCCTTGCTTCTTCTACATGAGATAGTTTACCCTACCCTGTCTTTCCCCATCTCCTCTTGCCACTTTCCTCTCTCACCTCATAATTTCATCCCTTGAGTATTCTCCCTTCCCAACAAATTCAACCTATGCCCTCTATCCATATATACTGTAACCATATACACACACATTCACATATGTATTCATATGACCACACACCCTTCTTCCATTATTTTCATAGTGAGAAAGATATCATCAGTCACAGTTATTGCTTTTCCATATAGGAATGTAAATAGTTCAACTTTGATAAGTTCCTTTTGATTTCTTTTCCCTGATCACCTTCTCAGGCATCTCTTGCTTCTTGTGTCTGGATGTCAAATTTTCTATTCAATTCTGGTTTTGTCCTCAAGAATGCCTGAAAGTCCTCTATTCCACTGAATGACCATATTTTCCCCTGAAACAAAATACTCAGTTTTGCTGGGTAGGTGACCCTTGGGTTCATTCCCAGTTCTTTTGCCCTCTGGAATATCATATTCCATGCCCTTCGATCCCTCAGTGTAGAAGCTGCCAGGTCCTGGGCTATTCTGATTGTGTTTCCACAATATTGAAATTGTTTCTTCCTGGCTGCTTGTAGTATTTTCTCCTTGATCTGGGGATTCTGGAACCTGGCTATAATATTCCTGGGAGTTTTCTTTTTGGGATCTTTTTCAGGAGGTGATCGGTGGATTCTTTCAACCTCTATTTTGCCCTCTGGATCTAAAACATCAGGGCAATTTTCCTTGAGAATTTGTTGAAGGGTGATTTCTAGGTTCTTTCTTTGATCATGGCTTTCAGGTAGTCCAATAATTTTTAAATTGTCTCTCCTGGATCTTTTTCCAGGTCAGTGGTTTTTCCCATGAGATATTTCACATTGCCTTCTAATCTTTCATTTGTTTGGATCTGCTTAACAGCATCTTGATTTATCACAAAGTCATTAGCTTCCATTTGCTCCAGTCTAACTCTGAAGGAATGAATCTCCTCAATGAACTTTTGAGATTCTTTTTCCATCTGGCAAATTCGACTTTTTCAGGCATTCTTCTCCTCATTGCCCTTTTGGGCCTCCTTTGCCATTTGAGCTAGTCTATTTTTTAAGGTGTTGTTTTCCTCAGTCAGGCTGTTGACCCTCATTTCATACTTTTCCTGCATCCTTCTCATTTCTCTTTCCAATTTTTCCTCCACTTCTCTTATTTGATTTTTAAAGTCCTTCTTAAGGTCCTCTATGGCCTGCAACCCACTCATGTTTTCCCCTGGGGCTTTTGGAGCAGGACTTCTGACCTCACAGTCCTTTTCCTGCTCTATGCCCCCAAAATAGGAGTCTAGGGTTGCATTTTTCTGTTTCCTTTGCCTTGGCATGTTGCCACTTGATTACCTGACTTTTGGGCTTGTTGCCACACTATGACTTTAAGGCCAGCTAGAGGAATTTTCGTTCCGAACGTGTGGGGGGCAACTTCTGTTTCTGGCAAGCTGTAAACCGACCCACAACTTCCACCCTAGATCACAATCCAGATCCAGGGAGGTTACAGCAAGAGCGATTACCCCCCAAGACTGATCGCTGGATCTCCCTACAATTAATTGCAGGCCAAGAGCTGGAGCTGCCTCTGAAAACTACAAAATGGCACCGTCTCCTCAGCGGCTTCTAGCCCCCAGGGGAGGGAGCCAACCCATTCCCCCAAAAACAGGTCCCAAAGTCCATAGGACACTAACCTCTTACTTTGTCCTAGGCATGTCTATGTTGATAATTCTAGAGTCGCCACAGCTGCTGGTGTTCTGGGGTTCCTCCAGCCGGCTGCTGGCCCTGCCGCCCTGGGGCTAAAACCTCGACTCAGGAAGACCTGGGCTCCGCTCGGCTCTGCTTCCTGCACTCTTCGCGTTGAGCGCTGCAGGCTCCCAGACCGCTGCGCTGGTCCTTCCTGCAGGGCTGCTGGGCTGTCCTCAGCGGGATGTTAGCTTCTCTGTGTCGTTCTGTGGGTGCTGGGGCTCCAGAATTTGTTCAGAGTCCCCTTTTACATAGTTTGGGGGGAATCTGGGGGCAGAGTGGCTTGGATGAGCTGTTTCTACTCCGCCATCTTGGCTCCGCCCCCTCTAACCCACTCATTCTTGAACATTAGCTTTTAAAATCTATTTCCTTGGTTCCTTATTAAATAGAATTTAATTGTATTTTGATCTGAAGAGGATACTTTTAATATTTCTGCTTTTCTACTCTTAACTATAATGTTTTAAAGTACTAAGATATGGCCAATCTTTGTAAAGGTACCATGAACCACTGAGAAAAAAGGTGTATTCCTTTTTATTTCCATTCAATTCTCTTAAGATATCTGTCATATCATCTACTTAAAATTATGTTGACTTCTTTAACTTCTTTCCTATTTATTTTTGATTTAGATTTAAGTACCCTACTAACACAGTAGTACTGTCTATCTCCACTTTTAATTCATTTAATTTTTATTTAAAAAAAATTCGATACTATAGTATTTAGTGCATATAGGTTCAGTATTGAAATTGTTTCTTTGTCTAGGGTTCCTTTCATCAAAATGTAGTTACCCCACTTATCTCTTAATGAATTCTATTTTAGCCATAAGTTTGTCTGAAATAATTGCTACCTCTTTTTTTTTTTTGCATCAGTTGACACTTAAAGAATTCTACTCTACCCTCCATTTTAATTCTTTATGTATTTCTCATTCCGAAATATGTTTCTTGCCAACAATATACCATTGGGTTGTGCTTTTTAATCTGTTCTCCTATCCATTTCCAGTTTATAAGTCAGTTCATCCCATTCACATTCAAAGTTGTAATGACTAGTTGTGAATTTCCTGTCATCTTATTTTTACCCACTATTTTCCTTCTCAGTCTTTTTTTTTAACCTTTCTCTGTCACCTTATATTTTCCCCTTACATTATTATTACTTATTTTACCCGCTCCTCTAAACCCTGCCTTATCTTCTCCCTCTACCATTTTAATCTTATTCTATATCCCATTTTAAAAGTCCCTTCCAACCCTATCCCCTCAATTTTCTCTCCTCTCCAGAAGTTCAGAAGATTCTTAAACTTCTTCAGATGTACACTTTGTTTCCTCTTTAAGCCAAAAGAGAGTAAGCCAAACTATGAGCCCTCCACCCTGACCTGTTTTCTCTGTATTAGTTCTTCCTTTCATGGCCTTTTTTTGGAAATAAGCGCTCCTTTTTACCTTTTCCTACCCACTTTTGTTTTATACAACTCAGCCACCTTTCTTTCAAGTTATCTTAGCAGTTATAGAATTTTAAAGAATACTGATAACACGTTCAGATAAGTAAACAGTTTAACTTTTATCAGACTTATAACTAGTCTTTAATGATTTCTTTATATTTCTTCTAGATCCTTTATACAGAATTATCCATTAAATTCTGGTCTTTTTGTTACAAATACCTGAAGGATGCAATCCCAGCTCCTTTGCTCTTCAAAATAAATGTTCCCAGAACTATGGTCTTCTATTGCAGAAGCTGCTAAGTCTTGTGAAATGCTGATTGTTTTTTCCACAGTATTTAAATTGGTTTTCTTTTCTTGTTGCTTGAAATATTTTCCATTTAACCTGGGAATTTTGTAACGTTGGGATCATTCATGCAACTTTGCTTTGTAAGATCTCTTTCAGGAGATGATGGGTATGTTCTTTCTATTTGCACTTGATTTTCTTGTTCTAGAACTTCAGGACAATTTTCCCTAAAAATTTATTGTAGTATTATATCCAGATTCCTTTTTTTTTTTAAATCATAACTTTCAGATAGTCAGACAGTTCTTATCTTTTCTCTCCTTGATCTGTTCTCTAGATCAATTGTTTTTCCTTTCTTTTTTAAATTTTAAATTCATTTATTTATTTTTAGTTTTCAACAGTCATTTTCACAATATTTTGAGTTACAATTTTCCTCCCTGTCTTTCTCCTACTCCCCACCCCAAGAGAGTGAACCTATTGAATACCCCTCCCCCCTTTTTCTTTCTTGTATCCTCTCCTATGCCCTCTCTAACTTTCTTGTAGGGCTAGATGGATTTGTATGACCCATTGCATATATAGCTTATTTCCCAGTTGCATATAAAAATAGTTTTTAACATTTATTTTTAAAACTTTGAGTTTCAGGTTCTTTCCCTTCTTCCCTCATCACCCACCCCCAATGAGAAGACAAGCAATTCAATATAGCTTGTACATGTGTAGTTATGCAAAACGTTTCCTTAGTAGTTATATTGTGAAAGACTAATTATATTCCCTTACATCCTATCATGCTACCCACTTATTCTATTTTCTCCTTTGACCTTGTCCCTTTTCAAAAGTGTTTGCTTCTAACCACCCTCTCCCCCAATCTGCCCTCCCTTCTATCATCCCCCCCTTATCTCCTTCTCCCCTACTTTCTTGTAGGGTAAGATACCCAATTGAGTGTGTATGCTATTCCCACCTTAAGTCAAATTCAATGTTTGAGTCATTCCCTTTAACCTTTCTTCTCTCCCCCTCCTTTGTAACAGTTTTCTCTTGCCTCTTTTATATGAGATAATGTACCCTATTCTATCTCTCCCTTCCTCCTCCTCCTGTTATATTCTTCTCTCACCTCTTAATTTTAATTTTTAGAATCATCCCCTCATATTCAACTCATCCTGTGCCCTCTATGTATACATGTATGTACATATGCACACCCTTATATATTTATATGCAAATATACACTCCTACACACACACACACACACACACACACACATATATATATATATATACATATACATATATATTCCTTTCAACTGTCCACATACTGAGAAAAGTCATGAGTTACAATTATTGTTTTTCCATGTAGGAATGTAAATAGTTCAACTTTAATAAATTCCTTATAAATTATTTTTGCTGTTTACTTTCTCATGCTTCTATTGCTTCTTGTATTTGAAAATCAAATTTTCTGTTCAGCTCTGGTTTTTTTTTTTTTCATGAAGAATGCTTGAAAGTCCTCTATTTCATTGAATGTTCATATTTTCCCCTGAAGTATTGTACTCAGTTTTGCTGAGTAGGTGATTCTTAGTTTTAATTTTGGCTTCTTTGATCTCCAGAATATCATATTCCAAGCCCTTTGATCCCTTGATGTGGAAGCTGCTAGGTCTTGTGTTATCCTGATTGTGTTACTCAAATTGCTTCTTCCTGAATACTTGTAATATATTCTCCTTTACCTGGGAACTCTGGAATAGGGCTATGATATATCTAGGGGTTTTCTTTTGGGGATCTTTTTTAAGAGGCAATCTGTGAATTCTTTTAATTTCTATTTTGCCATTTGGTTCTAGAATATCAGGGCAATTTTCCTTCAGAATTTCTTGAAGGATGATTTCTAGGCTCTTTTTTTGATCATGACTTTCAGGTAGTACAAAAATTTGTATGTTATCTCTCCCGGATCTATTTTTCAGGTCGGTGGTTTTTCCAATGAAATATTTCACATTGCCTTCTATTTTTTTCATTTGTTTGCATCTGTTTTATAGTATCGTGGTTTCTCATAAAGTCACTAGCTTCCATTTGCTCCAGTCTAATTTTGAAGAAATTATTCTCTTCAGTGAGCTTTTGAAATTCCTTTTTCATCTTGTCAATTTAGTTTTTAAAGCATTTTTCTCATCATTATTTTTTGGGCCTCTTTTGCCATTTGAGTCAGTCTAATTTTTTTAAGGTGTTATTTTCTTCAGTCAGGTTGTTGACTCACTTTTCATGATTTTTTTGCATCATTCTTATTTCTCTTATTTTTCCTCCACATCTCTTAAATCCTTTTGAAAATCCTTCTTGACCTCTATGGCCTGTTACCAGTTCTTATTTTTCTTGGAGGATTTTGATGCAGGAATTTTGACATTGTTGTCTTTTTCTCATTCCATGTTTTGATTCTCTTTGTTCCCTAAAATGTATTCTATAGTCTGATTACGCTTCCTCTGTTTGCTCATGTTGCCACTCAATTACTTGACTTCTGAGCTCTTTGCCATGGTAGAACTCTGCTTCCAGAGTGGAAAGAGCCATTTCCCAAATTTCTTGGGTTTTGTACAGCTGTTGTTAGAATTGTTGTCAGCGCTGTGAGGGGGACAGCCTCTCTACAGTTACTACAACTCTGGCATGCTAGCATTCCTCACCCCAGGACCACCACCTAAGATTATGGCCCAGATCCAAGCAAGTCAAAGCAAGAGCAATTACCCTTTGAATGGTCCCTTGATCCCCCTACAATTTGCAGGAACTCCATTGGCAGCCATGGGGCAGCAGCTATAGCTGCAGTCTTTGGGTCAGAGGGCTCTCTTCTTTCAGCCAGGTCCAGCAGAGTTCCCTATTGACCTTTTATTTTATCTTTTGCTTTTAGGGGTTGAAAATTCTAGAAACCACCACAGCTTCCAGTGTTTCATTCTCCTGAAGTCTGCTCCAGCCAGCTTCAGCTTCATGTGTAGGCAGTTGCAGCTGACATAAGACTGTGTTTGACTCCAGTCCAGTGCTATAGACCCTTCCTGTTGGGCTACCAAGCTGCCTTCAGTGGGAGATTGGTTTCTCTCTGTCACTTTGTAGCTTCTGTAGCTCTAAAAATTTTTTAGAGTCATTTTTTACAAGTATTTTTTACAAGTATTTTACAAGTAAAAGCAATTTCCTGATTTTACTCTGTCATCTGGGCTGTGCCCCCTGATCAATTGTTTTTCTAATGATATGTTTCATACTCTCTTCTATTTTTTCCAGTTTTATCATATCTTGGTGGCTTATAATGTTAATCAATTCCACTTCTCTTGATTCTACTTCTCACGGAGTTATTTTCTTCCTTAAGATTCAGTATCTCCTTTTTTTTTTTTAATTAAACAAATGCTTTATTAACTTCTGGTTTACATAATTCATTTCCACCAGATTATGAGTTACATTTTCCCCTATTTTTTCCCTACTCACCACCCCAGAATAGCAGTCCCACCAGATATACCCTCATCCAATCTGCTCTTTCCCATATCTTCTCCCATACCCGCTTCAACTTAGCCATTAGGGCAAGGTGAATCTCTGAGCCCCACTGCCTGGACATCTTATGAAACATTTAATTTTAAAACTTTGATTTTCAGATCCATTCCCTTTCTCCCCTGTCACCCACTCCCTCTGAGAAGATAAGCAATTCAGTATGTGTTGTACATGTTTATCTATGCAAAACATTACCATAGTAGATATATTGTAAAAGACTGCTTATATTTCCCTCCCACCTGTCTCACCTCCCACCTGGTCCATTCCCTACTTTGATCCTGTCCCTCTTTGATAGTGGGTACTTCTAACCTCCTCTCTCCCGAGAATGCCCTCCCCTCCATCATCCTCCCTCTCATCCCCCTTTCCCCTACTCAGGAGAGTGAGTGAGGGTAAGATATTCCATTTAGTATGTATGTGATTCTCTCCTTGAGCCAACTTCAATGAGAATATGCTTTTGCCTTTTTGCCTTCCTGTTCTTCCCCTCCCCTGCAACTACTTCCCCTTGCCTCTTCTACATGAGATAGTTTGCCCTACCCTGTCTCTCTCCATCTCCTCTTGCCACTTTCCTCTCTCACTTCTTGACTTCACCCCTTAAGAATCATCCCTTCCTTGGGGCGGCTAGGTGGCGCAATGAATAGAGCGCCGGCCCTGGAATCAGAAGGACCCGAGTTCGGAGCCGGCCTCTGACACTCAATCCACACAAACAAAAACCTAGCCGTGTAACCTTGGGCAAGCTACCCAACCCCAATTGCCCCAAAGGGGCAGCTAGGTGGCGCCGTGAGCAAGAGCGCTGGCCTAGGAGTTTGGACGACCCGAGATCAGATCCAGCCTCAGAAAATGAGCACCCACACATAAATAATGACTAGCTGTGTAACCTTGAGCAAGTTACTTAACCCCAATTGCTTTAAAAAAAAAATTAAAAAAAAAAAAGAATCATCCCTTCCTTGGGGCGACTAGGTGGCTCAGCGAGCAGAGAGCCAGCCCCAGAGCCAGAAGGACCCGAGCTCGAATCTGGCCCCAGACACCCAGCACACAAACAAAAACCCAGCCACGTGAACCTGGGCAAGTCACCCAACCCCAATTGCCCTCCAAAAAAAAAATAATCATCCCTTCCCATCAAATTCAACCTGTGCCCTCTATCCATGTATACCTGTGAACATATGCCATGTACCCTTCTTCAATTATTTTCATAATGAGAAAGGTTTCATCAAATACAGTTATTGTTTTTCCATGTAGGATTGTAAATAGTCCAACTTTGATAAGTTCCTTTTGATTTCTTTTCCTTGATTACCTTCTCAAGCATCTCTTGCTTCTTGTGTCTGAATGTCAAATTTTCTATTCAACTCTGGTTTTTCATCAAGAATGCTTGAAAGTCCTCTATTCCACTGAATGACCATATTTTCCCCTGAAACAAGATACTCAGTTTTGCTGGGTAGGTGACCCTTGGGTTCATTCCCAGCTCTTTTGCCCTCTGGAATATCATATTCCATGCCCTTCTATCCCTCAATGTAGAAGCTGCCAGGTCCTGTGCCATTCTGTTTGTGTTTCCACAATATTGAAATTGTTTCTTCCTGGCTGCTTGTAGTATTTTCTCCTTGATCTGGGGATTCTGGAACCTGGCTATAACATTCCTGGGAGTTTTCTTTTTGGGATCTTTTTCAGGAGGTGATCTGTGGATTCTTTCAACCTCTATTTTGCCCTCTGGGTCTAAAACATCAGGGCAATTTTCCTTGAGAATTTCTTGAAGGGTGATTTCTAGGTTCTTTCTTTGATCATGGCTTTCAGGTAGTCCAATAATTTTTAAATTATCTCTCCTGGATCTATTTTCCAGGTCAGTGGTTTTTCCCATGAGATATTTCACATTGCCTTCTATTCTTTCATTTGTTTGGATCTGTTTCATAGTATCTTGATTTCTCATAAAGTCACTAGCTTCCATTTGCTCCAGTCTAACTCTGAAGGAATGAATCTCCTCAGTGAGCTTTTGAGATTCTTTTTCCATCTGGCAAATTCGACTTTTTAAGGCATTCTTCTCCTCATTGCCTTTCTGAGCCTCTTTTGCCATTTGAGTTAGTCTATTTTTTAAGGTGTTATTTTCCTCAGTCAGGCTGTTGACTGTCATTTCATACTTTTCTTGCATCTTTTTCATTTCTCTTCCCAAATTTTCCCCCACTTCTCTTATCTGCTTCTTAAGGTCCTCTATGGCCTGTAGCCAGCTTGTATTTTCATTTGGGGCTTTTGGTGCAGGAGTTCTGACCTCACAGTCCTCCTCCATGCTTTGAGCCTCTTTGCCCCTAAAATAGGAGTCCAATGTTGAACTTTTCTGTTTATTTTGTTTCATTTGCCTAGGCATGTTGCCACTTAATTACTTGATTTTTTGGGTTTGTTGCCACAGTAGGACTCTGCCACCAGACAGGGGAGCTTCCGCCCAAATGTGGGGTCTTCACAACTTCTGCCAGTTGGGTGGCCTCTGTAAAGCCTCCACCCACTCTGGCAAGTTGGATACCCACCCCAAACTTCCCCCCCAGACCACAATCCAGATCCAGGCAGTTTAAAGCAAAAGCAATTAACCCCTAGACTGATTGCTGGATCTTCCTACAGTTCACAGACCAGGAGCTAGAGCCACTACTGAGGCTGCAAAATGGCTTCTGTGCAGCTGTTTCTTCAGCAGTTTTTTGCCCCCAGGGGAGGAAGCCACGTGTTCCCCAAATACTGGTCCCAATGTCCATAGGGCACTAACCTCTCACTTTGTCCTAGGCATATCTATGCTGATAATTCTGGAATCTCCACAATTGCTAGTGTTCCCGGCTGCCCTGGGGCTAAAACTTCGGACCTGGGCTCAGCTCTGTGGGCTTCGCTGTGCTGCCTGCTCTCAGAGTGCTGCGCTGGCCGCTCCCTGCAGGGCTGCTGGGCTGTCCTCAGCAGGAGGTTAGCTTCTCTGTGACGTTCTGTGGGTGCTGTGGCTCCAGAAGTTGCTTGGAGCTCCTTTTCACATTGTTTGAAATTTGTGTGGGACAGAGCACATTGGAAATGCTGTTTCTACTCCGACATCTTGGCTCCGCCTCCAGTATCTCCTTTTCTAATTAGTTAACTTTCTTTTCATGATTTTCTTGGATTGCTTTTATTTTTTCTAATTTTTCCTTTCTTGCTTTTATTTTTTCTAATTTTTCCTTGTTCTATCTTAGTTTAAATTTTTTCCCTTTTTTCTTATTTTGTTTTTTAATTCCTTTTTAAGTTCTTCTAAGATTTCTTTTCATCCTTGTGACTATTTGATGTTACTCTTTAGGGTAGGAGTGACTTTTTTTTAACCTCACTATTTTCCTCTGAATGTGAATCCAGTTCTTCTTTTATACCAAAGTAACTATCAGTGGCTTTCCTTTGCTTACTCATATTTGTTTCATTTTATTTTAATAGCTTGATATTATTATTATCAAATTTTAATCCTGAGTTGTGGGTAATATTGTTCTAGGCTTCCAGTCCTTCTTACTGTTGTTTTCTGAAATCTGTCTAGGGGCTCAACCTCAGGGACACCTGTCTTCCTCTTCTAAACCCCAGCCACGTTATCCCAAAAATTTTTTCTCACTCCCTGTGATACAGGTATCACACTCACCCTGCTCATGCCTCCTCACTTACAACCCAGGTGGGAGATCATGTTTGGTCAGCACCACCAGGCCTGACTTCCAGAAACAGCAGGGGTTCTGCAATCTTTTCTCACTCAGCATATGTTGTTCTTTACATAAAAGTTTATGAGGTAAAAGTTCATGAGGTGAAAGTTCCTGAGACTGTGAAGTAAAAGTGCATGAGGTAAAATTTCTTGAGTTCACGAGTAAGGTAAAAGTTGAGTTGAAATTTCTTGAGAAGTCCAGTCTGCTTCCCAACACAAGCTGCTCCAGGGCCTACTGTTTGTTGATTCAGTAGCATCAGTGTGGAGGTGTCTATGCTTCACTCAGATCAAACTTCAGCCTCTAATGTCTTCTTTGGTGACTTCTCAAGACTTCTTAGGAGGAAAGCTGCTTTACCCCTCTATTTTTGCTGCTTTATGTTCATTTCATGGTGATTTTCATTTTCTTTGTGGAGTAAAACTGGAGAGACTGGAAATTTCTGACCTATTCTGCCATCTTCCCAGAATGCAATTTCAAGAACATAATATTAAAATTTTGTAGGAACAGTATGGTTTACTGAAAGAAATAGTAGGTTTGAATTCAGGAGGAGTGGACTCAAAACTTCAATTTGATATTTACTCCTTTTATCTTTGGACAATTCACTTCATGGTGGTCTCTATTTCTTAATCTATAACATGAATTCATTGCCTGGACAATCACTGAAGTTCCTTTCAGATAAAAATGCTATGGTTGTCTTACGGATGTTGATGGGAGAGGATGGGGAAAGGGATTATGGAAGAATTCAGAGAAGAGATGCTATTTCAACTAAGCCTTCAGAGATGGAGAGGATTTTAATTGGTCAAGGTGAAAGCCAAAGTCTGTGGGGGTGTTTGGGGCATTCTAGGAACAGAGGATAGTTTGAACAGACACAGAAATGATACTGTATGGAAAACATAAGGACATGAAAAAGCATCCATTTGAGCAAGATTATTGTGGATGTAGGAAGGAGAGGAACTCATTTCAGTGTAGTATCCCTTAATTTTCCTATTTTACATTGGTCTCTCCTCTTTAATTTTCAAAATACTATAACACCTTTTCTGCATCATTAATCCTCCAGGAAAATGAGAATGATTAAAACATTTTGTAGTATTAGATCCTTTATTTAAACTTCAATTTAATTAAATTGGATGAACATTTATTGAACAACTGTTCAAGGTACTATATTAGCAATTGGGGAATTAAAAAAAAATTTCCTTTATATTAGGAATGGGGTAGCCATCAACAATCATAAACTTTGGAAGACATAAAGAGAAATGAGGAGACTCAAGACCATATAGGAAACTGTGTACTCCATATAGTGCTTTTAAAATATGTATGTATTTGTATATACACATACACAAAAACATAGATACACATATATGTTAAAAAGGGAAGAGAAGAGTGATAAAGAAGTGGTCAAAATTGTATAACTTGTTTCTACCTACTTCAGCTTGGGGGTGCACATATGTGTTTGCCCATGAATTTCGGGATAGCTGAACAAACTGTGACATATAAAGATAATGGAATATTGTTGTGTAACAAGAAATGAGAGTATGATGGATTCAGAGAAATAAGAAGACTCATGAAATAATGCAGGATTAAGCAAGCAGGTTCAGAAGATACATTTATGCGATATATAAGGAGAAATCCTTTTGAAAGATCTCAAAAGTTTAATTAATGACCAATTGTGATCTCAAAAGATTAATGACAAAGGATTTCTTCCTCCTCTGAGTAGAGAGATGATAGCCTAGAAATACAGAATAAGAAATGAATTCTAAGATGTAATCATATCTTACTACTTGTGGGCAGTGAAAAATATGGGGGAAAAGGTGACCAGAATTGCAGATTTATACCTTTATTCTCATTTCCCTGTGTAACTTTTAAAATTCTTTATCCATGTTCTTTTTCTTTCATATACTTAGCCATTTCCTTGTTCATCCTAAATAGAAAAATCACTTTGTCTCGAATATGTATAATTAAAAAACAAGATATTGGCTACATATAAGAATTTATCTCCTGTTTCATACATCTAGGCCCTCACATATTTACTAAGAGGTAGAAGAAATGCTTTGAGGCCTTTCAGAGATATTTCCCACACACATCACTTAACTGTATAGAAATGTTAAAGATGAATTATGGCACCTGCTCTTAATAAATTTAATGATTATTAGAGCAGAAAAGGAAAAATAAAACCTACAAAACTAAAAGGCAAATTCAAATAAAATAAATGTGTAATAGATTTACAAATTATTGTCTGAGGAAGGAGTAACTACTTCTGCCTGGATATATGACAGGAGTCTACATGGATATAGCTACTGTGATAGGCATCGAAGCTTAACAAGAATTTTGTGACTATCCAAGCATAATATGTTTCCTTATATGTAAAATGGGAAGGAAACAACCCCTTTTAAGTACCTGCTATGTTCCATGCACAATGCTAAAATGATTTACAGATATTATCTCATTTGAACCGTGCAACCACCCTGAGGGGTCAGAGGTCAGTGCCTTTATTATCCCTATGTAATAGTTGAGAAAAGTAAAGCAATTCAAGGTTAAGCAATTTACCCAGGGTCACAATTAGTAAGTATCTGAATTCCAATTTGAGCTCAGGTCTTCCTGTTTCCAGACCTAGTACTGTCCTCTGAGCCACCTAGTATCCTCATGATAAAAGATCATAATACTTATACCACTATGTTGTAGAATTGCTGGGGGGAAGATACTTTGTAGAAGATGCCTTAAAGCTCCAAAATAACAAATGATGATGCTATTGACTCATTCTCATCTTTTGTTGAGGAGTTCAGATGGAAATCATCTGAGGCAATGTTATAGGAATGTACATTTTTAAGATCTTCTCTGCCCCTAGGCCCTTTTATAGCTTTAAGTGCACCTGGAGCCTGTGGCAGGCGGCTTGTTTTTCAGGAGACAATTTTTGATTGGACAGTGGGTCAAGAGGGTTGTTACATTCTCTGAGCCAGTTGAAGGCTATATAAGCCCTGATGTAAGGCTTTGTTTGGGGGCTCACTTTGAGAAGTGTCATGTCATTTGACCAGATGAGACTCTGGGCGGCCTTTGAGATCCCCCAGCTTTGAAAAACCCAGATGTTGATGCTAGTTACTGACTAGGTATGGATGTAATGGTTGGACAGTTGGAGGCCTGTCTGCTTGACCTTTATGTTTCTGTCTTCTTGTAAATTCTGCTTCTTACCTGTGTATACTCTGAATTTCGGGGTGCTAGTTTTTTTCCCTGAACTAGGTAAATTATATGTTTGATTGATTAAAGCAAGATTGTTAACCCATTTTGAGTTGCTTTCCTTTAGAAAAGCAGATCTAAGAACATGTGTTGGCAGCCACCCTGGGGATGCTGGGGTACTTGCTGCTACAGACAAGTTCCTACAACATTTTACCTACCATTTGTCTAATGTTCAACGGTCTCTTGAGTAGGTGAATGGAAGTGGCTGTTTTTTTTTTTTTAATTGAATGAAAATGTTTGAACATATATGTTCATCTTCTGTAAACTACTCACTGAAATAATCTTTGGGACAACTCCCAGTATCAAAGATGTTGGGCATGATATATATGTCTTCTTGTTTCCACATGACTTTGTTTTTTTTCTATTTTCACTGTATTCTGAGAGCATTTCAATTAAAATAGCTTGTAGCCTATTAATAGGCTATAGGCCTAGGCAATAACTTATATAAATGTTGCTCTTAAATTTTTATGTGTCAGTGTTATGTGCAGGAAGTTAAGCAGAATTTTATTTTTAATGAGGTTCCAGTTCTAGTGCAGTTTCTTCGTGAATTCTCAAAAAGATTTGGGGGTTTATATGTGTAGTATGGAAATTTGAAGTCTGTGAGTTTATAAAGCATAGAGAGTATCTAAGATGTTATTGTTATTATTATCACAATTATAATCAGAAGAAAGCAAAGGAGGACAAGGAAGAGGAAAAAGAGGAGAAGGAATAGGAAGAAGAGGAAGAAAGAGGAGGAGGAAAAGAATTAGGAGAATGAGGAGGAGAAGGAAAAGGAGAGGTCTTGCTTTTACAAATCTCCTGCCAAAGAGAATCAGAAGGACTTTCCCTGGAATTATAGAGACCTTTGGTAGACCAACCTAAGAATCATAGAGAATACTGAAGCAAGTGGCCGCTGACAGGTAAGGCAGTTATAGAATTCAGGAAGATTTCAGCTCCTGGTTTTGTGGTACCATATCTAGGGACGTCTATGGACATGATCAGCCGGTCACTGAGTACACAGAATAGAGAACAAGAGAACAAAAAATAGGATTCTCTAGAAGTGGCTGGAACCAAGACCAGGATGAACTAGTAGTTCGAGCAGTTGGTGAGAGATATACAGTTAAAAGATTGTTCATTTCCCCATTTGTTAGAGGTGACTCCAGAAATAATCTCTAGAGATGTTAATACATTGGGTAAAATTTTAACTAGATTTCTTTATTATTTGACATTGTTAATGGATCTTAATTCCAACTAAAAACTTTTTTAAAAGAGACAGGAAATATAGCTTATAAAAGAAGATATTCTCTGATTTTTATTTACCTGAGTAGAAATTAGAATTGATTAAGAAGTGTTTTTTTTTATTTTTTTAATTTCTGAAGTAATTTCAGAACACAATCCCAGATTGCCTTTTGAACCTAGATAGATAAAGAACTGCTAAGGTGATGAGTCAGTAGCAGGATGAGGGGTAGGAGTTGGATGTCTTTGACTCTGAGAACACCTGAGAGGGACTATTCACAGTTGAGTCAAATATCACCTCACAAGAAGACCTCTGCCATATCATAATGATCATCTTATTGTGACTGCCTCTTCCTAGTACAACGTTATTTCCTGGTTTTTAATTTTGTTTATTCACTTTTTGAAATTATCTTGCAAACTTTATTCTCATTATGGTAAAGTGAAAAAATAAACAGTGAGAATTTGAGAAGGTATAAATGATTAGATAAGGCATAAGGCAACTGGATCAAGATTATGCAAGACTAAATAATTTGACCAGGACATTTTGAGCCTTAACCAAGAAAAAGGGAGCAATTTCAAATAAAGACTTTCATGGGTTTCTATTGAAAATTTTCATTTATGAGTATATTTTATTTTAGATGAACAGTTTTATGTTTAAGCACCAACAGCTGTGCAAATAAAAGCTTATTTCTTTAATACTCAAGTTTCTTTCTCTATTCCTCTTTTCTAGCACTATCTTCCAATCTAATACATAATTTTGTTTATAATGAAGTCAGTCTTGTGAGAACAATGATGCAAATACCAAAAATGTGTTTTTAATTTCCCCCATCTTCTTTATTTTATCCTTTGAGTTTTAACTTTTCCCTCTATCCTATTATTACTATTCCTCCCAACATACCCTCCCTCCTAAAAAAGTATAAGCACGTGTGGCTCTGATGTTGAGAAGCAGTGTAACACAATGGATAGAGAGCTGGCTTTGGAGATGGGAAGAAAGACCTGGGTTCAGATCAGTCTTCATACAATTCCTGATCCTGGGCAAGTCACTTCACCTCAATTACTTTCCACCATACAGCTATTACTGTTATTGCTACACCTTCAAAAATGAATGAAACTCCTGAATGTCAGTTCAAATATTTAAAAACTTGATTAGGAGAATACAGCTACCCATTCAAAAATTATTTATTATGATCAAGGTGTATTTATAGCAAGGTCACAAGGATGGCCCATCACTTTGAAAGAAACCAGCAAATACTAAAAACAAAATGAAAAAAATCATGTCAACAAAGGTAGAAAACACTTTTGTTGAAATATACACTTATCTACAGGAAGGCCAGAGGACAATCCTGGGAGGAACTAGGCCATCTGATGCTTCCTTATATTTAGCCTACCCAGTTTTCTTCGTATTGCCACAAGTGGCTATGAGTCATTTTTTGATATTTACTGGTGGTTATTATGTGAGAGAATTGAAGTTCTTTATAACTCTTCCTGATGTTGAATTGAATGAAAGTATAAGTATGAATGCCAGCTTCATGTATGGAAATGTTTTGGGCACTGCACAGAAGCAAATAGAATAAATAGAAATGCAAACCAATAGGTGAAATATTCTGTATCCTCAAGGAGACTGAAGTTTCAATGAAGAGATACAACATTTAATCACAAAACTATTAGCTAACACAGTAAGGTAGTATGTGACAAGGGTAAATGAATAATATGCAAATAACAGTGCAGATTTATGTATGGACTTCTCTTATGTTATAAGCAGAATTTGGTCCTGAAAAAAAATCCTCAGAGAATGTTTTCAAAAATTTTAGGAATATAATTATCAATCTAAATGAGGCATTTTTTTTTGCTTTCCATAGGCACCAAATTAATACCAATTTAACATCCATTCATATTCAATGTTTTTATAATTATATATTTAAGGAAAAGACAAAAGAAGCTAATGAAAACAACTTAGACACAATATGATAATGAATGGTGCAGACCATAGGTGACGAGGAAACAAAATAATCTCTTTTGTTAATAATATCATGGTATACTTAGAAAACTCAAAAGAATGAACAGAAACTAAAACTTCACCAATTTTGTAGGCTACCAAATAAATCACCAAATTATTACTATTACTTTATATTGCTAAAATTAGAAAGTTATAAAATTATATTAAAAAATAACAATACTGATGAACATCGATTCAAAAATTTCAAAACCTAGTAATTAGACCAAAGTTGCCCATCCACAAATGATTAATTATGATCAAATTATATCTTTAGCAAAGTCATTAGGTAAGAAATTAGCAACATGACATTAAAAAAAATACCCCAAATCTAATGTTCATATCATCAAAGTCAGAGAAACGTTTCTGGTAAAATATAACACTAATCTATGCTAAAAGCCTTACATATATAGGCATGAAAAGATCATTTTAATCATTAAAAGTATATAACTACAATGCAAACCTACCATTATTTGCAATGAAGAAACATTAGCTTTCCCATATTAAATCAGTTGTAAAAAAATGTTTTCTTTACCTGTTCTTATTTCATAAAGTATTAGAAATGATAACAATAGCAATAAGAAAAGATAAAATATCAGACATAAACATAAGCAAAGAAGAGACAGAATTGTTTCTATTTACTGATGACATAATGGTTTACGTAGAAAACCCCAGATAATCTACAAAGCAATGGTCTGAAGCAATCAATAACTTCAGTAAAGTAATAACATACAATATAAACCCACAATGCAATGTCATTTGTATTTAATAACAAAAAATTCAGGAGGGCAAAATAGGAAGGGAAAACATTCAAAATAACCGAATGCAAAATTCCTAACATATATATGGAAGTTAAGCTAATAACACAATGTAAGAGTTGTATAGAAAAAATTATAAAATATTTCAAGAAAGTGAAGAATGATTTAAATCACCGGAAAACAGAAAATCAAGCTTAATTTTTGCATTGGAAAATGAGAATCCTGTCTCTGTCTTACTCTTAATGTACTCCTATGACCATGAGCAAGTCCCTTAAACACCTTGGTCCTCAGTTTCCTCATATGTAAAATGAGGGGGGTTGGTCTTTGAGCTCTCTTCCAATTCTTAATATATGACCAAATGAGCATCACTGAAAATAAGTTTTATACTGTCAAAGACAAGTGTTTGATGGTGACCACTGGGGTAATGGCAATATTGGCTCTGGATTAAAATTCTGTCTCTTCCTTTGCCACTCAATATCTGTGTAATCCTAGTTAAGTAATTTTAACCTCTTTGTGCCTAAATTTTCAGTGCTCAAATGAGAGGACTGAACTTGATAACTTGTAAGATTCATTCCAGTTCTATTTTTGTGATGCTATAAGCATTCTTTTGGTAATACAGCTAGCATCAGTCTACAACACAAAGGGTTTTCTTAGGTCTGTCTGCATAAGTCCATGCTTGATCACATGTGAGGTAGTGGACCAAGACTTTGAAAGCTTGTTTATACTTTTCATCCAAAGACATTCCAAGTGGAGTAACAACATAAACATAAAGACCAATAAAAGAAAATTAAACACCATGTATTTATATTGACAAAGTTTGGTTTATGCTTATGACATATAATATAACCTGCTGTCAGATGTGGTCCATTTTTGTACTGGTTTTGGTTAACATTTGCTTTCTTTGTTATAAGGAAAGGGGAGGTAGGGGAATAATTCATAAATAATTGCAATTTCTTAAAAAAAAGGCATCAATAAATTATGCCTTCCTCCCACTCCCACCCCAGAAAGGCATGAAGGGAGACTGGATTCAGATTATGAAGTAGTTTACATGCTAAACTGTAGAGTTTATATTTCATTCCCAAAGCAATAGGGAACTATCAAAGGTCCTTGAGCAGGGAAGTGGTAAGAAAAAAAGAAATGGATTATCCAAACTACTGACAAGCATCTTGAGGGTATTTATAAGCAATAAGTTGTTTCAGGAAATTATTTGTGTGGAAATAATGCAATTAGTGAAAAATAAAAATGGAAAGTGATTAAGGAGTAGGAAGTAACTTTTCTCCAAATTAGTGACAATGCTTAAAGATGTTCTTCCTTGAAGTAAAAAAGTTCCTAATGCTCTACCAAGTTGTAATGTTAATAGGATTTAAGATCTTTGCTGCCCATTAGTAGGCCTCAGGTAGAGCCCATAAAGGGAAGCTTGCTTAGGGGAGGCTTATTTGGAGGAAGACTTTCACACCTTTTACTAATTTCTAATTAGGCACTGAGTCATGAGGATTGTGATGCCTTCTGCCTCTGTGAAATGCATATATACTCTGAGTTGGTATTTTGCCTGGGGGGGGGTCACTTATGAGAAAGATCTTGTGATTCCCTGATCAAGGTTCTGTGTAGCCATATGTTCAGAGCCCCCTGCCTGCTCAGATATAAAGGCCCTCTTTATCTAGTGTATAGTTGATTCAGGAAGTCAGAACCCTGTCTGTTGGTCTTTATTTCTCTGCTTGTTTTTTTCCCTGTTTGTATTTTTTTCTGAAGTTCAGGGTGCTGACTTTTCCCCTGGAATAGTGGATGTAATTTTTTTTTTTAAAGCAATTGATGTTAAGTAACTTGCTCAAGGTTACTTACATGGCCAGTCATTATTTGTGTGTGGGTGCTCATTTTCTGAGGCCGGATTCGATCTTAGGTCATCCCAACTCCGAAGCCGTCGCTCTTACTCACAGTGCCACCTAGCCGTCCCAAGTGAATGTAATTTTGAAAGATTGTTGACCACTTAAATGGCTATTTTTCCTAATAAAACCCATCTAAGAACCTGTGCTAGCAGTCATCCTGGGTATGCCAGTCTGGTTGCTGCTACACAAGTGTACATTTGGAGTTAAAATAATCGATGAAGCCTATGCAATAATATATTGAAAAAAAGAAACATATCAAAAGGTCAAAAGATATTTAAATTAAAAAACATCACTTTGAGATAGAAAAAAAGGCTATGAAGCATAGCACTAAGAATGATTTTACAGCTGATTTTACAAATGAAATAAGATTGAAATGAATTTCCCAGTCATACTACTAGTAGGGGTCTGATGTTGGATTTGAACTCAGGTTTTCTTGACTCTAGACCTGGAACTTTATCCATTGTGTCACCCAATTGCTATATTATGAACACTCTACTCTCAGAAATTCAGATGATTATATTAATCCGATTGGTTCTAGTTCATGGAGGTCTTGAACACTGGGGTGATTACCTAGAACCTCATTGCTCTTTTAGATGAATCACTGTACAGCTATGAATCTCTTGTTATGCTAATGAAATCAGATGAGATAATATTCATAAAATATTTTACACAGTACCTGACACATTTTAGGTCCATAATAGAGACTTTTCCCCCTTCCTTCAAACCTTGTGTTTGAAGTACGAGTATAAGACTTTTAAACCTAAGTATGAGACTTTTTTTTCATTTCTATTAAATTTCCTCTTACAGATTTGGCTTATCATTCTAGCTTGTTAGGTTCTTTTGGGACAGTAATTATATCATTAGTCAGTTAGATGGTTCAGTAGATGGAGTGCTGAAAACACAGAATTTCAATCTGACATCACACAGTTACTACCTATAAGACCCTGAGAAACTCACTTAAACTCTGTCCATCTATAAAACAGGCATAACAACATCTACCTCCCAGGGTTGTTGTGATAGGATCTATTATAGTGTCTAGCATACAGTAGATGCTTAATAAAGGTTTGTTGAATTGATCTGCATTGAATCTAGCTATGCCTTTTTCCAAGTATTGACAAAAATATTGGTCAGAACATGGTTAAGATCAGAACTCTGGGGCACTCTGCTAGAAAGCTGACTCTCTCCTTAAAAGAAGGTTATGCTATAACTATTGTAGTTTTAGCTCTGTGCCAACTAGTCATTTGACTCTGGACAAGTCACTGAACTTTGTATTTTTTTCATCTTCTGTAAAACAAGGCATTTAGATTAATGGTTTACAAGGGACTTCCCAGATCCTTTCAATGGTTTGCTAAAACACCAAGAAAGGAAAAAATTAAAATCATAGTCATCTTTGATTATGCCTTAAAGGCATAATCACTGCTGAGAAAATCCTCCTTGTCTTCTCTGTACCTATGCAAACTCTTCTTTTTGTTCAAAGCCTCTTTCAAATCATTCCTCCTTTGTTAAGTTTTCCAAACAGATGACCATCTCCTCCAAATGGTGTCATATGGAATTATTTGCACCTTTCATTTTTCAATAATGGTTGGGCAATCCATTCCTTCCAGAACCTTGGACCTATCACTGGAACAAGAAAGCTAATGTGAACTCCCTGGCTAAGTTTTTACCTGGCTTGTGCTGCTTATGGCAACCTCTCTTTCTTTCTTTCTTTTTTTTTTATTTTTTTAAAGCAATTGGGGTTAAGTAACTTGCTCAAGGTTACACAGCTAGTCATTATTTATGTGTGGGTGCTCATTTTCTGAGGTCGGTTTCGATCTCGGGTCATCCCAACTCCGAGGCCGATGCTCTTACTCACTGCTCCACCTAGCCGCCCCAACCACCTCTCTTTCTAAAGAAATAGAATCACAGAAACAGAACTAGAGGAAATTTCATAGGACAAGTAGTCTAAGATTCTTACTTTACATATAAGGAAGTAAGTCCAACTATTATGCTAATTTAATGTCTAGAAAAATACTTAACATGTACTGAATGCTGAATAATATTAAGTGCTTGCTGATTTGATTTTCTACACTTGGGTGACCAAGTTGATCTTGTCTTTCCTCGCATTGTAAGATTCATTGACTTCTTTTTCAGGCATTTCCCCCAGATGCAGTATTTAAACCCAGGTGCTCTGACTTTTTTGCTATTGGGTGTTTTATTTTCAGTGGCTTTGTGTTTAGTTTTTAGAAAAATTCACAAAATTGAGTAGCTCCAGGAATTTGGATATAATTTCCTTTATTCCACAGTGGATAGAGCATTGGTTCTGGAGTCAGGAAGACCCGAGTTTAAATCTAGCCACAGATACTTATTAGGTGTATGACCCTTGTCAGGGCATTAAAATTCTGTTCTGCTTCAGTTTCTTCATCTGTAAAATGGGGCTAACAAATAGCATTTAACTCACAGAGTTGTTGTAAGGATCAAATAAGATAACATTTTTGACATGTTAAATAAAAGCTTATTCTCTTTGTTTTACATCAACTCTTTCTTTTTTTTTTTTTTTTTTTGGAGGGGGGATGGCAGGGCAATTGGGGTTAAGTAACGTTCCCAAAGTCACATGGCTAGTAAGTGTCTGAGGCCGGATTTGAACTTGGGTCCTCCTGACTTCAAGGCTGGTGCTCTATTCACTGTGCCACCTAGCCACCCTGCATCAACTCTTTCAAAGGCTAAAAGCCCAGACTAAAATGGAGGGAGAATTGGTGCATGCAAATTTTGTTCCCAAGTGATTGTATACTCAATACAACCTGAGGCAATAGAGAATGGATTGATTCTTGGTCTCTTATGCTAATTTTGTGCTGATTTTGACCTGACAATTAATACCAAGAAAAGGAAGCTTCTCCACCAGCTAGTACCACAACATTCTTATGTGGAAGCATCAGTTACAGCAAATGGAGAAATATTGGATGTTGTGGTTAAGTTCACTTACCTCGGCAGTGTACTTTCCAGGGATGTACACATAGATGATGAGGTTGGTGCATGCATAGCCAGAGCTAGCACAGTGTTTGGGAGGCTCTGAAGGAAAATGTGGGAGAGAAGACATATTAGACTGAATACCAGACTGAAGGTCTACAGAGCCATTGTGCTGACCTCATTGTTATATGCCTGTGAAACCTGGGCAGTCTACCAGCTCCATGCCAAGAAATTGAATTGCTTCCCTTTAAAGTGTCTTAGGAAGATTCTGAAGATCACCTGGCAAGAGGTCCTGGACACTCAGGTGCTTTCTCAAGTTGAACTGTCAATCGCTCAAACTCTACTGCAGGGAGCACAACTCTAATGGGGTGGTCACTTTGGTTGAATACTACAGGCCTATTCCAAGTTGATGGGGTTGTGGGGACATTTGGATGTTACAGAGAGAGAAAGTCCCAGTCATTGAAGGAATTTCTTGGAAGGAACAGCAGTAAAGGCATAGTTTTGAAATCCTGAAGTCAGGAACAGCACTGGGAAAAGAAAAAGAAATCCATTTTTATCCCTGGTCATGAATGCTTACTGTCAGTATGGTATGAAGTCAATAAAGGACTTGCCTTTAAGCCAAGATCTGGGTTAAAATGTCTCCTCAGACATATTGGCTCTATGGTGTGGGTAAGTAATTTAGCCTCTCAATACCTTAGGCAATTCTCTCAGACTACATGTTAGAACTGTGTTTCTGATCAGCATCAGCAGGAGTTTCCATATCGAAGTTTCTTGTGCACATTGACAAGATTGAGTGCTTTAGTTATCTTTCTATCACTCCTCGCCTTACTCTACTCACATTAGAACCTTTGAAACCACTTAATATAGCCTTTTGTTACCTTTGCCAATGAAATCTCATTTGGATGAGAAAAAGGGGCATTTTAAGTAACAAGGTATGGTAGGAATAACATTTAGTAGGGTACCTGACAGTACACTGGGCTAGTTTTACTAAAGATAGGGAAACCACTCATGAGATTCATTTGGGAGACTATGGTTTGGTTTTAGCTATTGACACATTTTTTGGGCAATCCAAACTATAAAAGGTCCAATCCAGAAAATTAATGTCCCTCAAACTAGAAAAATATGCTACTCTTATTGGAGTCAGCAAACACTTTTGAACAGATATATTTCTCTATGGAGATATGGGAATTGTTTCTATCTGAGTTAGTATGATAGGCTTGTCAAATATTCTTTCCATTCTATTGCCAAGTACACACACATACACATACATACACACATATTCACATACATATAGGTATATGTGTATACATACATACTTATTTATATGTGTATACACATGTACATATATATGTTTCCCATTAAGTGTTAGGAGGTCTTTGAGAATCTTATTTCATGTCAGTTTTGAGCCTGAACTACCAGAATGATTTGAACCTGGACTGGTGCATAGCATGAGGTATCAAAGTACAGGAATATATTAACCTGTATGTCTTACTGGATCTCAAACAAAATCTGTTCCCAGCAAGCTTATTATTTTTTATATCAATGGCTTGCCTTTCTACCTTCCCTACCATTTTCTCTAGTTCCACTGTCTTTCACACTGGTAGATTTAACAACTTAGTTAACAATCTAATTCTCATGACAATCAATCCTCAGTCCTATTATTTCTTTCTCTGATCTATTTCAACTGCTTCAATTATCCTTACTCCTTTCCTGTGCTTAATCATTTCTCCCCAGAATGACTACAACCTCAATGCTAATTCCAGTGCCTATAGCTGTTTTACCAACCATGTTCACAGGAATATGAATCATCTCCCTATAGCACTTTCTGTCATTACTCTCCATCCCTGAACCCTGCATCATCTCTGACTTTCTATTTAGATTGAATCAAAGCTGATAATGAGTCATCCTTTACCTAAATGTTCCCTGGTTTCATTGTAACTCAAGTTACAGCTTCTTTGCTCAAATAAGACCAGCTCCCATTATGTTATACAAGTAACGGCTTTCACAGGCTGAGACCCCCTTCTGTACTTCCCTGGTCCTCTCTCAAGCCATACCCCTCTGCTACTCACTTTGTTGCCTTACCAATGACTTAACACACTCCTGGAACCCTTCCTACATCTAGCCCCAACTGGCTCTTCTCACTTTCACAACTCCCTCCCCCTGACTCTGTGCTAAATTTTATTCTCCCCATTTCCCAAAAATTAAATACATGTTCTTTTTTTCTATGTAAAACTGAGTCCCTCTTTCATAGAGATTTCTCTGACCCCCTAGTTGGTCATGGTCTTTGTTTGCTTAGAAATCTCACAACACATTTTTTTCTTGGGAGGATGTGAAATTCTGAATGTGTGAATTCATGACTCAGATGATTCTGTAAGACCTGCTGGATAGAAAGACAGCCTTAAATGAAGACCTAGGTTGAACTTCTATCCTTGACACATACTGGCTGTATGATTCTGAACAAATCACAAGTTCCCAGTGCTCCAAGGAACTTTCCAAAGCTATAGGATTAAGCTCTACTTAAATATAGAAAAATTTGCCAATCTGCATTAGTATCTTGAGTTTCCTAATTGGATCTCTATACACCATTGAAACCACAGACTTAGTCCACCACTTAACTTCTGAATCTGCCACTTAATTTGGTTAATGTCATTTACTTTTACCTATCTAATTGGCAGCTCATCAGGGTTCACTTATCTTAAAACCTTGAAAGGAGTTTTGATAGGCTAATGATATGGAGGTCTAGACCTTTCCTCCTCTTTGTAGTGGATATGGCCCAGGATGCAATGGGAGACACTGGTCACTTTCAGACTAAGGCCTTTTTCAGGTTCTCATCAAGGTAACACCCATTCATTGAATAGGCCTTTTTAAGAAGAGAGTTGAGGGATGGTCCCTTTAATTAGAAAAAAGGAAAAAACAAACTGGGAGGGTAAGACCCTCAGGGTTGCAAGTTAGAAGAGAAACAGTTACCATTGAGATTCACTCTGAGCCAGGAGGGCCCAAAATAAAGCCATTAAGTGGAGCTTGGATAGGGATCTCTTGTGGTTCTATCTGTGAACTTCAGAGTGAAATGGGTGAGAAAAAAGAAAGAAAAGAAAGGAAGGAAAGAAGGAAGGAAGGAAGGAAGGAAGGAAGGAAGGAAGGAAGGAAGGAAGGAAGGAAGAAAGGAAGGAAAGAAGGAGGGAGGGGGAAAAAAAGAAGGAAGGAAGGACGGAAAAGAGGAAAGAAAGAACCTAGGCTGTAAACCCCAAGTTAAGTGGGGAGCTTCCAGCCATTAACATTTACCTTCTTTTGGAGAGGAGAAAGAGAGGGAGAGGTGGAGCTGAGTTACCCAACTGACTGGGTCTCCATTAAAGCAGCTAGAACTACTCATAGGTTGTGTTTGTCCTTTGTTTTTGAAGAGGACCATGACATCAGGGAAATGCATGATGGTGATGATGTAATGAGTACCTTAAGACTTTCTAATAATAACACTAATATTAAATAGTGTTTGAAAAGTTCTATGAAGAATGATCAAACAACAAAAAAGAAAGGAAACTTTGTCATCTGTAAAAGCTATTTGATGGTGAATGACCATCACCTGGTTCTTGTACATATCAGCCAGCTTTGGGATGTTAATAATCTATGCCTTTTCTATCCACTCCTGCAAATCTATTGAACTCTAAACTTCTTGAAGTCAAGTATTATACCATATACTTCCTTTGCAAACTACCTTAGTTTGTCCTTAGTGTTCTGCCAGAACCCGGGAAGTCTGTCCACTCATTGGCTGATCTAGTCCTTCCTTATTACTTTGTGAGCACTGTAACTATCAGGAAGAAAAGTGTTTTAATAAAATGAATGCATTTGATCATTGTCTATCATTGCCTTTTCACTGAGTGGGACTATGGAGACAGAAGTGTTGTAGCCACTCTCTCTGCCATAAGTAATGTATTATTGTTATCCTGTGGCTGTGATGTGGATACCTTCATTCTCAGATTAGTTACTTTAACTTTCCCCTTTCCCTAGAGTGTAAGACATCTGATTCTGGGTGTATGTCTCTTAAAATGTGGTTTTCATTTGTGTCTCTACCACAAACAGCAAGGGAATTAAATTGTCTGGAATGGAGTCCTGAGAAAAGAAATGGTATTTTGACTTTGTTTCATAAAATGTGGAATATTAGACGGAGGGAGAAAAAGCAAGAGTTTAGAGACCTGAGGAGCTAGACTGAGCTGCCCAGATCTAGTCATACCTTTGGAACTAGACTTATGAAAAAATGAAAACCTGATCTGAAGTATTCAATCACTCACAAGGGGCAATCTGTCATAATGGATAGAGATCTGGCCTCAGAATCAGGAAGATCAGGGTTAAAATACTGCTTTTCATAGCTACTGTATGTATGACTCTGGTCAAGTCACCTAACCTTTTTAAATCTCAGTTTTCTAATCTCTAAAATGAAGATGATAACACCTCCTTTCTAATATTTTTGGAATGACAAATGAGATGATGAATATCAAGCTTTTGGTGAACTTTAAACTGTTCAATCAATGTCAATTGCAACTGTTGTTAAAAACTCAATTTCCTTATCTGCCTTGCCTCTTTCATAGGGCTAGTCTGTGGCATTTGTCTTAAGGTGCAGAAAACTTCAACTGTTTTCTGACTGCAAGATTTAAATTATTACTATGTGCAGACGTATGTACTAAGTGCTAGGAGGATAAAAAAGAGAGATCTGATATACTTACTGTTTTGGTAAAACTAGGAATCATATAGAAGGGAGAGCATGTATATCCTTAACTTAAAGATGAAATGAAATGTGATAACTATGATAGAGGTACCTAAGAAGTGCTGTGGGAGTTCCAAGAACAGAAAGCTTACTTACTTGGGATTCTGGAGCACACTATAGAGGAGTGGTAATATAAGAACCAGCATAAATAAAAACCCCAAAGCATAGCTTGTGTTTGTGGAATCATAGGGTCATAGACTTAGAGCCAGCTGGAAGACACCTTAAAGATCATAGAGCCCATTTCATAGATGAGGAAATGGAGGCATAGAGAGGTGAACTGACTCACCCAGGGTCACACAGTAGAAAGTTCTCTTCCCTGTCTATTATACCATATTGATGAGGTATGGGCTCTGAGAGCCCCCTCTGAGCTCTCCTTGAGTCCTTGGGGTACAGGCTCTGGGAACCTCCCTTGGACTCTTGGTTGAATCATCCCATTTGATGAGGCAGGTCTGTAATTAGATTTCCCACCCTTGAACTGGCCTAGCCCACCATTGTTTGCAGTCTCCAGTGACTTCCCACCCTTAATCACTCATTGACCTCATTAACTCCTCCTGAAGACCCTCCCCACAATCTTCCTCTAGACCACTCCTAGATTCCTCCCACGACCTTCTGTATATAAGACCCCACTTCATGCCTTGTGGTGTGAGAGCACCATAGAATGCCACATGGGTGAGAGCACCATAGAATAGTGAGAGTGCTGTAGAATTTTCTAGCACAGACTTACTCTGTGTCTAATGCAAATGAATTTTTAATAAATTTTACTTTTCTTTGGCTGAGAAGATTCAAGTCAAATTCATTTGTCATGACCTGGTATGTTGGTATTTTGGGGTCTCCAGAGCAACCCTAACTCTCTTAGTGGGAAGCCTCTTCATTTTTATGGTACCTGACTGGGATTCAACCTGGGCCGCAGCAGTGAGAGCACTGAATGCTCAGCACTTGACTCTTATTATGCAATAACAGCTATGAAAGCAAGTTTTTCTTTTACACTTTCTTCATCTGTAGAAAGGTATTTACTATTCTCTTTGGTTTTCTTTGAGAGTTCTTCAAGAGAAAAAATGATCTCTCTTTTTTTTTGCCTCTTTTATTCTTAATTTTTAATATTTTAAGTTTATTTTTAGTTTTCAACATTCATTTCCACAAGATTTTGAGTTACAAATTTTCTTCCTGTCTTTCCCCTAAACCCCACCCAAAGATAGAAAGCATACTAAATACCCTTTCCCCCAATCTGTTCTAATATCCTCCTCCGTCATCCCCCTAACTTTCTAGTAGGGCAAGATGGGTTTCTATGCCCTAGTGCCAGTATATCTTATTTCCCAGTTGCATATAAAACAAGCAAACATTTTTTTTTAACAAATGCTTTATTAACTTCTGTTTTACATCATTCATTTCCACCAGATTTTGAGTTACAATCATTTTCCCCCCATTATTCCCCTACCCAACCTCCCAGAACAGTAATCCCACAAGATATCGCTTCCTCCAATCTGCTCTCTCCCATACCTTCTCCCATACCCCCATCGACTTTTCCATTAGAGGAAGGTAAGTCTTTGCATCCCAATGCCTGCACATCTTATCTCCCTATTACAAGCAAAAGAGTATTAATAATAGTATTTATATATATTTGAAACATTTAATGTTAAGACCTCGAATTTCAGATCCATTTCCTTCCTCCTTTGTCACCCATTCCCTCTGGGAAGATAAGTAATTCAGTATATGTTGTACATATCTAGCTATGCAAAACATTATCATAGTAGATATATTGTACAAGGCTGCTTATAATTCCCTCCCACTCATCCCACCCCCCACCTGGTCCATTCCCTACATGATTCTGTCCCTCTTTTATAGTGGGTACTTCCAACCTCCCCTCATCCCAAGGATGCCCTCCCATCCATCATCCCTCCTCCCATCCCCCTTCCCCCTATCCTGCTGCAGGTTGAGATATCCCATTTACTATGTATGTCATTTTCTCCCTGAACCAATTTCAGTTTGAATGTGGTTTTGCATTTTTAGTCTTCCTTATTCTCCCCCTCTTTTGCAACCACTTCCCCTTGCTTCTTCTGCATGGGATAGTTTACCCTACCCTGTCTCTCCCCATCTCCTCTTGCCACTTTCCTCTCTCACCTCATAATTTCATCTCTTGAGTATTCTCCCTTCCCAACAAATTCAACCTATGCCCTCTATCCATATACAACTGTAACCATATACACACACATTCACATATGTATTCATATGACCACACCCCCTTCTTCCATTATTTTCATAGTGAGAAAGATATCATCAGTCACAGTTATTGCTTTTCCATATAGGAATGTAAATAGTTCAACTTTGATAGTTCCTTTTGATTTCTTTTCCCTGATTGCCTTCTCAGGCATCTCTTCCTTCTTGTGTCTGGGTGTCAAATTTTCTATTCAATTCTGGTTTTTTCCTCAAGAATGCTTGAAAGTCCTCTATTCCACTGAATGGCCATATTTTCCCCTGAAACAAAATACTCAGTTTTGCTGGGTAGGTGACCAATGGGTTCCTTCCCAGTTCTTTTGCCCTCTGGAATATCATATTCCATGCCCTTCGATTCCTCAGTGTAGAAGCTGCCAGGTCCTGGGCTATTCTGATTGTGTTTCCACAATATTGAAATTGTTTCTTCCTGGCTGCTTGGAGTATTTTCTCCTTGATCTGGGCATTCTGGAACCTGGCTATAATATTTCTGGGAGTTTTCTTTTTGGGATCTTTTTCAGGAGGAGATTGGTGGATTCTTTCAACCTCTATTTTGCCCTCTGGATCTAAAACATCAGGGCAGTTTTCCTTGAGAATTTCTTGAAGGGTGATTTCTAGGTTCTTTCCTTGATCATGGCTTTCAGGTAGTCCAATAATTTTTAAATTGTCTCTCCTGGATCTATTTTCCAGGTCAGTGGTTTTTCCCATGAGATATTTCACATTGCCTTCTAATCTTTCGTTTGTTTGGATCTGCTTAACAGCATCTTGATTTCTCATAAAGTCATTAGCTTCCATTTGCTCCAGTCTAACTCTGAAGGAATGAATCTCCTCAGTGAACTTTTGAGATTCTTTTTCATCTGGCAAATTCGACTTTTTAAGGCATTCTTCTCCTCATTGCCCTTTTGGGCCTCCTTTGCCATTTGAGTTAGTCTATTTTTTAAGGTGTTGTTTTCCTCAGTCAGGCTGCTGACCCTCATTTCATACTTTTCCTGCATCCTTCTCATTTCTCTTTCCAATTTTTCCTCCACTTCCCTTATTTGATTTTTAAAGTCCTTCTTAAGGTCCTCTATGGCCTGCAACCTGCTCATGTTTTCCCCTGGGGCTTTTGGAGCAGGACTTCTGACCTCACAGTCCTTTTCCTGCTCTGTGCCCCCAAAATAGGAGTTTAGGGTTGCATTTTTCTGTTTCCTTTGCCTTGGCATGTTGCCACTTAATTACTTGACTTTTGGGCTTGTTGCCACACTGTGGCTTTAAGGCCAGATAGAGGAATTTTCGTCCCGAACGTGTGGGGGGCAACTTCCGTTTCTGGCAAGCTGTAAACCCACCCACAACTTCCACCCTAGATCACAATCCAGATCCAGGGAGGTTAAAGCAAGAGCGATTACCCCCCAAGACTGGTCGCTGGATCTCCCCACGATTTGTAGGCTGGGAGCCGGAAATGCCTCTGAAAACTACACAATGGCCTGTCTCCTCAGCGGCTTCTAGCCCCCAGGGGAGGGAGCTGACGCATTCCCCAAATACAGGTCCCAAAGTCCATAGGACACTAACCTCTTACTTTGTCCTAGGCATGTCTATGTTGATAATTCTGGAATCGCCACAGCTCCTGGAGTTCTGGGGTTCCTCCAGCTGGCTGCTGGCCCTGCCGCCCTGGGGCTAAAACCTCAGCTCATGCGGACCTGGGCTCGGCTCGGCTCGGCTCCTGCGCTCTGCGCGCTGCACGCTGCCAGGTCCCAGACCACTGCGCTGGTCCTTCCTGCAGGGCTGCTGGGCTGTCCTCAGCGGGAGTTTAGCTTCTCTGTGTCGTTCTGTGGGTGCTGGGGCTCCAGAAGTTGTTCAGAGTCCTCTTTTACATCGTTTGGGGGGAATGTGGGGGCAGAGTGGCTTGGATGAGCTGTTTCTACTCCGCCATCTTGGCTCCGCCCCCCGCAAACATTTTTTTAACATTTGTTTTTAAAACTTTGATTTCCATATTCTTTCTCTTCTTCCCTCCTCACCCACCCCCCACTGGGAAGACAAGCAATTCCATACAGGTTGTACATGTGTAGTTATGCAAAACATTTCCATAGCAGTTATGTTGTAAAAGACTAGTTATATTTCCCTCCAACCTATCCCACCCCCTACTTATTCTATTTTCTACTTTGACCCTGTCCCTTTCCAAATGTGTGCTTCTAACTACCCTCTCCTCCAATATGCCCTCTCTTCTATCATCCCCCCTCTTATCCCCTTCTTGCCTACGTTCTTGTAGGGTAAGATAACCAAATGAGTGTGTATAGTGTTCCCTCCTTAAACCAAATTCAATGAGAGTAAATTTGACTCATTCCCTTTCACCTTCCTGCTCTTCCCCTCCTTTATAAGAGTTTCTCTGGCCTCTTTTATATGAGATAATTTACCTTATTCTATCTCTCCCTTTCTCCTTCTCCCAATATATTCCTCTCTCATCTCTTAATTTTATTTTTTAGATATCATCCCTTCATATTCAACTCGTCCTGTGGCCCTCTGTCTATGTATATATGTACATACATATGTACACTCTCACATATATATATATATATATATATATATATATATACACACATACCTACACCATCCTATACATACATATATGTATGTATACACACACAGACACACACACAGAGACACATATATATGTATATATATATATATATACACACATATATATATACACACATATATATTCCATTCAACTGTTCTCATACTGAGAAAAGTCTTATGAATTACAATTATCATTTTTCCATGTAGAAATATAAATAGTTCAATTTTAATAAGTTCCTTTTGATTTCTTTTCCCTGTTTACTTTCTCATGCTTCTCTTGCTTCTTTTTTTTGAAAGTCAAATTTTTTGTTCAGCTCTGGTTTTTTCACCAAGAATCCTTGAAAATCCTCTATTTCATTAAATGACTATATTTTCCCCTGAAGCATTATACTCAGTTTTTCTGGGTAGGTGATTCTTGGTTTAATCCTAGTTCCTTTGACCTCTGGAACATCATATTCCTAGCCCTTTGATCCCTTAATGTAGAAGCTGCTGGATCTTGTGTCATCCTGGTTGTGTTTCCACAATACTCAAATTGTTTCTTCCTGGTTACTTGTAATATTTTCTCCTTGACCTGGGAACTCTGGAATTTGGCCATGATATTCCTAGGAGTTTTCTTTTGGGGATTTTTTTCTAAGAGCTATTTTTACTCCTGGTTCTAGAATATCAGGTCAATTTTCCTTGAAAATTTCTTGAAGGATGATTTCTAGATTCTTTTTTTTTTTTTTTTTTGATCATGGCTTTCAGGTAGTCCAATAATTTAAAAATTTTCTCCCCTTGATCTATTTTCCAGGTCAGTGGTTTTTCCAATGAAATATTTCTCATTGCCTTCTATGATCTATATTTTTAGAGTTAGAAAATAACTGATAGGTTCTTGCATGGTGTATGTGCCAAATGATATGTTATTATGATGGCTAATGTCAAAATATGTCTTTTGATGATAAATGTGCCTCAAAGCCCTCCAGAATCTGGTTGGGAAAAATCTGCATAGAACTAGTGTATCCTGGCTAGTTAACTATTTTTCTCCTAACATGGACTCATAACCAGTCACATATTTTGTGGCCAACATTCCACTCAAGCTCTTTTTATCCTGGTTCAGTCTAAAAAGTAAATATTTATCAAAAATTCTGATTAATCATCTCAATGTATTTTGCTTTTAGAAAAATGTTGGAATAAAAATTATTATAATTTTTCTATTATGAAATAAGAGATAATAAGAGATACTATCACTGTTGTGTTATAATCCTGGGGAATCTCCAGTGCCCAGTGCCTAGCATAGTACCTGGCACAAAGTAGGTTGTAATTGATTGATTGATTCTCCTATGGAAGTCCAAGGAAGAAATCTTTGATTTTGCAAACACTCTAGCAGGTAATCCTAACATGAGTACGCTCTCTTATAGTATGGTTTGAATGATAATAATTGGGAATTTGATGACTATTCCTAAGGTTTTCTATGGGAAGTTCTGTAAACAAAACCTGGCAAATGCAAATTTAATGGAAATAAGTATCAGAGAAATTGCCAATTTACTGAATCCTTATCACTGTCTGGAGAATATACAATTTATTCAGGGGATGGTCCCCTTGGGTACTGTGATAGCCTTGGAAATTCCCCTGTTTGGTTTCATATCGTTTAAGGATACATCCATAACACATCTGGCATAAAGGACAACTCTGTTTCCTAGATTAAGAGGAGAAAAAAAGTTTATTTTGTCTTGGCAATGGTTAGTGTCATATTCTTTCCTGCAATATTGAATTGAACTTGTCAGAACAATTTTTGTGTTCTCCCTTGTGCTAACAGAGATGTGAAAATAAAGTTACTGAGGCCAACTTTAGCTCATGAATTAAGAACAGCCGTTGGCCTATTTCAAGGCTACAGAAGCAACACCTCAAGTAAATATTGAGCTTAAAAGTACTTTGGGAATGTAGCAAGTCTTCTAAAAGCTAGCTGTAAGGAGAGAGAGAGAGAGAGAGAGAGAGAGAGAGAGAGAGAGAGAGAGAGAGAGAGAGAGAGAGAGAGAGAGAATAAGTTGAAGTTGACCTGGTAAGGAAATAATCAGTCCTGGCTATAAATTGAATTATACACACACAAAAACATGATTTGCCACTTCCAGTTTTCAGGATCTAGGGTGGAACTCTGCAGGGAAAACACCTGCTCTACTTAAAAATAAAATAAAATAAGATTACTATCAGTATTTGAGTTAAATGGATTGGGTCTATGAGTTTGCAGTAAATAATTTGAAGGGCAGTAGAGAATCTCCAAAGTGATGTGTTTACATGATATTTCAAAGACACTTACTGGATTGAAAGTTGTTTCTTCAGTGCAATTTCCATAGTTCTGACCTTAAAATCACATCAACACAAAGACAGATTGGAACTCTACTTGCAAGTAAATGACACAAGATATAACCTGTCTTGTGTATGATTTTGCCATAGCAACTGCTAGTAAAACAAGGGCCACTAATTGGTAGGTTCTTCTTGTATATAACATTAGTAACTGAATAGTTAGAGGTTGAAAGGTCAGACATTTATTAAACTCTGTGACGCTGAACATATCATTTGGGAAGTGTGAAATGATGATTCTCTTTACCCAGCAATTTGTGAAAATTCACATAATAGCCCTACCTATTTTTCTTAATCAATATTTGGCCAAATCATTATGAGAACCATATTTTTGACTTCTTTGAATGTTTATGAACATTCCAGTCCTCCTATGGTGATGGCCAGAAAATCACTGTGGCATAAATGGGTAAGAATTTCAGTAACAGTATTCTCTAGGTGGTTGGGGGTTTGAACTTGAGTGGTAAATAAGGCCAGATATGTTAATTCCTAAGTCCTTTTATCTCTCTCTCTCTCTCTTAGCCTTTCATGTATGTGGTGGAACATAATAGACTGGAAGGCATGGAAGGCACCATTACATATCCTACAGTCATATATTAAAACTAGAAGATACCTTTGAGGTCATGTTGCTCGAATTCATCATTTTAAATTTGAGGAAATTAAGCCCCAGACAGATTCAATGACATTTCCAAGGTCCCATGAGTAGTGTCAGAACTAATATTTAAACTCAAGTCCTCTGACTTTAAATTCATCATGCTTCAAACTTTTTCATTTCCCCATTGAATTCAAAAGTCTGCTCTCAAATAGGTGTAACCCTCAAGCTATCCAATTTGTGATGAGTAACATGATAAGAAGATATAGATCCTATATTCTTCCTAGGAGGTCACATCAGTGTTCAATCACCTTTCCATTAGAAATTCTTTCCACACAGACATAAATCGTAAATCAATTAAAAAGAATTTATTTAGCATCTATTATATCTGACAATATACTAGGCTCTGGGGATGTAGAGAGAAAAGTAGAACAGTTCCTGCCTGCTCCTAGGACAATACAACATTTTCGTAGACAAGGAAATAGACTATGTCTATATAGAATTTCTTGTTCAAGGAATAGCAAGGAGGCCAGTGTCACGTAACAGCTATATCATATTACCTCCAAAGAGGAAAGAAATATAATCATTCCAGTTAAAGTATCTTTCTTTTTGTTCTCTGGAGCTGAGATACTGTATCTTAATGGGAGGGAAATGAAGAGGATGACCTCCCATCTTCCAGAGCACTTAAATAGTGTGTGTGTGTGTGTGTGTGTGTGTGTGTGTGTGTGTGTGTGTGTGCGCGCGCGCGTGAGCGCGCATGCTGTTGGGAGCATGTAGGTGGGGTTTTGACTGTGGGTTGCATTGGTTTAGGGGTCGAGCAATGTAAAAACATCTTCCACCAATACAAATCAGTAACTTATCAATAATTTAGAATCCTAGAGAGTTTCCTAGGGCCCTTTTATTCAGGTATTAGGTATAGGAGGCAGGATTTGAAACCTAATTTTCCTGCCTCCAGTGCTAGCCCTCTATCTACTATAGCACTCTGCCTCTCAGTATGCCACCTTCCCCCCTCCTCTGCCCCAGGTAATCTTAGTTTTTTAAAAATAAATTATTTATTTTTTTTAGTTTTCAACATTAACTTTTATAAGATCTTGAATTCTAAATTTTTCTTCCTCCTTTCATCCTCCTCAAGATGGCATTGAATCTGACATGTTATATATGTACAATCATATTAAACATATTTCCACACTAGTAATGTTTTGAAAGAAGAATCAGAAAAAAAGGGAAAACCACAAGAAAGAAAAAAGAGAGATAATAGTATGCTGCCATCTGTATTTAGACTCTATAGTTCTTCTTTGGATATAGATAGCATTTTCCATCACAAGTCTTTTGGAATTTCATTGCTGAGAAGACCTAAATATATCAAAGCTGGTCATCACATAAAGTTGCTGTTACTGTGTACAATGTTTTTCTTGTTCTGTTTACTTAACTCAGCATCAGTTCATGTAAGTCTTTCCAGGATTTTCTGAAATCTTCCAGCTCATTGTTTCTTATATCAATGTGTTTTTAATAATAACTGAGTCCTTGGGTTCAGGATCTGGAACTGGAGGATCTGAATTTGAATCTTGGGCTCTATTATTTATTACATATATTAGAATAATTTAGGAATGTCTCTTAATTCCTTTAGGCCTTAGTGTCTTTCTCTGTGAAATGGGAAAGGAGGACATCCCTCTCAGCTTCAAATCTATGTGTCATCCCATGTGTGTGATCCTTTGCTAGATCAGAAGCTCCTTGAAGGCAAGGACAAGATAATTTCTTACCTATATATCTTCATATATGTAACTCAGTGCCTTATATATAGTAGATAGTAAGCATCTGATAAGTGTTTATTGAGTTGAAATGAAAGTGACAAAGAATCCCAGTTTTCTTTTTTCTACAAGAAAATAATGACTCCAATTATTTTTATTCAGGAGTAGAATATAAACTTGTGAGTAGGGACTGCTTTTCAATTTTTATTTCTTTCCTTAATCCCTTATATTGAGCCTTGCACATTGTCATGGCTTCATAAGTACTTGCTGAAATGAATAATTTGTTTTTCCCCCAAGGGATTACTTTCTATCTTTTTGGTTAGATGTTGCCACTTTATATCCTGAGTCTTCTCCTATTTTCTCCACATTCCCTACCCCCTTTAAATTCAAAGACCTAAATGGGAAGTTTTTTTTGCTTTTTCATAATTTTTAGGGTCAATCAGACAGAGTCAAGATTTATTAAATGCTTTGTACTTGCCAGGCATTGTGTTAAGCACTAGAGATGCAAAGAAAGGCAAAAATACATTCCCTACCCTCAAAGACCTTACAATCTAATTGAGAGACAACATTAAAACAGCTATATGCATATGAGACGTATACAATGTAAATCTGAAATAATATCATTTTTAACCACTTAATTACTTGTTTTTTTTTTGTTTGTTTATTTGGTTTTTTTTTTGCTTTTTTTGCAGGGCAATTGGGGTTAAGTAACTTGCCCAAGGTCACACGACTAGGTTTTTGTTTGTGTGTGCGTTAAGTGTCTGAGGCCAGATCCGAACTCAGGTCCTTCTGACTCCAGGGCTGACGCTCTACTCACTGCGCCACCTAGCTACCCCTTAATTACTTGATTTTTAAAATAAAAATCATACACAGTAACTTTTAAAATATCATCCTCATTGCAGGTTAAAACTGTTCATCTATCAAATATAGGCTGTTGAAAATTTACTAACCAGGTTTAAACCAACTGATGTCTGAATACACACTACCTACTCATTACAGTTCAAAAGCTGTTATTTCCCATAAGTCATATTATTAAATGCTACATGAGAGTTAACAGCTTCTTTGAGGGCTGACAAGAATGGTAGCTGATGATTCATTGTTGTATCCTCTCATCCCTCCTCAGTGTGCTGTGTGTGATGTCTTCTTCAGTCTCATCAAAGCTGAACAGAGCAGGACAAAAGGACAAAACCTTTTTATTCTCAGCCTCAGAAAACCAGTATAAGCTATATACTGTGCATGTATGTGTACCTGGGAGGTAGGGGAGTTCTGCTTCAATACACGACAGGCACAGGAAAAATAAAATGTCATTTCCCCTAACCTAGATAAGAGGTGGGAAACTTGTGTGAAGAAGAGTGAGAAAGTTTCTCAAGAGAACTGCCTAGGGCTGCAAAGCAAGTGATAGACTAAAGAATGAGATGAATGACCTCCAGGTACTTGATCCCAGTTGTTTTCTGGAGAAGCCGTTTGTAAAAAAACTCTAACAATAGTCCCAAGGCATTTCACCTTGGAAGTTTGAAACTGAAACAGCAGACAGACAAAGTGGAATGAGGCTTCACTGGGGGCAGGCAACTGAGAAGCCTGCAGAAAGTAGCTTTATTGGAGGCTGTAGATGGCTTGGTTTTTTAATGAAGCAGTGACCAAGGAGGTAGAACTGAAAAGACTTACTGCTAAGAGAGTTAGCAGGTAGAGTAAATCTTAACAAATGTTGGCAATAAAAGCATAGTGTTAACATACAATATCTGAGGAAGCAATCAGAAAAAAATAATCCTCCAGTTTTCTGAGAGAAAGAGTTCCCTATGACCTCTACTACTCAAAAGTATGTGTTCTATATCCTTCATTAGCCCAATAGTCAGAGTGGGGTTAGGGGTGGTTATTGGTTTATGGTTAATTAAAGGTAATTTTGTTGTGTGAATTTTCCTTTTAGTGATGTTTTGTTAGTATGGTTCAGGTAAATGCTATATTATTTGATTTCTGATGATTTGCTTGATCTTGATTGAAGAAGGACATGTATAAAGTTGGAGAATGTCCTGAGAAGGGAAATCAGAAGGTGAAGATCCTTGAGTATATTCTGTATTCATGTTGCTTGAAGGAACTAAATATGCTTAGCCTGAAGGTGAGAAGTTTCAAGGGGAGACGTGATGATTATTCCAATATTTGAGTGGTGGTTATATGGGAGAGGGATTTAACTTCTTCTACTTGGCTCCAGAGGGCTGAACCAGGAGACAGAGAGAGAGACAGAGACAGAGAGACAGAGAGAGAGAGACACACAGAGAGAGAGAGAGAGAGACAGAGAGAGAGAAATGTATGAATATATATTCATATTCACATATAATACATAATTTACATACGCATATATGAACATATATGTGTGTGCTTATGCAATGTTATAAAGAGACCAATTCAGTGTTGACAACAGAAAAAGCTTCCTAACAATCAGAGCTTTCCAAAAACACAAAGGGTTGAGAAGTGGCAGGGTCTTCTTGGAGATTTTAAAGCAGAGCGTGGACAAGATCATTGTATAGGTGAAGATTACTTTTGTGGCCTAGAATTGGCCTAGATAGATAATGAGGTCATTTCTAACTCAGATTCTGTGATTCTCTAAAGTGTCTAGATAAGTGGTAGAACCAGAGCTTGAACTCAGATCTTTCAATTCTAAGACCACTCTTCTTTTCATAGCAGTATGCTGACCTTCTACAAAGATCATATTTATTAATTCCTCTATATTAGGGGGTTTTGTGAATCTCAAGCATCTTGTCCCTTCTAACTTCTCTTAAAACTGTGCTCCATTCCCCTTGTTGACTTGCTTTCATCACCTGACTGATTTTCTTCTGTGTGCCTGTCTGTTGAAGCTCTACATCTATTTATTCCACAAACACATTGCTTACACAGACATTTGGTGAATAAGTAATCACTTGGGCTTACTGACATAGGCCTTTCACTGGCAGTAGCATGAACTTCTATCCATTTCTGTGCCTGTATTGCCTGTTGCTATGTGAAAGGGGAGTTGGGTTTATTGGCCAGGTGCAAACATCCTGTATTATCTTTACAAAATGAGAGGCCAAGAGACAAATACCTCATTTTCCCCCTTGAGATATAAAAGGGAACAGTCTAGTGCCTCACTACAAATTGTCAGTTACACAAGCGACTGCTGATTTAGTCTTACAAAATGTGAGGATTCTTTCAGAAGTAAGGTAGTTAATTATGTTGATTGGAAAACACACTTGCAGGTAACTAATAAGAAGAAAACAGCAATGTAGCTCTCACCTAGGTGCAGAATTGATTCAACAAGAAAGCATCCCTGCAGGTCTGAGTCATTATTACTCTCTCAGTGCCTTGAATTCAACAACCTAATCTGAGGTTTCAAGATGAGAAAAAAAAATTATGAAGTGAAAGTACAGAGATTGTTGGTTCCAGCTTCAGGTTGGAGCTTTAAAAAAAAAATCCTCTTTCCTGGTTTTTTAGTTCTGCATTCACCTTTAGAAATTAGTGCCCTCTACAACTGAGAAGGGAGTTCAAGAGGGGCAGATGCTCAGGGTCAGGGAATGTTAACAGATGGGACTTGAGACCAAGACAGGATCACCTTTCAAAGGTCTCACATTCCATGAATATGTATGTTCCCTTTGCAACTGCCTGTCAGTCATCAGAAAGACAATTGTTAAGAATGCTATGTGGAAAGGGCAAAACAGATAAGAAGCAAATTGCTTATAATTCTGTATAACCCTTTGTACTTGGAAAGTATGTTCATTAATTCCATGGTATCAATGCAAATCAAAAACTTCATTTAAATGGGAAAGCACTTTTAAAAGTAGTTTCAACTGGAATTAGTATATGTATGAAATGTATATTCCATGTGCTAGAGGTAGATGTGAAATGGACAAGAACAGTGGACTTAGAGTTCTTGCTTTTTTCAGTGAAGCATTTCATCCTTTGTGGTCTTGTAGACACCTTCTTCTCTTCCTATTATGATCAACTTTTCCATAAGGAGAGGGGAAAAACAATATATAGATAATAATTTTGTAATTGAAAACCCTCTATATCACATAAGGGAAAACAATCTAGCCAGTTGACCATGCTCATAGGTTATGTGAACAACCTTAAAAACTGTAAAAAGTCCTTCTTTGTTGCTCTATGGTAGAAAGGAAAAGATTCCTACCTAACATTTTCTATTTTTGTCAGTTCAGACAAAACACTTAACCTCTATAGGCCTCAATTTCCTCACTCCCATAATGACTGGTGCTCTAAATTTTAGGAGGGTACTTTTCAAAACGTTCAGAGAAAGGAGAAGAAGGTTCCCATGGAGTAAAATTGTGTATAGGAAGTCTGAAAGTGTATAGAAAGTGTGGGAAGCTCTCAGGAATCGTGTTATGAAGGCATAAAGTGAAACAATTCTGATGAAGGAGAAAATGGGAAGTGTGGCTGCACAAAGAACTCACAAAAAGCCATAGTCACCAGAATATGGAAGCTGGAGCACATAATGGAGGGTGAATAAAGACATAAACCTAGTTCTATAAAAAGAGGGTATGGAGGGCTAAAATTCAGAATGAGCTAAATGTACTGAGGAACAGAGGATCAAAGTATGATTATTTCTTGGGAGGACAGGGTGATTATAATGTGTGATAGAGAGAAGGTAGAGCTTCTCCAAACTTAGTTTTACTTCTCCTTTATTTTCCAAGGAAAATTATCTTTGAATTGGAAAGAACAGACAAAACATGGTTTGTTTGTTTTCCTTCCTTCTCTAAGAAGACCAAAATGGCATCACTAAGTTGGGTACAAGGTAAAGTGTGTCCAACCCTGGCTGATCAGACCAATATGACTTCCAGAGGCTCTACCATAGGTTGGAAACAGATATTTCATATGAACATTTGGAGTGGAGGTGTCTAAACTTGCACATCTCATTTTTCTTTTGAGTTACTGAGATTCAACTTTGCTCATAGAGTACAGTGCCTTCTTTGATGAGGGCATGCCATAATGGGCAATCCTGTACCCATGTTTTGCAATCTATTCCAAAGTTCTTCAGAAAGACCTTGAGAGTGTACTTGTAATGCTTCTTCTGACTTTCACGTGAGCATTTGCAATTGCTCCTTAAGATAGTATTTTATTTTATTTTTTATTATTTTTTTTTTGAGGGCAATAGGGGTTAAGTAACTTGCCCAAGGTCACATGGCTAGGTTTTAGTTTGTGTTAAGTGTCTGAGGCCAGATCCGAATAAAGGTCCTTCTGACTCCAGCGCACTGGCGCTCTACTCACTGGGTCACCTAGCCGCCTCCTAAGATAGTATTTTAGGCAAGAAATGTTTGGCATTCAAACAGCATAGTGCATCAGAGTTGCTCTCACTACAGTAGTTTCAATACTTGGCAGTTCAGCTTGATAAGAAACTTCAGTGTAGGGGTGGCTAGGTGGCGCAGTCAGTAGATCGTCGGCCCTGGAGTCAGAAGGACCTGAGTTCGGATCCGGCCTCAGACACTTAACACACACAAACAAAAATCTAGCTGTGTGACCTTGGGCAAGTTACTTAACCCCAATTGCCCTCCAAAAAGCAAAAAAAAAAAAAAAAAAGAAAGAAAGAAACTTCAGTGTCCAGTGCCTAATCTTTCCAGGTGATTGTTTCAGACTCTTCCTAAGATAATTCAAATGGAAATGATTCAGTTTCCTGGCATGGTGCTGATAGATTGTCCAGGTTTCACAGGCAAAATGATAAGGTCAGCACAATGGCTCTGTAGACCTTCAGTTTAGTAGGCTATCTAATACCTCTTTAATCCTAAACTTTCCTTCAGAGCCTCACAAACACTGAGCTAGCTCTGGCAATTCATGTGATAACTTCATCATCTATGTGTATATCCCTAGAATTATACTACCAAGGTAAGTGAATTTATCAGCAACATTCAGTATTTCTCTATTTGCTGTAACCAATGGTTCCATATATATATATATATGGTGTGGTGGTGGCTAGTGAAGAACGTCTGTTTCCTTCCTGTCAATTTGTCAACCAAAATTAGCACAAGTGACACAGAATCAAACCACACTCTTTTGCATCTCAACCTTAGAAGCTGCATTGAGTGCACAATCATCCTCGAGAATTTCTTGGAGGATGTTTTCTAGGTTCTTTTTTGATCATGGCTTTCAGGTAGTCCAATAATTTTTAAATTATCTCATCTGGATCTATTTTCCAGGTCAGTGATTTTTTCAATGAGCTATTTCACATTGCCTTCTATTATTTTTCATTTATTTAGACCTGTTTAATAGTATCTTGATTTCTCATAATGTCACTAGTTTCCATTTGCCCCAATCTAATTCTGAAGGTATGATTCTCTTCAGTGAGCTTTTGAGATTCTTTTTCCATCTGGCAAATTTGGCTTTTTAAGGCATTCTTCTCCTCATTGCCTTTTTGAGCCTCTTTTACCATTTGAGTTAGTCTATTTTAAAGTGTTATTTTCTTCAGTCAGGTTGTTGACTCTCATTTTATAATTTTCTTGCATCATTCTCATTTCTCTTCCCAATTTTTCCTGCACTTCTCTTATTTGGTTTTCAAAATCCTTCTTAAGTTCCTCTATGGCCTCTAAGCAGCTTATTCTTTTCTTGGAAGCTTCTGGTGCAGGAATTCTGACTTCCTTGTCTTCCTCATGCTCCATGCCCTGATCCCTTTTGTCCCCAGAAAAGGAATCCAGAGAGAGACCGCTGTGCTTGCCTTGCTTTCCTCGTTTGCTCAGTTGCCACTCAATTACTTGACTTTGGAGCTTTTTGTCACAGTAGAACTCTTCTACCAGAGAGGAGAGCTTTGTCTCAATTACTGGAGTTTTTGCAGCTGCTGGATCTATTATTTAGGTGCCTTCTCTGAAGCCTCCACATGCTCTCTCAAACTGGTCACACACTCCAGGACCTCCACCCTAGACCGCAATCCAGATCCAAGCAGTTTAAAGCAAGAGAAATTACCCCTCAGACTGGTCTCTTGGTCTCCCTACAATCTTCAGACCAGGATCTCTGAAGCAACCAAGTGGCGGTGGCTGCACAGCCGCAGTGCCTCAGCTGCTCTCCCTCCAAGGGGTAAAGGCCTGATTGCACTCCCGAACTACTGGATCCCAAAGTTCACACTGCACTGACCTCTCACTTTGTCTTTAGCATCTGTGGGTTGATAATTCTGGAAAGTGCCACAGCTGCTGGTGATCTGAAGTTCTTCCAGCCAGTGGCTGGTTGTATCCACCCTGAGGCTAAAACCTTGGTCTCTCACAGGGCTGGGCTCAGCTTCTAACACTCTGTGCTGGCCACTTCCTGCCAGCCTGCCGGGCTGTCCTCAGTGGAAGGTTAGCATTTCTGTGTCATTTTGTGGGTTATGTAGCTCCAGAGTTTGTTCAGAGTCACCTTTTACATGAATTGGAGGAGGTAGAAGCGGGAGCCCCTTGGAAGTCCTGTTTCTACTCTGCCACCTTGACTCTACCCCAGAGTGCACAATCATCTGCAACCAAAAAATCAAGCACTAACTCTCCCTCCACTTTAATCTTGCCTTGTAGCCTTTTCAAGTTAAATGATGTACCCTTATTATGGTTGCTAACCTTGATGTCATTTTTCTCCTTGTGAAAGGCATGTGACAACATTACTGAAAATATCATGCTAAAAAACACACTGTCCTGCTTCACTCCATTGATGACTTGCAAAGTGCAATTGTATTGTCCATTATCTAGAAAACGTGCAAGCATGCCATCATGAAACTTTTCTTTTCTCTTCCAAGGAAAACTATCTTTAAACTGGAAAGAACAGAAAAAAAAAAACCCAACATGATAAAAGAGGGATTTGAAAACCAAGACACAAGTGACGTAAAGTGGAACTAATAGAACCAGGAAAACATTGCAACGGTTTCACTGTGTAATGATAACTATAAATAATTTAGCTCTTCTCAACAATATAATGATAAAAGGAAGTTACAAAGGACTCATGATGGAAAATGCTTTCCACATCTAGAGAAAGAATTGATGGATTCTAAATGCAGATCAAAGCATGATACTTTTGCTTTCTCTATTTTTTCCTTTTTTCCCTTTTATTATATTTCTTCTTTGACAACATGCCTAATATGGAAATATATTTTGGACAATTCACATATATCACCTATATCAAATTGCTTGCTATTTTAGGTGGAGGAAAGGGGAGGAAGAAAATGACAAATATTGGGGACTCAAAAGTTTGAAAAAAAAGTTAAATTTATCTTTACATATATTTGGAAAAAATAAAATACTATTAAAGGAAGAAAAACAAGATAACTAGGAAGGTAGTAATAAAGTACATAACTTTGCTAGATGAATTCAAATCACCAGACCCCTCCTAGGGGACTGGCTTATTGGGAGATATGATGCTAAATACTAAGCTCTCTTTGAAAGATCATGGATAATGGCAATCGTGTTGTGTTCCTGGAGAAGAGCTAAACTTATTCAGATTTTCCAAAAAGAAAAGAGAGTGGAACCTATGGGATCCCAATCATTTGGTTAGAGTGCTCAATTTAATTCTTCTCATTCTTCTAGAAGATATTAAAGATATAATTTAGCTTGGCTCCACCAAGAAGTTGCAGAGACAGATTTAGGCTAGATGTCAGGACATTCTTCCCAACAATTAGAGCTATCCCAAACTAAATGGGCTGCCTTATGTGGTAGTTAATTCTCTGTCTACAGAGATCTTTAATAAAAGGCTGGATGACCACTTTTCAGAAACATTGCAGAAGTACAGGGTAGACTCCAACTTGCCTTTCAACTCCGAGATTCTTTGATTTTGTGCAAAAAAAAAATACACTTATAAAGTAAACTATGAAACTGGAATTAGAATTTATAATTTTTGTCCTTGGGTTGAATTCAATAAATCCCAGTCTGCAGCCACACAAACAACTCATTTTGCTTTCTTGGATTTAGTGTGCAACCTCAAGACAAGGTGAATACACACAGGTGGCATGGGGATGAATGAATCTGGGAACTTTGCTTGTATTAATGTTCAATATTTAATAGACTTATTTGGTTAATTTCTGCAAGTCTAACCCTATGTCCCTTGTGCCTTATATTGCTTCTGTATTCTTGAGATTTTAAAAAATCATAATAACTGAATTGCATTTTCTTCATGTAACAAATCTCTGAGGAATAATTAAGTAAATTTTAGAACAGCATTAATTCTTTTGAGACCTGCAAGCTACCATTAAATCCATAAAGCTTCAATGATCTTTAAGGGTTCTCTGGTGACCCACAAAAAGTAATACTATTTCCAAAAGTGCTCAGCACCTCAGGATAGACTCTCCCATTGGAGAAAATCTGACTCGACATATAGAGTAGTTAAATCTGACAATTTTTACTCTTCAGATAAGCCCTTTCAGCATGAGCCTGGGGGACTTCTTTGTGGGGTTTATTAATTATGCCAGCAGGCAACATTTACCTTTCTTTATTTTGGCACTTGTTAATATTTGAATACCATTCATAGATGTTGCCAGCAAAATTTTTCTTTGTGACTGTTCATTACCCCAAGAGAAAATCTACCTTTATCTTGAGGCACCTTGATGCACAGGTATCTCCCAAAGCCTATCTCTCTCTCAGATAACTTCAGCCCCGAATCTCCAGCTACTTTCTTGATATCTCTACCCAAGTGTCCCACAATCATGTATCTTTAACTCGGTATGCCTAAAATGGAACTTATAATTCAAAACCTTCATGCCTCAGCCCCCTAAAAATATCTAGAAGCTTCCCTTCTGGACTTCCCTCTTCGCTGTCAACATTGCCAGAATGCTCCTAATCTTCCGAATATAAGAGTGGGTAGAGGGTGAAACCTCAGGTTCAATTCATATTAGGAATTCGCTATGTGAAAGCTCCCTTCATTCATGTTGATGGAGAACTCATCTGTAGCTTATTATTATGGAGGACTACTGAGGATATTGAGAGTTTAAGTATCTAACCAATAGTCATATACAAATTATGTTTCAAAAGCAGGCCTCGAACCTAGGTCTTCTGTCTTATCTACTATGCTGCATGTTCTTTCTCCTAGGTACCATAATCAAAGACTTACTATCAACCATGAATCCTCCTCCTCCTTCTCTCTCTTCATCATCTTCATTGTCTTCATCATCTTCATACTCTTTCTTGTCTTCATCTTTTTCTCCTCCTCCTTCTTCTCCTCCTTCTCCTTCTCCTTCTCCTTCTCCTTCTCCTCCTTCTCCTTCTCCTTCTCCCTCTCCCTCTCCCTCTCCCTCTCCCTCTCCTTCTCCTTCTCCTCCTCCTCCTCCTCCTCCTCCTCCTCCTCCTCCTCCTCCTCCTTCTTCTTCTTCTTCTTCTTCTTCTTCTTCTTCTTCTTCTTCTTCTTCTTCTTCTTCTTCTTCTTCTTCTTCTTCTTCTTCTTCTTCTCCTCCTCCTCCTCCTCTTCCTCCTCCTCCTCCTTCCCCTCCTTCTTCCCTCTCCTCCTCTTCTCTTTCTCCTGGTTTCTCTCTCCTCCCCTATCTCTAACAAATCACTAAAACCTATTCATTCTAATATTGGAATGGCTAAATTTTATCTCTTCCTTTCCCATTCTTTCTGCCATTATTTTGACTGAAATTTCATTATCTTCTAGTTCTAATCTATTCCATGCCCTGCTCCTGAATGAATCTTCCTTATACACAGTTTTTCACAAATCATCTTCACTTCATAAATTGAATTGACTCTCCAATATTAAAGTCATTCTTTAGAGATAGAATGGAATAAATTACCTCATATAAAAGAGGCAAGAGAAAATTGTTACAATGGAGGGGGAAAGCAGGAAGTTGAAAGAGAATGTGTCAACCTTACTCTTATTGAATTTGGCACAATAGATAGAATCCTGTGTCTGGGTTCAAATACAGTCTCAGATACTTCTTAGTTATATGTCATTGTATAAGTCACCCTCTATTTGTCACATTTTCCTCAATTATGAAATGGGGGTAATAAGATCACTTACCTCCCAGGGTAGTTATAGAGATCAAATGAGGCAATATTTGTAAAGCACTTAGCATAGTGCCTTGCACATAGTATATACTATATAAATATTAGCTATTATGCTAACATGACTATTTAGTAATTATTTGTCACTATAAATAGCAATGATAATCTCTACTAAGCCATTATTCTTTTCCAGGAATATTTGTATTCCAAGAGGCTGCTGAATATTGGGTTTTTCCCCGTGGGGAAGTTATTGGGGAGGGGGTAATAGACAAGATTTGTGTAGGATTAATATACATGGACCAATTGTGATATGTTCTTCTAGAGGAAAACTGAACCAAAGAGATAACAGTTTGATCAAGCAACTCACTGAAGTATGAATTTAAGGTTTGTAAAGTATATAATAACCTTTGTAATATTTGAGCAAAAACAACAAAAATACTCTCGTTTAAGTAGTACAAATCTTTATTTTCCATATTTCACTGTCAAAGAAATAGGCTCCAAAAATTCAGCAACTTGCCCAAGGTTACATAGTAAGCGGTAGTATTAGGACTTAATCCAGGTCTTCTGACTGTAATTCCATGAGATTGTGTACAGTAGAAAGACCAATAAACAAATAATTATAATACAAGATGTAATGTAATAAATGAAACAAATATGGCAAAAATCTAGTTACGACTTGCTGTAGGAGGGCAAAATTAATTCCCTCTGAGGTAATCAGAGGAGGCTGGGTTTATTGCAGTTTTTTTTTTTTAATTTGGTTTTTGTTTGTTTGCTTGCTTCCAACCAGGTACCAATTACAGGCATTTGGGCCCTCAGATTAGGGGCACACTAGTAGTGGCAAGTGTCTGTCTATTCTAAGGGAAACTTTCCATCTACAAGGGTTTCCAGTAAAAATGATTTTGCCTACATTTTAATATTACATATGTCTCTCAAGTCAGGAAAGGAGAACTTTTGGATTCTTTTTTTTTTGCTTTTTGGTGGGCAATTGGGGTTAAGCGACTTGCCCAAAGTCACGGGGCTAGTAAGTGTGTCAAGCGTCTGAGGCCAGATTTGAATTCAGGTCCTTCTGACTCCAGGGCCGGTGTTCTATTCACTGTGCCACCGAGTCACCCCTGTATTCTGTCTTCCAAATGTAAACAAAGCTAGTCAAATAGAAAAAGTGTAATTTATCTAGAATAAGTAGATGATAGAGCAATGAGAAAAATAATCTGTAAAAGCAGCACTGGCCAGTGGATCAAATGTTGCTAGATCTTGCCTTTGTTTATCATGAAGCCACCAGAACAGGCCAGCTTAGAATTGTCACTTGGAATTAAGGTGATATCTGGAAATCCAATAAAGCTACTTTGAGCCTTATTACAAGTCAGATATTAAAAATGTGAGAGACAGAAACCATTTAGGAAGGAAGCAGAAAATACTTAAACAGAACCTAAAGGTCTAAATGTGTCACTCGGCAAAGACTGATGAGGGTGAATTTCTCCAGAGTGTTTTGCTAAATAACTCTGGTTCATTCATTTCAAGGCATTATTCTTCCTCCCTAACTCCCACCTCCAAAACCCCTGTGTGGATTCCTAATGAAGGACTTTTTAGTAAACTGCTGCGCAGTGATGATTAGTTTTCTTGGGAAATCCAGTTCAGTGATTTCATGAGAAAGTAACTTTCTAAATGTCATGCTAGCTTGTTGGTTCTACATTAGTCTTCATTTCTCCTGCATGTGTTTCCTCTTGAGGCATTACTTATGCAATGACTAACAATAAACATAGTGTAAGTAAGAGCCTGTAAATTTATAAGTTTTGTGAACTAAGTCATGACACTTAGCAACTCTAATCTTTGTTTCTTCATTTGTAAACTGGTGCTAATAATATCTACCCTACCTTTGACTAATTGAGAGGATCAAATAGTATCATACATATTAATGAGAGTTAGAAAGGAACTTTGATGATATCATTAATCCAATACACATGTATTAAGCACCTACTATGTCCCAGGTACTGTACTCTTTGTTGGGGCTACACTTAATAAAAATAAAGTTCCTGCCATCAAGGAGTTTATTATCTAAAGGGGGCAACAATATACAAAAGGAGGCAGTAAAGTAGGAGTGGAAGAGACTGGACACCAGAGAGTACCTAGTGTGGCAGCATCTTGTTCCATGGAGTTGAAACCAGGTAGGGCAGCAAATTCAAACTAAAAATTCAAACCTGAGTCATCAAATCCAACCCCTTCATTCTGTATATGAGAAAATTGAGCCACAGAGAAATTTAAATAAATTCACCCAGGCAATATATCTATTAAGTGGGAGGATTTGAACCCTGGTCTTTCTGATACTATTTCCTGTGCACCATGTACTACAGCATGCTGCTTCTCAGTCTCATTGGACTGATTCCTAATGGGACCAGGGATCAAAGGTCAGACTATTGACTAAGTTTCCTGGTGAATTCAATGCATAGCAAGTCAAGCATTCCTCCCTCAGTGTACCAGGATAACCAACAAAGAGGGAGGAAAACTAAGCCCCACTGAATTAGTGCTATATCCTCTCTGAACATCCTTTTTATTTTCAGGCTAAGCTTCCTTTTGTTGATTTAGATGGTTTATGAATATATCATTTTGTTCCAGTCTTGAATCAAAACCAGTGAGGCTTGGCCTGTAACATTTTGATGATCATTGTTAGGATCGGAGGATATAAACTAATTGATGTGGAGAGAGGGCAGTTCAAAAGAAGATGATTCACAGATGATCAGAAACCAGGAAACAGAAGCCCTGTACCTTGTGGCTTCTCTGGTTCTAGAGGTGCTTCTCATTGACCAGGGGAATTATGGGGTAAGATATCTATGGGCACTCACTAACTAGAGACAGATTCTATGATAGTCCTCTTTATCTTGAAGAAACATACTCCAAAGATGGGATCAGTTTTATACCATATCATCTGTTGAATTTGAATAATTTTTGTATTTGAGGGTGGTAGTGATCTCTGGGTCAAACATCTGCTGTTGTAGGCCTGGGCCTTCCAAATGGACCATAATATTGGTATTATCTAAGAACTGTGATGGATAAGATATTTTGGATTTTTATATGGCATTTGGGAGAAGATTGGACTTTATTGGGACTCTGGAACAAGGCAACAGGAGAAGTACTGGAAAGGACAATGGCCTCCTAAGAAGTCCACAGACTTTTCTAGAATTAAAGATACAGACAAACGTGTCAAGTGGACCCCATCTGATTTGTTAAGGGTGTTGGAGTTACAGCCTTTCATCCCTCTACTATTCTGAAATAGAGAAATCCAGTGAGGAGGGGGTGTAGAGCCCAAGCACAGTGGGCTTCAGGGAAGACCCTGTGCATCTTTCCTGACCCTGGCAGAAATGATGACTGATCGTGAAATAGGTAGCATTAGCCTTAGCACTGGCACCATCACAGGGTAACAGAACCAAAACCAGCATAGGAGGTCAATACTCAGGCATTGGTAAACAGAGCATCAATCTGAGACAGGGCTCAGGACCCACCAGAGGGAGTTAGTGGCAGTACCCATAGGTTTTGGCATAGGGGAAACAAGGCTTGGATGTGTAGGCTTCAGGGGCAAAGAATGATGAAGGGACCATAGCACAGGACCCAGCAGAAGTTAAGTAGGCAAGAGTATATGTCCCAGTGGCAAATGACCAAGGTTCCCAAGGAGCAGAAACTGACATGTATGAGAGGCAATAGAAAATTCAGTGCAGTTTTTGCTTACTATAATTTGGCACACTTCCATGTAGCTGCCAGTACAGAGTACCCAGTGGACAATAAATAGCTCTTTCCAAGGGAGAAGTTGAAGACTTGAGGGAGCCATTGTTGGCACCTACCTTGTTTTGGAGAGACAGAGGAGAGGAGCAATTGCTTACCTAGATTCTGAGAAGGAGGGTATTCAAATAGCTGAAATCTCTAAAGGGGGAAAGATTTGGTATTGTCTCCCCTGGGAGGTAACATCAAAGCTATCTATGGAGGGAGAGATCCTGGGTGCTGTAGCGTGATATGGGTCTATTCTCTCACTTTGGCACCAGGATGAGCTTAATATGAGAGGTAGTGAGCTCTAACCTGCCTTACTCTTGATGACCTTGATCCATGATGAGGATTGGTGACTGTCCTGGAAGTGTGATCATCTCTATTATATCCCTGATATTTCTGGTACTGTGCCTACTCATTGTCTCCTTAAGTCAGGAGACTTACTATATATTGCAAAGATTTGACATCACCAACCAAATCATGAAGCACTCTGTTATCCCTGAGGGAGGAGATGAAGCCTAGGATTTATGCCCTTTTCTCCCCCCTATATTTGTGTTCTCCATCTGGAGGATGTTACATTGCTTTTTGTCTTTTTTTTTCTAATTGCAATGCTTGTTGTATTTTTTTTTTATTTTGGTTTTGTTTTTCTTTAACCTGAACTAAGCCCCTCTTCCAGTGTTTCTCATGCTAGGAGTCCTGCATTACAAGATTAGAATTTTTCAAGTAATAGTCCTAAAGCCACCTAAGTGGTGAAAAGTTCTTTAGAAAATATTTATGATTTTTCCACCAAAGGGTGTTTGTGTTCTAGATAGAAAAGTCAGTGCTTCTAATAAATGCACCAGCATTACCAATACAAAGGCAGGGAAGCAGGACCCAGTTGAGTCAGTTATCAATCTTTAATAAATATCTTTTCTATGATCTGGCTGAGTAAACTTTCATTATTTTATTGTTAAATAGTCTGTGAGTAACACATTGTGTCCCGATCCTGAACTAAACATGAGACAGGCTTATGTGAGACATGATTTACAACAAGAATGATATATTACTGATTTTAGCACCATTTATGGTACCTAGAACAATTCTTTGAACATAGAGGTACATGATAAATATTCATTAAATGGAGAAATATCTAAACATATGAAGGACAAGGAGATGAAACCCACAATTGTTGGAATAGTCTAAAATCAGAGAAAAATAATAAAAAGAAAATGGAAATTCTTTGAAATAGGCAAATACTATAACATTTTATACCACTACTAGTTTTGATTCCAGGAACTCAAAACTGTCCTCTCTCCAATGTCCCCATTCACTTTGTTTATACATAAACCATCATTTCATCACTTCCCAGATGGACTATTTCAATAACATCCTGATTTGTCTCCTTAACTTAAGTCTTTCCACACTAATGCTTCGGCCATTTAGATACCAAAGTAATTTGCTTAGAATGCATATCCAATCATGTCATCTCCTTTACTCAACAAACTCCAGTCATTCCTCAGTACCTGTAAGATCATATAGAAACTCCTCAGTCTGTCCTTTATTGCTTGACATAACCTGGCACCTTCCCCCAGTCTTCTAACAGATTACTCCACAACCCTTTCCCTCCACATATTCAATGTTTTATCCATAGTAATTTACATATTTCTCAAGCACACTGTTCTAGCTCTTGTTCTCATGCCTTTGTAATGGATGTTCTTATACTCAGAATGTCCTCTTTCCAGTAATGTCTCTTTAAGTACCAAGTTTCCGTCAATATTAAGCTCTAGGGCTCAGGGGATAAAGCACTGACCCTGGAGTCAGGAGGACCTAATTTCAAATCTGACCTCTGATGCTTGATAGCCACATGACCCTGGCCAAGTAACTTAACTCTGATTACCTCAAAAAAATGAGCAAAGAAACAGAAGTTTCTGCTCAAGGACCACCTTCTCTTTCTCTTCAGCTGTTAGCATCTTCCCATCAAAAGTTACCTTGTGGGGGTGGCTAGGTGGCGCAGTAAATAGAGTGCCGGCCCTGGAGTCAGAAGGACCTGAGTTCGAGCCGGCCTCCGACACTTAATCCACACAAACAAAAACCTAGCCGTGTAACCTTGGGCAAGTTACTTAACCCCAATTGCCCTAAAGGGGCGGCTAGGTGGCACAGTGAGTAAGAGCGCCGGCCTCGGAGTTGGGATGACCCGAGATCAGATCCGGCCTCAGAAAATGAGCACCCACGCATAAATAATGACTAGCCGTGTAACCTTGAGCAAGTTACTTAACCCCAATTGCTTTAAAAAAAAAGTTACCTTGTGTATCTTTATTCTTTAGGGAAGTTAGATTGTATAGTGGTTAGGATTCTGGAATTAAAATAAGAAGGAACCTGTCTTCAAATAATATATCAACTAGCTGAGTGAATTTTTCTTAGCCTCAGCTTCCTCAACTGTAAAATAGGGATGATAATGGTACCTAAGTCATGGGCTTATTATAAGGATCAAATAAGTTAACACATGAAAATTGATTTACAAACTTGAAAATTACACACACACACATATAATGTCTACATTGTATGTGATATATGATATGATATATTACATGTATATATGTATACATATATATATAATATATACACTTTTGTCTCTTTTAAAATGTTAGATCCCTGAGAGAAAGAACTGTCATTTTTGCATTTGTTATCTATTGTGCCTAGCACAGTGACTATAACACAGGAGATGTTTAAAAATGCCTTTAGATCAATACTTATTGGTTGACATACTTGATGATCATGCTGAAATCATACAATAACTGATTTAGAGCTGGAAGGAACTTTATCAATCATCTAGTCTGAACATATCTTTTCATAGATGACGATAATGAGAGACTAAATGACTTGCTGAAAATTCCACATCTAACAAGCAATGGAACCAGGATTTGAACTCAGATTCAATGACTCCAAATATGTTATTCTTTCCCCAGTAGCCTGGTATAACTGGACATTGTTTTCTTCTTAGTCTTTTGCTATATTGTGCATGTGCTTTTGTGAGGACCTAAGTAAAGTGTTTCTGGTGTGTGTGTGTGTGTGTGTGTGTGTGTGTGTGTGTGTGTGTGTGTGTGTTTGTTTTGTTTTGGGGGGGAGGCAAGGAAATTGGGGTTAATTGACATGCCCAAGGTCATACAACTAGTAAGCATGTCAAGTGTCTGAGGCTGGATTTGAACTCAGGTGCCCCTGACTTCATGGCTGGTGCTCTATTCACTGTGACACCTGTGTTTCTGATCTTTTGGAAAGAATTGACACCTCCCCCAACCTCCATCAATACTTTAGTTCCATGGTCATAGTCATATGTTTGTATAATCAGCAGCAAATCATCAAATTTGAGATTAGATTTTTTTAATGATGCCTATAATATATGTTTGGCAAGTACATAATAACAGTGAGATTCATTTCTGTTTGTGCTTTGCCTTAATCTCATCTGTAACCATTTAATTGGGAGTACTGTGTAATGAGGCATAAATGTTGTAATGAACTTTAAATGAAACAAGTACACTTTGCTTTCTGATGCCTTATCCCTAGCCTAACATTAAAATAAACAGAAACTATTAAATCTGACATGGAGCTTTATTCATCTAGGACCCTAAAAGACATTAACTTGTCTAAATCTCATTGTTGGATATGGGGTGAGTGACTACTGAATGGATGAAAAAGACCATGAATCACCACAGTACATTCCAAACCTCCCTGGAAGTACAGAAAAAGAGAAGATAAAAATAGAGTAGGACTCCCCGGACAGAAGCAAGGTCCATTCCTTATTGAGTGTAGTTGGTCTCCTTCAGCCAGAGGGGCACATGGCAATGACATTTTTATTTTCAAGAGAATATTTTCCTTTTTCAGGTCTCTTTTTCAAATAGTGAGTCACATCATAGATCTCGTGGGGACTTTCTCTTGTATTTAAGGGAAAAGAAAAGTCAAGCAAGGGCTCTTTTCTAAGAAAATACAGAACTGTGAAATTTTCCTAGGAAAAGTCACTTTTGAGTGTGCTTTCTACTTAGATATGAAAGAAAATCCATAATAAACTTATGATGGAAAGTACCATTAAAATGAATTTTCTTGTATTTTCTGAGGAATCCTCTAATTTTATAGATGAAACTATTTTGATTTCCACTGCTATAAATCAATTATTATTATTATCATTAACATGTAGTGTGAGTGGGATCGTAGGATTATATTCAGAATTCAAAGGGAACTTAGAAGTCATCTCATCTACCTCCTCACCAGGATCACAGAGGTATAAATATCAGCACTGGGATGGATGTATATCTAGATATAAACAAGATAGAATATCCCACAGTTTGACATGTATACGACCCAGGGAAAGTACAAAATAGAAGTATAGGAAAGTATAAAAATTTGAAGGGCACCATAGGCCTCATATGCCCACCTCCTCCATATCTTCTCCATGAAACAACTCCAGTTCCTGAAATTCCCACCATCAAGTCTCAAGTATCCATATTGTCTCTATTAAAATGTCATTCACCAGAAGAAGCTGTCTAAGGACACTACCATGAATACTGTAACACTTTACCACTAGAAAGTTTGGCTGATTAGTCAGCTCTTACCCAGCAGGGAGTGGGGTTCTCAGGAAATAGCGCACAGCACAGATCAATCAGTGGGATATAGTTGTGCAAGCACGGGGCAGAATATCAAGCAGTTTGATGTGTCATCCTGGCTTTGCTGGGTATCTCTTTGACACAATTGTAGACAAGAGACTTGAATTCAGTTTTCTGAATACAAGTTCAGTGGTTTGCTTTTGTTTTTGTTTCCTTTGTTGTTTTTCCTTGGACAAAACACTTCCTTTCTTTGGCCTTCTGTTACCTCATCTATCACATGAGGGATCTTAATTAGGATCAATTCAGTTTAACAAAGTATTTTCAAAGCCTGTGCTATGGACAAGGTACTCTTCAGGAGCTCACCTTGCATTCTAGATTATTATAGCTAGCATTTACGTGGTACTTTAAAGTTTACAAAACACTTTTCATATATTACCTCATTTGATCTTCAGAAAAACCATATGAAGTAGGTCCTATCCTTATTCCCACTTTATAGATTAAGAAACTGAGGCTATAAGGCTAAGTAACTTCTCTGAGGATAATCAGTGGACCTCAAAACCACCTGTGAGTTAGGGGGATATCTACTCCAAGCATGTGAAGACTTCCCCCAGTAGAATAGGACGATGTGAAGAATTTATTCTAATATCCGTGAAGGTGACTGAAGCAGGCACCATGGAGCGCTTTGAACTTGGTCAGATAGTGAAGATGCTATAGTCTTCCACTGCCTGCCATATTGACTTTTGTCCTGCCACTGGACTTTGATGACTTTATGCAACTCTAATTCAATCAAATCCAATTTACTAAAAAATTAAGACCACCTTTGATATCATTGGTCTTCCTTGAAAACAAAGGACTAAGAACAATTGTTATAGAAGGGATCTGAACCCTTGACATCCTGACACAAAAGGGACCAAATTTTTCCTTCCACAACCAGATACTACAGTCTACTGAATGTCCTTTCCAGTAAGATTCTATTTATCTTGCTATGTTGTGATGAGAAGGAGAGGGTTCAAACACTCTATGAAGCACAGTACTCTTGCCAGAGAGGACAGAGGCTGTGGGATAACTACTACAGAGCCACTGGGAAAGAAGATTTGCAAAGGTAATGGCAAAGCAAGTGGAATTAGAGCCAGATGATCCAGGTTCAAAAGGAGCTCTGCTATTTATTATGCATGTGACCTTAATCAAGACATTTCTTCTCTTTTGGTCTATTTCTTATCCATAAAAATGAGGGACTTAGATTAGATTATCTCTAAGATCCTTCCTGACTATAAAACTTATTATCCTATCAGAAAGCCAAAGAAGAGGAAAGTGATGGGAACTTGGGAGCTGAGTCAGAAGAGTAAGACAAAAAGGATACAGGGCATGAATTTCCTATACTTCATAATTCAACCTAAGCTTGGTCCAGTTCCTTGGGATTAAACAGATCATAGATCATAGCATTTTAGAGAACTGAGAAGAAACTTAGAGATCTTTTTTTTTCAACTCCATGAATTTGTATATAGGTAAACTGAGATCCAGGTAGAATAAGTAATATGGTCAGTGTCACCTGGGAAGTTAGCAGTAAATCATGGACAGATGAGAAGTTGTAATTACAGAATTTTAATGCTGGAAAATAATTTTTAATTAGTTCTTCTGAAAGACTTTGGGGACTAAATGTGCATTTTTGCCTTCTAATTCCACAGGACAATAATTAACAATATTCAATATGACAATAATGCTTTTATCATTCCTCACTGAATAATTATATAATTGTTATAATTCTCCCTTGAATAATCAGTGGATCTTCCAAGCTTAAAATCTTTTCTATTGTTTAATCCTAACTTCTCTTTATAGTTTTTATTGAAGCCCATTAATTTTCCTTATAACTTAAAAGAAATTGTTTCTTCTTTATGGCCTGATCCCCCAAGGAGTTGGTTATTACAAGCTACTTCTTTCACCAACCTCTTGGCTTTGGCCTATAATTCATTTTATAGGACAAGTGTGACAACATGATCCAAAATTAATTTCAAGGGGCCAAGTAGAGTGGCACCAACAAAAGATATTCCCATTGAGTCTATGAAATACCTTCTCTGGGCACTATTCTGTTAAACTTTATATATCACTTCAGAAAATCTAGTAGGTAAGACTATACCATATAGCATCCCTCAGCAGGCCATCAGAAGATTTATACTTTGGGATTAGAATTTCACCTTTACCTCTGAGTCGAATTTCATAGTTTATACATGACAGATTCTTTGTTTTGCAGCTGCCTCACTAAAAGTCTCTTTGGGACTTTTACTTCAGTCTTAGCTTGTAGCTGATCTCAGAAAGTAAGAGGAAAAATTTTTTAAAAAGTTTTCTTTTGAGGTAGGAGATCCCTAGGCCTATTTAAGGCTATCAGGAAGGGAAATCAGAGTTGGCATCAATGATCTTGGAGGCTGGAAACTGGTCAGAACATGGTTAAGGACAGAGCATCAATTTACTATTTCGGTGGAGTGGTTTTTGAGTTGGTGGGTTCATTGAATCATATTTAGAGCTAGTTGAGACCTTACTGGACATCCAGTCTATTCTATTTATTTTACAGATGAGGAATGGGGAACAGACTCTTAACAGTTCATAGACTGTTATAGTAGTTCACTTGTTAGTTTACCTGCTTCTAATTTCTCCTCCAACCATTTCATCCTCCATTCAGTTGTCAAATTGATCTACTGAAAGCACAGTCCTCACCAACCTACCTCTAATATTTGCTGAATTGACTATCTAAAATGGAAGTGACTTGCTCAGTCACATAGTCATATAATAGTCCTATTTGTTTTGTTAAATATCTCCCTATAAAATGTTAATCTGGTTCTGGCCATACTTGAGAATGTTGTGGGCTGTATGTAGCCACAGGCTAAGTATTTGACACATTTGGCCTAGTATCCTGAGAAGTCAAATGGCTTTCCCAAGGTTACATAGATAGTCTGTATCAGATGGGGTATATAACAGAAGGAATCCTAGCCTGGGAGTCAGGGTATTTGTTCTAGTTCTAATTTCATCATTAACTCCCTATGTATCGGACAAGTCACTTTGCTTTCGTAGATCTCAGTTTTCATGATTAGTCTGACAAAGAGATACAACAAAATTATATAAGGGACATATCCTATTCACAATTGTGAATAGGATAGAGCTAAGGATTGAATCAATGATTTCATTGACATAGGAGGGTTCCTAGTGGGGAATTCTTTTGATCAGTGCAGCTTTTCTTAAATTTTTAGCATTAGAGAATTAAGAGATCTGGTGACTTGTGTAGGATCACAGACAATACATATCAGAGCCAGGACTTGCCCCTGGTAGATCTTCCTGGATATGGGACCAGCTTTCTATTTGATATGTCATGCTGCCTATGAAATGAATAGAAAGCCCCTCAAAAAGAAATCTGCATAGACATAGTAGAATGACCGGTATCAATCCCCCATGATATTGACATGAACTGACATTGTTTTCTTTACATAGTAGCTGTCAAAACGCTATTGCATTTTAAATTCTCCATAGCTTTTCACTTCATGAAGGCTAAGATGATTTTGAAAATTATTTGCACTCGTTTGACATTTTTCTTTTTTTCTGCTTTACTTATCAAATTGGGAATGTAGGTCAGCCTGCTTGGTTTATATACATCCATGTCCCCATCGAAAAGGAGACTGACTTTTTGAATCCAAAAAAAAGAAAGATTGATTAAAAAAAAAGCACTATACTTTGTGTATACTATAGCTCTTAAAGAAAACTTTAAAAAGGAGAACTATTCTATGTTTTTGAACACACAATAAACTCTTTAAGAGATCCTTTAAAACTTTCATATATATATTTGTTTGTTTTTTTTTTTTCTTTTTGGAAGGCAATTAGGGTTGTGACTTGCACAAAGTCACATGGTTAGTAAGTGTTAAGTTTCTGAGGTCAGATTTGAACTCAGGTCCTCCTGACTCCAGGGCCGGTGCTCTATTCACTGTACCACCTAGCTGCCCCTCACATATATATATATATATATATATATATATATATATATATATATATATATATATATATATATTTTTTAAATAAAATTAAAATTGAAGAGATTATCATGTACAATAGCATTCAACTTCTCACATCTGGAAGTCAAGTGACCTCAAGTTCATCTAACCAGCCTTCTCATTTCACAGAACAGAGAATTCAGGGCCGAGAAGAGAGGTAAATTTTCCTAGGTCACAAAGGGATTAAGTAAGAGATTTGGGATTCAAATTGAGATGCCTTTATTCTCAAACCAGTGCTCATTCCACTGTACCACACTGCTCTTTGGCAAGAGAAATCTACTTTTAATTGTTACCTTTGTATAAATGAACTGGGGTGTATGTTTTTTTTTTATTTTTTGGAGTGGGGAAGGCAAGACAATTGGGGTTAAGTGATTTACCAAAGGTCACACAGCTAGTAAGTGTGTCAAGTGTCTGAATCTGGATTTGAACTCAAGTCCTCCTGACTTCAGGGCCAGTGCTCTATTCACTGCGCTCCCTAGATGCCCCTGTGATTTCTTCCTGTTGTTCAGTCATTTCTATCTCTTCATGACCCCTTGGACCATGCTTTCCATTGGATTTTCTTAGCAAAGATACGGGAGTAGTTTGCCATTTCCTTCTCTTGCTCATTTTACAGAAGATGAGGAAACAGACAAACAGCAGTTAAGCTACTTGATCAAAGTCACACAGCTAGTAAGCATTTGAGGCTGGATTTGAACTTGGGTCTTCTTAACTCCAGGTCCAGTATTCTATCTACTGAATCACTTACCTACTTCTTTTCTTTCTGTAATATGATTTTTTTTCCCAAAACTGAATTCTGGCTAAAAATAATTCTGTAAAAGCAGCTATCATATTTCTATATCTAATATTTCTACTATGACCATCATATTAAAACTGCAATAGTTGTATATTGTGGTTTGGAAAAACCATTTGTAGAGATCTTTTGGAAAGTTGTCTAATAATTTTAGCCACTCCAGTTCATCCATAACCCTTATAAAACCATTTAGCATAGGAGATTAAAAAAAGTCCACAAAACCATTGGAATTCTGCATTGAGATTAAGGAACAAGAACTCAGGTTACTACATCATCTTCACCACTCAGTTCATTCCCTTGGATAAGTTCCCTTTTTATGCACCTGTTGTGCCTTCTTAAGGTGAATTTTGTGAATTATAAAGAAGATATCTTTTTTTTTTCTTTTCAAAGGAAGTTTGAATGAACTTTGCTGATTTTCACAGTCCTTACTACTAAGAGTCATTAGCCTAGATACCAAATGGAGAGGGTTTCTCTATCACTTCATTTCTTACCACATTCCTATTCCTCCTGTGTCTAGCTGGATGGCCCTTGGGAATAGAGGCTGGAGGAGGGGCTCTCAGCTTCTGCATGGCTGTGGAGTTAGAAACTATTGATTCTTCAATTCCATGACATCATAGATTCAATTTCCTTAAAGAACCATGTGGTGAAGTAATTAGATAAGGTTTGTACTTGAAATCAAGAAGACCTAATTTTGCATCCTGCCTTAGACACTTACTACCTATGTGACCTTAGGCAAGTACCTTAACTTCTGAGCTATAGTTTTCTTTTCTGTAAAGTGGGACATGGCTTCTAAAATATCTTTCAGATAAAATCCACAACTCTCTAAGTCATTAAGGGCTGCTGCCAAGTTGAGGGTTTTTTTGTTTGTTTGTTTTCCCAGAGAAGAGATTCTTAACCTTTTATTTCATCATGAAATACCAGGCAGCTTAGCGAAGCCCTTAGGACCTTTTTCAAAATGTTGTTTTTAAAGGCAAAAATAAAATATGAAGTATTACAAAGAAAGCCAATCATACTGAAAAGCAGATATAAACATTTAACAATAAAATGTTCTGTGAGCCACAGGTTAAGAACTCCTGCTCAAGGAACTGGGAAAAACAATGTTCCTTAGCAGAAATTTTCTGTACATTTTCCTAGAAAAAAAAAAGGATTTTAAGTCATATATCATTCACTGTGACCCCCATCTTCTTTCCTGTCATCTTCCCTTTGTATGGTCTATATTTCTTGTGTTTGACCTCCAGTCACATAGAATCATAGATATGGGACGCTACAGGCCAAAGGGACCTTGAATAGTAATAAGAGTCAGTCTTATGAATTTATACAGATGAATGATGATTTTGGAGAAACACAGTTGTTTATCATATTTGTAAAACATTTCATAAGTAAAATGTATACTATATTTGCACCTTGGGTTAAACTGTTTTAGTATTACCCATAGAATCAAACATAAAATCATGTGTTTGCTATTTATATCTCTTCATATTGTGGACCCTTTTTATCTTCTTATACTCTTCTCCTTTCTACAAAACTCTGCAGTGACATTGGCCTTCTTCCGATATCCGGCACACAAAATAATACTCCAACTCGGTATCTTTTCCCTGGTTACATTCGTGGAACCCATTCTATCCTCACACTGAGCCCTCTGACTTACTTGGCTCTTTCAAAACTCAACTCAAATCTTCCTTCTATAAAAGGTCTTCTTTTTGCTTCTCATTGCTAGTAACTTCCCAGTGAGATTACTTACTATTTACACTGTGTATATCATGTATGGGGGGCTACTAGAATGCTGGTCCTAGAGTCAGGAAGACCTGAGTTTAAATCCAGCCCTGGCTTGGACACTTACTTGTTGTGTGATCCTAGACAAGTCACTTAACCCTGTTTGCCTCAGTTTCTTCATTTGTAAAATGAATTGGAGAAGGAAATGTCAAACTACTGCAGTATTTTTGCCAAGAAAACCCCTAATAGTGTCACAAAGAGTTTGGCACGACTGAATCAACTAAACAACAATAGCAATGTATCATATATGTAATAGTTGTTTATATGTTTTTTACCCTATTAGAATCTGAACACCTTGAAGGCACAGACTGTGTTATTTTTCTTTCCTTGTATCCCCTAGTGTTCCTTCTCCCTTTTTCTTGTATAGACCCTTTTCCCACTGAAACGTTTTTCTGAGAATTTTCAATTTGAGGAAGGCATCAGACCAGGTTTTCTTTATTCACTTTACTTTGCTATGGTCTCCCTCCATTTGTCTACTCTTATTGGAATGTGAGTTCCTTGAGGTCATAGAATGTCTCTCTTTTTGCTTGTGTTGCCATCTCCTATACTTAAAAAGTGTCTGACAGAGAATGTTCTCAACACACACACTCACACATATGAAGAAAGACTATATTGCTAATGAATGAGTGAATGATAGTCTTGCTACTGCTGATAAAGTCTAGAATTTTACAGAAACATTAACTCACTAAAACCAAAGCTCTTTTATCTCCAAGGTAAAATTTAATTTTATTGTAACAAATGTAAAATCTTAAACTTTTAAATATTATTAAATGTCATGAATCTATGTATTATGCTTGAAGTGAAGAAGCTACAGGTTCGAATCTCTCACCCTGACTAGCTTCATGATTCTGGGCAAATCAATCAATATGTGCCTCAGATAATGCCTTAGGATTTATCTACAAAATCATATATGCTATAGTATTTGTATAGGTAAATGAATGTCTCACACAGGGAGTTCCCTGTTGAAGAATTCACATTTCAATTCACTTCCCCCCTATACTACCTTGTGTTTTTTTGCATATATTTTATCTGTACTAATAAATATACATGTTGTCTCCTCCTTTATAGTGTGAGTATTTGAAAAAGTGATAATTTTGCTTTTGTCTTTACTATAGTAACTGGCAAGTAGCAGTCTCTTAATAAATGTTACATATTGGTGTACTTATATTGATAATTAAACATAGTAGCTGCCTCTAAGATAAATGTTTTAAAGCTAGGATTGGTGGAACAACAGGGAGTTCTCAGATAGATTTTATGTTGCCTATGAATTTGTTGTCTATGTGATAAAAAAAAATCACATCCTTATTTTCACTAACCTTTAACTGAAATGGAACACTTTTTAACTATATATGTAGGGAAAAAAACATTACTCTAAAACATGTTCCATTGGCTTCCCCAGACTTCCAAAGGCTTCATGGGTCCATGACACACAAAAAGATTAAGAACCTCTGCCCTAGAAACTTTCTCTGATGGGATTTCCCCTATCACTTATTAAGAGCAAGGGAAAAAATGTTTGGGAAGGATTTTAGCTGGCAATGGTTTCTTGCCTAATGTTGAAGCAAAACCCTCAGTGAGAGTCTTTACTAAGATGGGGATGATTCTGCATGGTGATGTGTATGTATACACACACATATGTATATATATATATATATATATATATACACATATACATATATATATATATACATACACACATGTATGTATGTATATATGTATTCAGATTTCCTCAGGCTTTAGGGCATCTTCTCCTCAAATGTTACTACTTACAGTGGGGCACTTTCCAAGTTGTTTTTTTTTTATCTGTTATTACCATCATTTCTTGTATTTTCTTCTATGGTCCCTCTACTTTCAAATCATTTAAAAGGCTTTTATTAACAAGAAAAAATGTTTCTTACATTTCTTTCTTTAAAGTGATTTAAAACTGGCCTCTCTATAATGTAGGATCTTAGAGGTAATTTTAGAAACACTGTAGATAACACTCTTGTGTCTAGCCATGCTTACTCTATAAAAGGAGAAATGAGTCATGCAAATACATTCCATTAGTGACCTAGTTATAAATTCCTTTTATGCTAAATTCATGATGAGAAAATCTAATATAAAAATGTCTTAAGACAGATGAAATGATCAAAAATGCACATAGAGTTTATACACTCAGTAGTAATAATCAGAAATGTTTTGTGTTTTTGTTATTTTTTTCAACTAAGGCTCATAGATTTTCACAGAAACCCAATTCTGAAAGGGTATCAAAGAAAAGGCATCTTATTTAGCTGCCAAAACCCATTTTTAACCATTCTCACATTTCTCAACAATGTTACTTGCCAAATCCAGGGCACTAGGAACCATCAGTGCCATTCATACCCTGCTTCAGGAACAGTGTCCCCACATGTTTTAGCCTTTAGAGGGTGCCATTATTAACTCCTAAAGGCTCCTTTACAGAGCAATAAAATCTAATTTGAGAAGTAGGACTTGTCTTTCTAGATTCAATTGAAATACATGTTGCCCTATCAAAGAAGTCATCAAATGGTGGCAGAGACTCAGGAATTTAAAGTCTTCTGAAATGGCCTAATGGGCCACTGTTCAAGAGTGGAAGTTCTTGGTTTCAGAATTGTAGTAGATAGATATTTCATTTTGAACTTGATTTAAGATTTTTCATCTCTGCTCTCCCTGAGGAGAGATGAGAATCTTGATAATAGAGGCAGCTCTGATTAGGTAGCCTTGTTTACTTAAGTGTCAGCTTTTCTGTTTTTCTATGGTTTGCCTCTCTGGCAATTTTTGAAAATAGCTGTTCATATTCATCATTGCACCTAGAGGTTAATTACCAAACATTTACCAATGCAACATTTCATTCGTATGAAGGCAAGCAAGTGTGCAACAGATTTTTCCATCTGGAGAAACAGGGTGAATGTGAAATGTAAGCTCATCAGGTTTTTAACTAATTCCAGCTACACATCACTGGTTAAGAATTAGGCTTCAGCACATGGATAAAGAGAAAGTGAACCTTATGCTTAACTTTTCAGACAAATCTGGCGCATCAATAGCAATTGATTTGTGACTGTTTAATAGACTGTCTGATTTATTGCCAGCAATATTCTTAAGGAGTAGCTAAAATTGTTAATTTCTAAAGCAATACTTATGTTCTTGGCAAAAGCCTAGATGCCATAAATGCCAGTTTCCTTCCCATTCATGTTTTTGGTGAATAAAAATAATAGCATACATTTGTGTAGCCTCCCCTTTTCCCCCTGTGGTATGCAAATTACTTGGGATTGGCAATAATATTTATGTGATTTCATTTTGTGAAAGTAATTTTCAGGAATGTGTGTTTCTGACACTAGTCTGACTCAGAAAGACTGATCTTGAAAAGATGAAATCATCTGAGCTAATTTACTAACCTTTAGTTAGTTACATATCATTCAGAGCTACATGCTATGATATAAACATGCAATTCGTTGCTTTCTTTTATTGTGATTTTAATTATTACTTCAAGGTTATGTGCAAAATTACAGTTTTTTAAAGAGTACACTTCAATAACTATTAGAGACATTATGGTGAATGTTTGTCCTTCATTTTGAAGAGGACCAACAACATTAGTGAATTATGTTTGGACTCATGTTTGAGTTGGATTCAAATAAGGCAGAGTGGCACAAAGTCATCAGCTTCACTCTTTCTTCCAGAGTCATTGAAGTCCAGTGGCAGTTAGTTCTGTCAGTTAGGTGACACAATGTATAGAGCACCAGGCATGGAGTCAGGAAGACTCATAATACTGAGTTTAAATCCAGCCACAGATACCTACAAGATGTGTGACCCTGGGCAAGTCACTTAACCTTGCTTATCAAAGTTTCTTTAACTATAAAACGAGCAGAAGGAAATAGCAAACCACTTTAGGATTTTTGCCAAGAAAACTCCAAGTGGGGTAACAAAGAATCAGAAATGACCAAAAAACTAGAGTTCCTCCAGTCAACTCCTCAGTAGCTATTTGTTTGGGGAAGTCTGGAATTTTGAGGATTATCCAAATCCACTATGAAAAAAAGGATTAGTTGAACCAAAGCTCTAAGGAAAATTCAGTTAAAAATAAAAACAATGCCAAGAACTGGCAAACAATTGCTGTAAAACAGTCTAATTAATTCACGGAAAAAAGGAAAATAACTTCAGTGACACCTGGTATATGAAGGGAATGTTATTAATTTCTCTACAATATTATAGCTAGGTGGCATAGGAAATAGTGTTTCAGACCTGAAGTCAGGAAGACTCATTTCCTAAGTTAAAATCTGATCTCAGACACTTACCTGGTTTTGTGACCCTGGACAAGTCTCTTAACCCTCTTCATTTTAAAAATGAAATAGAGAAGAAAATGGCAAGTTGCTCCAGCATCTTTGCCAAGAAAACCCCAAATGGGGTCACAAAGAGTTGAATATGAGTGACAACAACTAAATTACAATAATAAGTTTACTTAAAGTTGGAAGAGCATTGCAAATGCCACTTTACAAAAAAGACTTTTGTCTGTGTTGCTAAGAGGAAAAAATGCTTCTCTTAGGCGAGACAATGACAAAAATGTTGAAGTTGGGGAAAATACGTGTTTTACTGATGAAATTCACTTTTTCATTCATGGCTATATATCAAAACTATTGTCCGAAGTCCTGGGGCTCTTGAGAGTTGTGGTCAAATTAATCAGACTATAAGTTATCCACACTAAAATATTCTCAGGATTTTATGCTAATGATGAAGAGTTAAGGAACATTCATCAAGATTACACTACATAGTCTATTTAGCCTTGGACATCTTGATGATATTAAGGAAATGGTAAACTCTGATAGGTATTTTGATTTACTGAGAGTAGTTCCATATTTACAGAATTTCCCAAATGGATATGGAAAATTATATTACTTCTTTACACTATGCATTAGTTATCTTGGATAATTAAAAAAAAATTTATCAAAGAAAAAGAGACAAAAAAGCTTCAGTGGTTTAGGAGTTCGATTATTGAAACTGTTGAAAAGTTATGGGCTATGGGCAGGACTAGCCAAGATGGTGGAGCAGGAAGAAGCAATAACATAAGATTTACAATTATGCCGAAGAGTCCTAGAAGACGACCAGAGACTAAGCCCTGATTGGAGTACACAAGGAAAAATCACTGTGAGATCTTTTTTATTGTATACTTAAGCATAGAAACATAGAGGTCTGCTCGCATTAGGTTGAGCCTGGAGAATGAAGCTTTTAGCTACTGAACTATATAGCCTACGGCTATGTAGGTCCAAAAGCGATTCTAGATCTAGTAAAGAGAACCCTTAAAATATGCAGGGAAAAGCAGCAAGTGCCAAATTGGAAATTCTTTTATCAGGTATATACCATAACTGGGTCAAAAGTCTGGTGGGGATAGAGAAGGTAACTTTCTCATTAGGATAGCATGGGAGTCTGTGGGAGGCTATTGACATACCCCTGAGATTCTGTTTTAATCAATGAATAGGTACAGAAGTAAGGAGCAGCAGTGTGGTTCTGACCTCAAGTCAGAGATGTGTTGTTTAATATTTACCAACTGACTCTCTGAAAAAAAATTGACACAGTTTCAAATTTAGTCTGCATTATTGACATTTCCCAGTTGTTTTACTATTTCTAGATGATTAACAAAAATATTGAATCAACTCTTTATTTGTATTATTTATTTTCAGGGTAAAAATGTTCACCCTGAAAATTTAACAATCTGTTTTTATGAGCCATTTTCAGTTAACTCCAGCATACTCCTTACCAATGGGGATCTGAGACTTGGAACTAACCCAGTCTGAAGATCTTTTAAGCTATCTGATCATTGTTATGTAAAGCAGCACTCTACTGGGGCTCCAATCATTGGACAAGTCCACAATTTTGTTTCTCAGATGCAAATAGAGAAAAGGAGCTTGAAAAGCCCAAATCAGGAAGCCAGTAATTAGGCCACTCATAATTAGATGATTATGGATGGAATGAAGACTTCCAGGTCCCTAGCCTAAGATCTTCTTTATGGCTTTTACCAAATATATAGAAAAAAAAGACAGAAGTAAGAACCAAGGAAATAAAAACAGAATGAAGCATGGATTAGAAATTCCTTCAGAAGTACATGGAACCTGACCCTAACCTAAATACCCTATTCAAAATGTAGGGCTAGAAAAATGAGAAAAGAAAAGAAAACCAAAATTATAAGATAAGAAAGTATTGAAGGGACAGAAAAGCACAAAGCCAAATCTACGAAAAAAGAATGACTCTAAACATCTATAATCAATGTCTCAAGGGAAAACACAGCTTTAATCTAAGTTCAACTAATTTTTTAAGGGAAAATAAAGTATTTAACTAGGATTTAAAAGCATTTTATAAGTGAAATGAGAGGTCAAGAGAAAAGAATTGAAAAAGAAGTAAGTTTTTTGAAGAAAAGATTTGGAAAGAGAATTAACAGGAGTTAGCAAAGTTATAAAAATTGTTATGCAAGCAATAGATTCCTTGAAAATTAGAATTGGGTGGGGGGAGCCAAGATGGCAGAGTAAAGCAGGGACTTGGCTGAGCTCCCACTTCAACCACCTCCAGTACTGTAAAATATGACTCTAAACAAATTTCAGAGCTACAGAATGAACAAAGTGACACAGAGAAAAAAAAAATCTGCTGAAGGAAGGCTGGCAGGATGACAGGAAAGGTCTATCACAGTCAGCTTGGAGCAGAGCACAGTCCCATGGCAGCTTCCTGGGCCTAGATTTGGGGTGACCCAGACCAGTGGCATAGACTGGGAGGAGCAGACTTCAGGAGAGTGAATCACCAGCAGCTGTGGTGGTTTCCAGACTTCTCAACCCATAACCACCAATGAGAAAGTAAAAGGTCAGTAGGGAAGTCTGTTGGAGATGGGTGGAGAAGAGCATGGTCTGGCCCAAGCCCTGAGGGAGACAGGTTTTGGAAGTGTGGTGGCTGCAGGTGCTGCACTGAGGCTGCCTCTGGAGCTCTTGGCCTGCAGATCATAGCGGGGCCAAGAAACCATTCAGACGATAATCACTTTTACTTTGAACTGTTTGGATCTGGGTTACAGTCTTGGGTGGTGTACCTGGGGTGTGTGGCCAGTGAGCCAGAGCTTGTGGTAGCTGTAGAGAGGGTGCCCTACTCAGACCTCTCACAACTGCAAAATCCCCATCAATTTGGGACACAGCTCTCTCCACTTTGGAAGCAGAGTTCTACTATGGCAAAGAGCTCAAAAGTCAAGCAATTGGATGGCAAGAGGAGCAAGCAGAGAAAGTGCAATCAGACAACAGAATCCATTTTTGGGGAAAAAATAACAAAAAATGGAACAAGATCTCAAAACTCCTGCATCAAAAGCTTCCAAGAAAAATATGAAATGGTTACAGGCCATGGGAGAGATCAAGAAGGATTTTGAAAATCAAGTAAGAGAAATGGAGTAAAAAAATGGGATGAGAAATGAGAATGATGCAAGAAAATCATGGAAAGTGAGTTAACAGCTTGCTAAGCAAGACCCCCCAAAATACTGAAGAAAATAACACCGTAAAATAGACTAACTCAAATCACAAAAGAGTCCCAAAAAGCCAATGAAGAGAAGAATGCCTTAAAAAGCAAAGTTGGCCAGATGGAAAAGGAATTTCAAAAATTCACTGAAGAGAATAATTCCTTCAAAATTAAATTGGAGCAAATGGAGAAATCAAGATGCTATAAAACAGATCCAAACAAATGAAAAAAAAAGAAGGCAATGTGAACTATCTCATTGGAAAATAGACCTGGAAAATAGATCCAGGAGAGATAATTTAAAAAAATTATTGGCTACCTGAAAGCCATGATCAAAAAAAGAGCTGACTTTGCCAGATGGAAAAAGAATCTCAAAAGCTCACTGAGGAGATTCATTACTTCAGAATTAGACTGAAGCAAATACAAGCTAGTGACTTTATGAGAAATCAAGATGCTGTTTAAAAAATCCAAGCAATTGAAAGAATAGAAGGCAATGTGAAATATCTCATGGGAAAAACCACTGACCTGGAAAATAGATCCAGGAGAAATAATTTAAAAATTATTGGACTATCTGAAATCCATGATAAAAGAAAGAACCTAGTAATCATCCTTCAAGAAATTCTCAAGGAAAATTGCTCTGATGTTTTAGACCCAGAGGGTGAAATAGAGGTTGAAATAATCCACAGATCACCTCCTGAAAAAGATCCCAAAAAGAAAACTCCTAGAAATATTATGGCCAGGTTCCAGAATTACCAGATCAAGGAGGAAATACTACAAGCAGCCAGGAAGAAACAATTTCAACATTGTGGAAACATAATCAGAATAGCGCAGGACATGGCAGCTTCTACACTGAGGGATGAAAGGGCATGGAATATGATATTTCACAGGCAAAGGACCTGGGATTAAAACCAAGAATTACCAACGCAGCAATACTGGCTTTTTAAGGCATTCTTCTCCTCATTGCCCTTTTGAGCCTCCTTTGCCATTTGAGTTAGTCTATTTTTAAGGTGTTATTTTCCTCAGTCAGGCTGTTGACTCTCATTTCATACTTTTCCTGCATCCTTCTCATTTCTCTTCCCAATCTTTCCTCTAATTCTCTCTTTTTTAAAATCCTTCTTAAGGTCCTCTATGGCCTGTAACCCACTCATATTTTCATTTGGGGCTTTTGGTGCAGGATTTCTGACCTCCCACTCCTCCTCCTGTCCCATGCTTTGATCCTCTTTGCCCCCAAAGTAGGAGTCTAATGTTGAATTTTTCTGTTTATTTTGTTTCCTTTGCCTAGGCATGTTGACACTTAATTGCTTGACTTTTGGGCTTGTTGCCACAGTAGGACTGCCACCAGACAGGGGAGCTTCTGTCCCAAACCTTGGGGTCTTCACAACTTCTGGAGATACTAGTTGGCTGGCTTCTCTAAAGCATCCACATGCTCTGGAAAGCTGGATACCCACCCCATGACCTCCACCCCAGACCACAATCCACATCTAGGGAGATTAAAGCAAGAGCGATTACCCCCCAAGACTCATTGCTTGTCCCATTACAGTTTGCAGGCCAGGAGCTGAAGCTGCAACTGAAGCTGCAAGATGGCGTCTGTGCCATGTCTCCTCAGCTGCTTCTCACCCCCAGGGGAAGAAGCCAAGGCATTCCCTAAATACTGGTCCCAAAGTCCATAGGGCACTAACCTCTCACTTTGTCCTAGGCATGTTTGTGTTGATAATTCTGGAATCGCCACAGCTGCTGGTGTTCTGGGGTCCCTCCAGCTGGCTTCTGGCCTGGCCTCCCTGGAGCTAAAATCGAGGCTCACTGTGGCCTGGGCTCGGCTCCCAGAGCGCAGTGCTGTCGGCTCCCAGAGTGCTTTGCTGGCCACTCCCAGAGAGCTGCGCTGGCTGCTCCCTGCAGGGCTGCTGGGCTGTCCTCAGCGGGATTTTAGCTTCTCTGTGTTGTTCTGTGGGTATTGGAGCTCCAGAAGTTGTTCAGAGCCCCTTTTACATGATTTTGAAGTTGTGTCAGAGAGAGCACCTTGGAAGTGCTGTTTCTACTCTGCCATCTTGGCTCCACTCTCTAGCATAATGATTCTTAAAGGAGAATTTAAGTGAGTTATAGGTTTGTGACCAATCAAGACACAGAGAGCATTATGAAAAATTAAATAGAGAGTTTTAGTTATATTACCTTGAAAAAATATTTTAAACAAACAAAACCAAAACAACCAAGATTAAATGGAAAGCACAAAGCTGGGAAACAATCTTTACAGCAAGTGTCTCTGATAAAAGGCTCTTATCTCAAATATGTAGAGAATAGAGTCAAATTCATAAGAATACATGGCATTCCCCAATTGATAGTCAAAGCATATGAATAGGAAGTTTTCAGATGAATAAATCAAAGCTATCTATAGGCTTTTACTAGTGAAATACAAATTAAAGCAATTTTGAGGTACTACCTCATTAGGTTGGCTAATGTGACAAAAAATTAAGGATAAGGAGCAAGAATGAAACTGTGAGCTAATCAGTTGGCCTTTTGTCATACCTTTTTTAGGTAGTTGAATGGAAGAATCAACTAATACATAGCTGTAACTAATAAAAATTACTTTTCCGTTTACTATTTATAAATGACATTTTGGGGAAAGCAAGCCATTAAATTTAAAAGTAAAAAATCAACAAACAAAGGAATTTATTTTCTTTCTCTCTCATCTTACCCAGTCTTTTCTTTCTTTTATCTCTTTGAGATACTTTGCCAAGGAGTGATACCAGTGGGTCTAAGTGTAAGCACAATTTAGAAAATTTGACATTCAAATACAGAAAGCAAGAGAAACATGAGAAGGTAAAGAGAGAAAAGAAATCATACGGAACTTATCAAAGTTGAACTATTTAAATGCCTACGTGGAAAAATGATAATTGTAACTTATGAAACTTTTCTCAGTATGAGAATAGTTGAAGGAAATAGAAATGTGTATATATATATATGTATATATGCATACATATATGTCTATATAGGAGGTTATATGTGCATATGAAGACATATGTGAATGTGTCTATATATTTGACAGGTATACCTAGACAGAGGGCACAGGATCAATTGAATAGGAAGGGATGATATTTAAAAAGTGAAATTGAGAGGTGAGAGAGGAATATAATGAGAGGAGATGGGGAGAGACAGAATAGGGTAAATTATCTCATATAGAAGAGGAAAGGGATAACAGTTAAAATGGAAGGGAAGAACAGGGAAGCAAAAGGGAATAGGTCAAACTTACTTTCATTGAATTTGGCTTAGGGAGGGAATGACATACACACTAAAGTGGGTATTTTGCCCTATGGGAGATTAGGGGCTAAGGGGATGAGAGGGGAATAATGGAGGAGAGGGAAGGTTGGGAGAGAGCATAGTTAGAAGCACACACTTTTGAAAAGGGACACTGTCAAAGTAGAGAATAGAACAAGTGGGGGGGTGGGTTAGGATGGAGGGAATTATAGTCAATCTTTCACAATATATCCACTATGGAAATGTTTTGCATAACTACACATGCACAACCTAAATTGAATTCCTTATCTTCCCACTAATGATGGGTGATGAGGGAGGAAGGGAAAGAATCTGTAATTCAAAGTTGTAAAATCAAATGTTTTTAAAAAAAGAAAGTAAATATATTTGAATAATAGGAGACATCTTTATGGTGATACATCATTAACAGTATAATAAAGAGAAAATAAAGATGTCCTTTTAGCTTTTGATATCTTCAGCAGAGGTCCAAAAGTGTCTGTGAGTATCTGTGTGTGTGTGTGTGTGTGTGTGTGTGTGTGAGAGAGAGAGAGAGAGAGAGAGAGAGAGAGAGAGAGAGAGAGAGAGAGAGAATTTTTGTTATGAAGAGTTTTCCATCTCCTTGAGGGAAGGCAGCAAGGGGTCAGGATGGATGTAAGTTCTTGGAGGGAAGAGAAATTGTGAAGTAAGTTCACCCATCTCACCAAGTGACTGTGTGTCTCTGATTTTATATTGCACTTGCTTTCAGCCTAATCTTTAACCTCTGGGTAGAGGTAGGGAAGAAGAGTGGAGCACACCACTCAATCATGAACATCCTCATACTTACTCATACCTTTCATATCTCAGTGATTCAAAGCTCCTGTAGGTCACCATCCAAACGTTATTATCTTCGTCCCACCACCTGATTCCTTATCCCCATCCTCCTAAACCCTATCACCATAAAGTTTTAACTAAATACCACCAACCCTTACACTGTGCCCTCTAGAATGCCTGTTTCATAGACAACAAACATTCCTTTGCCTCATGTTATTTCTTGTTCTATTCCATCCACCTACTGGCTATTACTTAATTCTAGCTCCTCCCCGATGATGTAGCTTCCCTGACTTCTTTTTATCCATTCTGGTTGTACCTTCACTTATTCCCCTCAACTCATAGTCATGGTGCTGGAATACTTCTTGCTTTCCATTACCACTTCTAGGTTCTCCCCCTAACTCCATTTTTCAGTAAACTTTCTTCATTTGAAGTTCATGCTATTCATGCTATTGTTATCAACCACCCAATACAAATCCTGTAGTTGTTATCTACACACACACACACACACACACACACACACACACACACACACACATCAGGTAATAATTTTTTCTCTTCCCCAACTCTGTGACCTTACATTAGGGAAATTCAAAATACATAAACACCATAGCCATTTAGTTTCTCAATGTTTTAATTTCTCATGAGCTATTCCTCTACCCCTTTCCATCCTTACCTCCATCCATATGCAAAGAGTGAATCATCCATAAATATGCCAATTCTATGTTCAAAAATTCCTAATTCCCTTTTTCTGACCATAATCTGGCCTTTCTACCTTTGCCTTCCCTTATAAAATCTTACTCTTCAGCTCTACCATTATGCCTAATCCCATGACCCTTCAATTTTCTCCCAGAACATCTTCCCTGCATTAACCATTCTATATTCTTCTCCACATTTTAAGCCATTGGGAAACCAATTTAACTGTATACTGTCTTTCTTCCTTAAATCCCTATCCTCCTTGTTCATAACACTGTTTTTGCCCTTCTAAACCTCAGCCTTAAATTACTCTCCATTCCCCACCTTCACTCCTACACATATGCTACTGAACAAAGATTGAGAAAATAATGCAACTTTTCTGATGGAATACCACTAGATATTTATGTTATATAACCTCAGCTTGGTCTTTATTACTCCTAAGAAATTGTTGTAAAATAATTACTGGTGGTCTTGAAACCAATAATATTTTCATGTAAATATAGCTACATGTCCAAAAATAGTATCTTGCTTGGGCCAAGATGGTAGAGAAAGGCAGGAACTTGACTAAATTCCCTGAAATTCACCTCAAAACAATTATAAATTCATTCCTCAAAACAAAATTTTGGAGCAGCAGAGTCAATAAAAAGACAGGGTAAAATAATTTTCCAGCCAAAGACAACTTAGAAATTTGACAGGAAAATTATGTACCCATGGGGAAATAGGGGATTGCAGTCCAGTGCAGTCAATATCTGGATATGCCAGTCATGCCCCCAGAAAGCCAGAAGAGAGGTTTCATGCCCAGGGACCATCCAAAAAAAGAAACACCTATGGTAGACCCTGTGACACCAGAGCAAGAGGCTTAGGACAGTGACCCTTCCACCCTCCAAACAAAGCTTAATTTTAACATAAAATTAAAAGTTACAAAATAAGCTGAAAAATGAGCAATACAAAGCAAGAAATAGCTTGACCATAGAAACTTAATATAGTGGCAGGAAAGATGAAAACATAAACTCAGAAGATGACAGCAATATAAAAATTGTTATATGCAAATCATCAAAATAAATGAGAATTGGTAACAGGCACCAAAATAACTGAAAGAGCTAAAAAAGAAATTTTTAAAAACCAGATAAGAAAGGTAGAAAATTTTTGGAAAAGAAATGAGAATAATGCAAGAGAATCCTGAAAACAAAAAGTGTCAACAGCTCCATAAAGGAAGCACAAAAATGCCAAAAGATACATAAAAATTCATGGGAAAAAGAAAAACTCCTTAAAAATGTAACTGATCAAATGGAAAGTGAGGCATTAGTGCTCAAAAGAACATAATTCCTTACAAATTAAAATTGAGTAAGTTGAAGCGAATGAGATGTAGTAAGACATCAAGAAACAATAAAACAAAATCAAAAGAATAAATATAGAAGGAAATGTGAAATATTGGAAAAATAGCTGATCTGGAAAATAGGTCCAGGAGAGACAATTTAAGAATCATTAAACAATCTGAAAGCCATGAACAAAGAAAACCTACATATGATATTTCAAGCAATTATTCAGAAAAACTACCTTGATATCCTAGAACCAGAGAGTAAAATACAAATGGAAATAATTCATTGATCACCTCCTGAAAGAGATCCCAAAATAAAACCTCCCAGGAATATTAGGGCCAAATTTCAGAGTTCTCAGGTTAAATAGCCATAAAGAAATGATTCAAATATTGTGGAGACACAATCAAGATTATACAGGATTTAACAGCTTCTACATTAAAGGATCAGAGATTTCAATATGGTATTCCAAAGAGCAATTCAGCTAGGATAACAAAAGAACCACCTACTCAGAAAAAGTAATATAATCCTTCAGGGGCAAAAAAAGGATATTCAATGAAATAGAAGGTTTTCACACATCCCTAATGAAAACACCAGAGCTGAGCAGAAATTTTGATTTTCAAATACAAAACTCAAGAGAAATCTCAAAATGTAAATGGGAAAGAAAAAACATAAGGGATTCAATAAGTTTAAACTTTACATTTTTAAATGGGAAGATGATATTTGTAACTCAAGAACTTTGTCTCTATTACTGCAGTTAAAAAAAGAATATACATGGACTGAGGGTACAGGTATAAGTGGACTAGGATAAGATGATATAAAAAATGAGGGATAAGAAAGAGTATTTTACTGGGAGAAAAAAGAAGGGAGGGGTAGAATGGGGTAAATTGTCTCATGTGAAGAGAGATAGTAGAGAGAAACAAAGGGTGGTGTGAAGTTTGCTTGACCTTTACTTTCATCAGAATTGGTTTAAAAGGGGAATAACACACACTTAGTTGAGTATAGAAATCTATATTACAATATGAGGAAGTAGGAGGGGAGGAAGATAATGGAAGGGGGAAATGCTAGAAGAGAGGCTAGATTGGTGAAAGTGGTAGTCAGAAGTAAAACAATTGTGAGGAGGGATATGGTGAAAGGAGAAAGAGACAAGGATAAACCGGGGAAAATAGAATGGAGAGAAGTACACAGTAATCATAACTGTAAATGTGAATGGGATGAACTCACCTATAAAATGGGAGTGTGTGTATTGTTTATAGAAAAACAAAAGCAAAAACATGAGTTTCATTCTCTGTTAATATGTGTATGTGTGACTTATATATTAAGTCCACCCTCTTCCCCTCTCTCTTTCCCCTCCTTCTCCCTCTCTTCCTGATCGCTTGTCAACAAAACTTGAATATTGAATTGACTTGCATTGTTATAATATTATTCTTGTTCATTGGACTCATTAAAGGGATTGTTTTCCCACCATCTCTGCTTGGCCAATGGGCCTTTCCTTAGACATAGACTGGTCTCTGGAAAGGGAATTTCCTTTTTAACAGTTGAATTTCTTGTAGGGACTAGGACATTGTGAGCCAAGTCCTAGAAGACAAGGGTCAAAAGAGGAACTTCTGTCTTCCCAAGAGGGATCCCCTTATGCCAGAAAACTATCACAAGACAGAAATCCTATTCTTCCTCCCTTATTGACTCACTTGTTTTTGCTCTTCCAAAACTTTTCATGCCTTCTCAGATTTCTCAGGACTCTCTTTCCCCCTACTGTTTCAGCTGATAACAGTGCATCATATTTTACAGAGAAAATTGGGAGTATTTGTTGTGAGCTCCCTCTTCTTTCCTCTTCTTCATCAGTTATCACCCGGATGCCTTTTGCTTACTGTTTCATATAATGAAATGATCTCACTCGTTACAACACTAACCCCTCTACTTTTCCAAATGATCCCAGATCCACACCATATCCTTCAAAAGATTTCCTGGCATCTACACTCTTTCCATTTTTTCATCTTTCCCTGAATACTGCCTCATTGCCTACAACTGTGTGTCTCTCCTATCCTAAAAGCAAACAAAAAATAATTCAAAAACAAAAACTCACTTGATTATTCTATTCCCACTATTTTCATAATCTTTTCTGCCCTTTGTAGCAAAACTACTTGAAATGGCCATTTACAATATGTACCTTGATTTTCTTTCTTCTCATTCTCAACCCCTTACAATCTAGTTTTCAACCTTATTATTCTGCTGGAATTGTTCTCTCCAAAATTACAAATGATCTCTTAGCTACCATATCCAATGGCCTTTTCTCAATTTTCATTGTCCTTGCCCTTGGTGCAGCTTTTGATTTCATTGATTACTCTCTCCTTGACACTTGGTTCTCTCTAGGTTTTCAGCCACTATCTTCTATGTCTTCTACCTATTTGTTTCTCCTTTTCGGTTTGCTTTGCTGTATCCTCTTCCAAATAGCTCCTTCTAACAGTAATGATCCCTCAGGATTCAGTACTGGGCTTTCTTTTCTTCTCACTCTATACAGTTTCACTTGGTGAACTTTTCAGCTCTCATGGATTTAATTACCATTTCTTTGCTGATGATACTTAAATCTACCTATCCTGCCTCAACCTCTCTGCTGACCTCCAAAGCTCACATCTCCATCTGCCTTTCAACATATCAAATTGGATGCTGAGTAGACATCTTAACCTCCATATGTCCAAAATGGAACTCTATTTCAGTTGTTGAGTCATTTTTCAGTCATGTCCAACTCTTTGTGAGCCCCTTGTAGATTTTCCTTGGCAAAGATAATGGAGTAGTTTACCATTTCCTTCTCTTGCTCATTTTATAGAAGAAACTGAGTCAAACAGGGTTAAGTATCTTGCCCAGGGGCACACAGCTAAATAAGTGTGTAAGGCCCCATTTGAACTCAAGAAAAATGAATATTCCTGGCTGAGGGCCCAACACTATCCACTGCATCACTTAGCTACCTTTGGAACTCATCATTTTTCCTATTAAGCCTTTCTCTACTCCTATCTGGAATTCTCTAATTGGACTTACAATTATCATAGAGAGCAACACCATCCTCCTCTCCCAGGCTCACAAACCTGAGAATCATCTTGGACTACTCATTATTTTTCACCTCCCATGTCTGAGTTGTTTCCAAGGTCAGCAATTTAACCTGTGCAGCATCTCTTTAATACACTCTCCTTTTCTGTGCTTTCTATTTGCTAATTCTTTATTTATCATATAGCTTGCTTTGCATATATTTGCATGCATACAGTCTACCCCCTTAGATTGTAAATTCTTTGAGGAAATGGACTGTCTTTTTTATATTCAGCACTTAGTATAATGGCTAGCATATAGTAGGTACTTAATACATGTTTATTGATTGATTGAAGAAGTAGAAGGAAGGAATCATATACTAGCATAGAAAGGAGGAAAAAAAAGAAATGATACTTACTATTTCTCCTAATTCTCCTCTATGTTAGAAGAAGAATATAAAAACATGGAGGAAGGGTTGGGGCTGGGCAACTGATGAACCTCACTCTTATCTGAATTGTTCAAAGGAAGGTTTAAAACACTTAATTAAAAGATGTTCTCGATAGAAACATCAAACTCAACAGAGAAATAAATAGACATGGGTTGTATTTGAGTAGGAAGATAATCCCAGAGAGTGAAGAAAAACCGACTCCAGGATTCTAAAGTTTGTAATATACTGGAGAGGGGAGAAAATAAAAAGAACTGGGATCTCTATGGGGTGATTTAGATTGTTTCAGAAATTTTTGGATGATGGGAAAAACTGTGATACATTAATATTAAAGAATAAAATCTCGCAAGAGATGTCAAAATAGATTATTTCAGAGACTACTGGGTGTTATGAATTTAAGTGGTGAGGAGATCATAGTCTGGATAATAATTTATAGGAGAACAAAAGCATTATAGAGGAAAAAAATGGCTGAACAATTTAAGGACTCTAATAAAAACCATGCCAACTATGTCTCCAGAAGAACTATGATTCAGTGTGTCACCTACCTCCTGGCATAGTGGTAATGGACAATTACAAACAGTTTTAGACATGGGAACTGTGCATTTATTTTGCTTGACTGTTTTTAATTTATTAAAAGCCTGCTGCTATCATTTTCCTTTCTTTTTCTTGGTTATTTGGGGATCAGAAGTGGTAGGGGAGTTTCCAATAGTGACATAAAAGGGAATGATATTGAAATTTTTATTTTTAATACACAGAAGAGATTAGAATCAGGTTCATAAGAAAACACAGATGAACAGGGCAGTTTTGAAAATAGCATGTAGAATTTACTATGTTTAAAATAATAACAACAGCAAGCAGCATGAAACGGAGTTTCAAATTTTATACTGATTCTTCTTTTTGTGTTTTGCCAAGAATATGGAAAACTTTTCCTTTGCTGTATATGGTGAAAATAAAACAAATACAAATTATAAGGGATTCAAGCATATAGATCATTCACCAAACTCAGGGCTGTATGTTCTACATCTGTCTTTATAAAGGCTTTTCCTAATTCATAGAACACAATGCCATCTCTTCTAACTTCCACCTTTTAGAATATTGTGCTTTTTTTTTTTTAACTCAGGTGCTACTTCTTACTGGAAGTATTTCCTGTTCCATATATTGTTAGTGTTCTCCTTTTTCCTCAAATTATATTCTATTTGCTGTTGTTTCTTTTTTCTTTCTTTCCTTCTTCCTTCATTTCTTTCTTTCTTTCTTTCTTTCTTTCTTTCTTTCTTTCTTTCTTTCTTTCTTTCTTTCTTTCTTTCTTTCTTTCTTTCTTTCTTTCTTTCTTTCTTTCTTTCTTTCTTTCTGTAACAGAACTTTTGCTTGTCTCCTTAGTGCCTTGCACATAATAGTTGCTTTATGCATATTTGTACATTTGACTGAAATTCAGAATATAGCACTTTTCCTTAAATAATATATTGGAACCTTGGGGCAAGTAGGTGGTGTAGTGAATAGAGCATGGGCCCTGGACTCAGAAGGACCCGAGTTCAAATCTGCCCTCAGACACTTGACACTTACTAGCTGTGTAACCTTGGGTACATCACTTTAACCCTAATTGCCTTGCCTTTCCCACTCCAAAAAAGAAGAAAGGATATATTGAAAGCAATATATTATTATAATAGCCCTTTTTTTTTCAAAGCAAAGTGGTAGCAAAATGGATGCCCTTCAAATAGAGAATGGGTAAATAAAATTTATTGCGTGAATTAAATTAACTAGAACTGGGCTTTAAGAAATGATCAATATCAAGACAAAGAAGCATGGGAATATTAAACATGGGTGTCATGAAAGAGTTTCTTATAGGCCCTTTTTCTCTATACTTTTTGACTTGGTATTCTCATGGGGTTATATCATTCTTTCCATGTAGATGATTCCTAGATCTATATAGCTAATCCTTGTTGGCCTTTCTCCTACATTCCTGAATCACAAACTGCCTTTTGGATTCTCTAACTGGATGCTGTAGGTTTCTAATAGTCAACAAATCTAAAAGAGAACTCATTATCTATCCTGGCACAAAGAAAGTACTTAAGAAATGCTTTCTAAGTGATTGACTAACTGACTTAGATGAATTGTAGCATAGTGAAATAAGCAGAACCAGGAAAACAACTTACACAATGATTATGGCTCTGGGAATGGGAAAACAAAAACAAATTGAAACTGAATGATGTATAATTATAATCACCATACTTGGCACTGAAGAAGACATGGAGAAAGTTGCCTCCCTCCCAATTTGCAGCAGAGGACTATTAGTAAGGGACATCACATATATTGTCAGATTTGAGTAATGTTTATGTCTTCCTGAAATGTTTTTTTTCCTATTAACTTTTCTTCTTTCTTTTTCTTCCTTTCTTTCTTCCTTTCTTCCTTGTTTTCTTTCTTTCCTCCTTTCTTTCTTTCTTTCTTTCTTTCTTTCTTTCTTTCTTTCTTTCTTTCTTTCTTTCTCTTTCTCATTCTGTACTCTTTGTTTCATTAATATATGTATTAATTCATTATTCATTTATCCATTTCATCTACCTCTCTATTTATCAATCTATTTTTTTTTTGTTATTAGGGGTCACTTTTTGGGTCAGGGAAGAAAGAGGGTATATTTAGAAATGAAAACAATGAAAGAGCAAAACAATCAATAGACTAAAACAAATGAATGAAGGAAAAATGAATGAATCAACAAATGAAATATTGTATTGAAAATATAGCTGTTTTTCAATCCTGCAGATTTAGATTTCTGCCATTACCTTTATAATTTTTCACACTCTAACATTTGCTGTTAGCAATCCTCTACATGCCTGCTTTATTAGAAAGAGGCATTGGCTGTCACCTCTCTTCAACCCTTCTGCTGAAAACCCCCAGAAGAGCAGAACTAGCAGTAGCAAAATGCTTAGTTTCTTTGTTACTAACTTTGTAATATGGTCTGTAGCAGAGTTGGTGTTGTTTAAATTTACTTGTTAAGTAAATGCTTCCAGCTACCTCTAAGCCTCACCTTAAATGATGTCTTTTTTTCCCTCCAGAAGTCATTATTCTTGGCACAGTGTTTAGAAGTCCAATGAAAGTGTTTTGTAATACAGATTAAAGTGTAGCTAAAACCACATTCAGAGAAAGCACTGTGGAGTCTGAATGCAGATCAAAGCATATTATTTTTACTTTTTTGTTTTCTTCTTTCTTGTGTTTTTTCCCTTTTGTTATGATTTTTCTTTCACAACATGACTAATGTGGAAATATGTTTAACATGATTGTACATGTATAACCTGTATCAGGTTGCTTGCTGTCTTGAGGAGAGGGAGGGAGAAAAATTTGGAACTCAATTTTACAAAAATGAATGTTGAAAATTATCTCTACATGTAGTTGGGAGAAAATAAAAGTATTATTAAGATTAAAAAAAGAAGTCAACCCCTCAAAAAAAAGTGTAATTAACTGAGAACCACACCCCCACTTAAACTTCCAGGTAGTTTGGGATATGTGTGTGTGTGTGTGTGTGTGTGTGTGTGTGTGTGTGTGTGTGTGTGTGTGTTGGGGCCAGGGAGAACTAGTTGCCCAAGTCCTGTTTTTAATCTATAGCTTGCTGCCCTTCCCCTCAAGTGTTTCCTATTGTGAATTAAAATACATACACACACAAACACATGCACACAATTTAATACTCTAAGTCTTTATTTTCAAGCCTGATTTTTTTAAACCTCTCAAGTGGGAAAGCTGCAACATACTGGGATAATCTCATTATATAAAATTAATAGTAATTAGAATCATTTATTTAATTTATTTCCATTTATAATAAATTACTATGTAATGTTATAATTATGCATCTAATTAAATATTTCAGCTTCTTTTTATTGTGAGTTTTATTTCAACACTTTAGAATCAAGTTTGCTCATATTTCAGAGTTTGTAGTTGACAATGCATGTTATTTATTCAAAATTTAAATATTAGAAAAAATATTGTCCATGATACATTCCAAACTCATCTGTTTGCTATTAAGAAATATAATTCTAAGGGGTGGCTAGGTGGCGCAGTGAGTAAGAGCGCCGGGCTCGGAGTTGGGATGACCCGAGATCAAATCCGGCCTCAGAAAATGAGCACCCACACATAAATAATGACTAGCCGTGTAACCTTGAGCAAGTTACTTAACCCCAATTGCTTTAAAAAAAAAAAGAAATATAATTCTAATGTCTAGTATTCAGAAAATTATATTTAGGTGATGAATAATTACTTCTCATTGTTTCCATCAAGAACTCAAAGGTGACAGAAAAAGAGGGTCAGAGATAGGATAAGAGAGATACAGAAAGAAAAACAGACTAATAGACAGAAACAAAGAGGGACTGAGAGACAAAGATAAGGGAAATAAAGAGACACAAAGAAAAAGAGATAAAAGAAAAAAGGGAAGGAAGAAAAAAAGAGAAAGGGAGGAAGGAGAAAAATAAATTAAATAAGAAATAAAATAAGAGATGAATGGAAGAAGGTAGCAGCATTTTTCCCTGTAAGATATTTATAAGCTTTCATCAATATAAATTCCCTTTTGTTTGTTTTCTTTCTTATAATTAACCAATTAGCATATTAGTTTTCTAGCTTTTCTTTTATATGCAGTCTCAGAGGAAAAAAAGAGAGTTACATTATTACTTAAGCATCTCCTCTTGGAATGTTGCTATAGCTATAGCTTCCTCCAGTTTTAGATAGAGTAGGACATGGGTATTTAAATAGTGTCAGTCACTGGAGTCTTTTTTGGCATCCTCACAGAGAATTGTAAATGACACATATAATGGCCTGCAAATGATAGCATGGTACCACAGGCTAAAATTATTCAGAAGTGAACCAATTACACCAAATTTAAGTAATCTACTTAAGTTCTCTCCAGGGAGGAATGGAGGGAGACAGACAAGAGAAATGGCTAGCTAAAAGAGCCTTCCTCAGAAGACAAATTCTGTACTTGAAATTCTGGGATAGTATTATTGATCCTCTCCTGGAAAGTAAAAACCGATTTAGCATATATTCCAGCCCTTTTCTGCTTTGCAAACGGCTTGGCTACTGGTCCTTCCTTGCAGAATGAGTGACTATAGCTTTTCTTCTGGAATAAGCCAGGTGAAGAGGAACAAATATTCCATTTACCAGAGTAGAGTGTGGGTGGGTGGAGATGAAGGAAAGACCGACCTGGCTCTTTGGATGGGAGATTCATGAAGAGGTGGGGCCCTTCTACTTCCTCTATTTCATTAAACTGGGGCATTTTTTAATCTTTCTCTGATTCTGTCTTCTAGATGAAAGACAGTCAGAGAGTGAAACAGATGTTTCAAATGGAAAATATTTTCCTATGCTGCGATTCAAAGAGTATCTACAATTTCCATGAGCTGTTCTAAAAGTTGTGAGTGCCCTGATAACTCATGCTAGACACTCCTGTTATTCTCAGAAGAAAACCAATTAGAAGGGGCTTCTCTACAGTAGGAGGCTTTTTGTGGCCATGACTCTGAGAAGGAAATAGGAAGTAGTCATTTGAGTGGCTATTAGGTAAGACAGGCTGGAGACAAAGATTGAAAAGACTTGGTTGAACTGGCACTATAAGAAACTTCATCACTGGTGAAATCAGGCCAGGGATCCCAAACCCAATCCCAACCCAAATGTTGTCTAAGTTGTCTTCAGAGCTAATGTGAATCATCTAACTCTTATGAATGAATCTAGTTGGTTGAGAGTTGCTTTCCCAAATGTGTGGTGGGAGCTTGGAGTCAAACTAGGATTTCTTTAATTCTCATAATTCAGGGCAAATTTACATTTCTTTTTCCTTGCTAAATCAGTTTTCAGTCTGGCCAATATTATGTCACAAATACTGTAAGACAGAGATAATGGGAGGAAGAGTAGTCTAAGAATGTGAAGGTGTGGCGCTCTGTCTTCAATAGTGGGGATAGAGCAGTAGATTGTAGAGTCAGTACAAATGGAATGAACATCTTCTTACAAAGTGCTACCTGGTGACAAGAATACATGCCATTCTTCCTATCTGGTTAATCAACCAGACAATTAATTCATTAATTGACAATCAGTCTTTCTTTAGGTTGTAGAAAGAATGAAAATGAGCCAGTCATGGGCTGCTATTACTCCTATAGTACTAAGAGCATTCACCAATAGTGCAATGAGTTGTAACAAGCAATCATTATATATGCATGTTGTATGTATACACACCCACACATATGTATGACCACATCAATACATGTATATATGTATGTATGTGTCTTATTTGAAAACTTTATGTATTTTATTTTTACATTATATTTACACCTTACCTCCATTCTGTGAAAGGCTCTTGTGACAGAGTAAAACAGATAAGTAAAACTAATAATATAGGACTTCATCTGAAAATGCATGCAACATTCCACATCTGTAGCATTTTTAACCTATTTTTAAAAAAATATTATCAAAAATATGTATTCTCTCCATACTAATTCCTACTCTCCTGGGGAAAAAAAGATAAGAACAAGATATTACTTATAATGAGTACAATAATCAAGCAAAATAAATTCCACAAGGCTTATTTGAAAAAAGGGGGTCTCACTCTAAATCCATCACCTCTCTGTCAGAAGGTAGAAAGTATATTTAATCCTTGGTCTTTTGGAACCATGAATGGGTATTGTTCTTATAGTTTCATTTTTTGGTAGGAATTGTTGATATTATAAATTGCTCTCCTTATTCCTTTCATTTCAAAAAGTCTTAAAAAATGTTTATTGTATAACAGTCATCTTACATAAATTGCTCTTCTTGTTTCACTTACTTGATGTTTATAAGTCTTTCCATATCTTTTTGAAATCATCTATTTCCTCATCACATTCATATACCACAACATTCCTCCACTGATAGGCATCTCCTTAATTTCTCATTTTATCATTAAAATTTCCATGAGACTGCAGTAAGAGGTAGATTCCATGAAGACTGGCAATGTTTTATTTTTTACTTTTTAGGTCCCAAGGGCCTAGTACAGCTCTTACATATAGTTTTTAATTAATCAATATTTGTTGAATAAAGTTAAATATATAAGGAAACAGAATCATTAAAGTGGATTATTTCTCTGGACTTGGCATTATTTTTTCTTGCTCAAAATAGGCTAACAATGAAAAGGCAAAATTATTCCTTTTAGCAATATTTGAACAGTTTGGTGTATTTTGTGCAGACCGATTCACCCATACTTTCTTAATTCCTGTCCCTCACACCTGCCAAACACATCTCTATTTGACATCTGTGTACCTGAGGGTATGTTATACATACCCAAGATAGGTACTCTACTATGGTGAGTAGGTTGGAGATTCCCTGATGTCAAATTGGGAAGGTGCTCTTCTCCTCTGCCTCCACTTTTTGAAGCAGAAAAATGAGGTTGATTTGCTAGCCTTTTACTCAAATTTGTTATAGAATGCAAATTCCCCATTGTGATAATATGAGTAATTAAAATGGACACTTTTTAGGTCTAAGCACAAAGTATATTTCTTTTTTTTTCCCTCCTAAATACAATGGGGAATATTTCTTTATCACTTAAGTCTTTACAAATTTGTTTTGTGTCTCTCCTAACTCTGCTCTTTCAATTTAAGTACCACTTAAAAAGTTTTGCATTGCTGTGACATGCTTCAAAAGATTTAGATTTAATAATATCATCAAACTGAAAAACAATTATTGTGAAATAGAGTGACCTACTTACTCCTCTTCTTTTCTTTTGGAGGAGGGAAGGCAAGACAAATTGGGGTTGAGTGATTTGTCCAAGATCACAAAGCTAGTTAAGTGTCAAGTGTCTTTGGCCGAATTTGAACTCAGGTCCTCCTAATTCCAGGGCCGTTGCTCTATTCACTTCACCACCTAGCTGCCCCAGACATATTCTTGAATATATTAAATTATAATAAAATCTTTTGTAGCACAAAATATTTTAGGGCAAATTCTGTTATATCTCATAAGTCTGAAGGAGAATTCTGTCTATTTTTAGGACAGACTTGCATCAACTAGAAGTCTGGGAAATTAAATGAGAAATCTTGTTTTCTGAAGGACTTCTGATTCTATCTATAAATTAATAAATATCTATAATATCTATATAAAATAAATAAATATCTATAATATTCTGTCTATAAATTCTGTTAAAGTTCCATAAGTAATCTAATTCAAGAAATAATTAGCACTAGATTTCTATAAGTACAAACTTTATTGGGTCATATCAAACTGTCTCAGTTCAATTTTAGTCTTATAGAAATAGATATCATATTCCTAGAGCCATGAATATAATGACCAATAGCTAAGGGAATTTACTAATATCATCTTAGATTTTGGTTCACTTCAATTTAAATCCAGAACAAAACAAACTGATAGGGAAAACAGCTAACAAATCTTAGGAAAACTAAGAGAAAATGCAATAAACAGTGATAATTTATGCTCCCCATGCTTAAGTATAATCCCTTGGAAACCTCAGAAACATATCATAGAATGACATGTTTAGACATAGGGTTTCATGGAACAACAAAAGATGGGGCCAGCCAAGATAGATTCATCTGAATGACTTGAGCTTTGCTGAGATCACATGCACGCGCGCGCGCGCACACACACACACACACACACACACACACACACACACACAAGTTTTGTTTTTAACCTCTACTAGAACTTCAAGACCACTGCAGAATGATAAAGATGCCTCTATGTATGTGAATATGTACATATGTACATAAAAAGAGTACTGATATTTGACCAACAGACATTTCACTCAACACACATATACACATTCATTTGAAAGATAACAGTGACAAATTATTATTATTTGTGTGTGTGTGATTTATGATAAATAAACTAACATCTAGTCAACCAGACACTTCTATTATATTACACACACACACACACACACACACACACACACACACACACACACTTAATTCCCATTTGACATTTAAAACCCTTCACAATTAGGCCCTTTATTAGCTTTGCAGAGATTTTTTTTAATACCTTACTCCACTATCCATTTACTACCATTCAGTTACACTAGTTTTATTGCTTTCTCACAGTGTAATGTAATATATTCCATCTCCTATCACCATGTCTTTGCTTGCCCCCCACCCTCCCAACCTCAAATGCTCTTACTCTTAATCTCTGCTTCTCAGTTTCCCTGACTTCCTTTAAGTCTCAGGTTTAATGTAACTTTCTTAAGCAGGCCTTTCCAGTCCCTTAGTTGATGTTTTCCTTCCCCTCTGAGATTACCTTCCATCTACTCTGTATATAACTTTTATTTAACTAGCTATTTAAATGTTGTGTTTTCCATTAGAATTTGAACTCTTTGAGGGTTAGGACTGTTTTTGCCTTTTTCTGTATTATCAGAGCTAAACAGAGTTTCTCACATATATAAAATATTTAATAAATGCTTTTTGGTTGATTTTCATCTTAAAAAATGCAGCCAGATCTCATTAATTTCCCTTTTTTCATCACTCCTTCCTTCCTTCCTTCCTTCCTTCCTTCCTTCCTTCCTTCCTTCCTTCCTTCCTACCTTTCTTCCTTTCTTCTTTCCTCCTTTCCTTCCTCACTCCCTCTCTCTCTCTCTCTCTTCATAGCATAAACATAGTATAAAATGTAATAATATTCTGAATTCTAGAGACTCGTCTGAAAGCTTGTCTGCAGTGCATGCTTCAGCAAAGTTTAAACATGGAGATAGTATTAGGTTCTCAAGGGGCATGTAACCTGGAGTCCATGAACTTTTTTTTAACATCTTGACAAGTGTGTTTCAATATATTTTGTTTCCTTTATAATCACTCAGTCTAAAGGTTAATTAATGATCATTTGTTAAATGCCTAATATAGGCCAGACATTGTACTAAGTGATGGATCCTATGTGTTTTATGCATTAAAAAGACATTATGAAGATTCCATAGAGTTCACCAGAATGCCAATGATGCCCATGCCTATATATAAAGTTAAGAACTCTGGGTATAAAGTCTTCCCATGACCTGTTTGCTACACAGTTATAAATCACATATCCATACAGTGTGCTTTATATTTTAATGCATTTTTATGTGTTTAGCCATTTTTCAGTCATGTGCAACTCTTCATGACCCTGCTTGGGGTTTTCTTGAGAAAGATAATGGAGTGATTTGCCATTTTTTTCTACTGGTCCTTTTAATTTTCTAGTTCTTTGCCACCACAAAAAGAGTTGCTAGAAAAAAATGTACATGTGAGTCCTTTTTCCTTTTTTATAATCTCTTTGGGATTCAGACCTAGTAGTGGTATTGCTGGATCAAAAGGTAACCACAGTTTTATAGCCAAAAGGTTTCATTTTTAAAATATATAGAGAACTGAGTCAAATTTATAAGAATACAAATCCTTCCTCAGTTGATAAATGGTCAAAGGATATGAACAGTTTTCAGATGAAGAAATTAAAACCAGTTGTCATCATATGAAAAAATATTCTAAATTACTATTGATTAGGAAAATGAAACTTGAAACAGCTTTGAGGTACCACATCACACCTATCAGATTGGCTAATATGACAAAACAGGAAATGATAAATTTTGGAGAAGATGTGGGAAAATTGGAAAACTAATGCATTATTGGTGGAGTTGTGAACTGATCTAATCATTCTGGAAAGCAATTTGGAACTATGACCAAAGGGCTATAAAACTATGCATATCCTTTAATACAACAATACCACTACTAGGTCTGAATCACAAAGAGATTATAAAAAAGGAAAAAGGACTCACATGTACAAAAATATTTTAGCAGCTCTTTTTGGAAATTGAGGGGATACCCATCATTTGGGGAATGGCTGAACAAATTGTGGTATATGGATATTATGGAATACTATTGTTCCATAAGAAATTATGAGCAGGCAGATTTCAGATAAACCTGGAAAGACGTGAACTGATGCTTAGTGAAGTGAGCAGAGCCAGGGGAACATTATATACAGTAACAGTCATGATATATGATGACCAACTTTGATAAACTCAGCTCTTCTCAGCAATGCGATGATCTAAGACAATTCCAAAAGCCTCATGATAGAAAATATTATCCACAATCAGAAAAAGAACTATGGATTCTGAATGGAGATCAAAGCATACTATTTTCTCTTTTTTTCCCTCATACTTTTTGCCTTTTGTTCTGCTTCTTCTTTCACAGCATGACTAATGTGGAAATCTGTTTAATATGAATGTGCATGTTGAGCTTATATGAATTTATATGTCATCTTTAGTGAAAAGAGTAGGAAAATTTAAAACTCAAAATTTTATGAAAGTGAATGTTAAAAACAAAAAATGAATAAATTAATTAATTTTTGCAAAGAGAGAGACCCAAGGAGAGTTAGGAAATCTTTGGGAAGCTGAAGGCATGTAGAGGAACTAGCACCTATATATATATGTCTCTGATTTCAAACTTGCTTTCTTAGAGATTAAAAAATTTTCCCTCATGTGAAGTTAGAGCTCCTATCTTGGTTGAACTGAGATATCTCACTTCTAGTATGAGAGATCATTCGTTTTTATGCATTGTCTTGTATATTCTAATTTACATAAGTTGTCCAATTTTTGTTTTATTATCTGCTTAGATAAATGGGTTTACTTGATTTCCACTATTGTTGATGATCTTGTGTGTTACTAGCTTTGATGGGAAAGACTCAAATCTTCAGTTGTACATTAGCATTCCCTCCCCATTAAGGGAGAGTACCTCTCCCCACCGCCACCAAAAAAAAGACTTTAACCTAAGACCTATACCCCTAAACCTCCAATGCTGAGTGGAGAAGATGGATGTCATTTTAGTCCTGTGACTTTCTTTCTCAGAGAACAAATAGCTAATATCATCACCCTTATGTTCTTCTCAAGACATGAATATCAGCCTCCCTTAAAGAGTGATAAACTATATCCCATATAGAGACATCTAGCCATGTTTCACCACAAGTTGAATTGAAAGAACCTATATAGACATGCACAGTCCAAATGGACAGCAGTCTTATTACTTTATCCTTCTTTCTCTGATAGTAATACATTGTTTGGGTTTCTGACTCTGAGCTTCAGTGGAGATGAATAATCAGGCTATAAGGAGCTCCACCTTTGTGCTGAACCTTCTTTCTTGCAAATAGAGTTTAGCTAGACTATGGAGCTTATATTGAATAACTTTTAATGTTAACAAAAAAGAGAGAAAAAGGAGAGCCAGGAGAGGTTAAAAACAAAGGATGAAGACATATGAAGCAAAGAGGGATGAAGTATCCAGTTCAGATTTTGGCACATTGGTCTTATTATCATTATTTTATCTCTTTTAATGAGCAGCATGACACATAACTGGAAATCCATGACTGGATTTCATGGTGTGCGTGAACTAAATGAAATGACAATAATTCTGAAAAAGAAATAACCTGCCACAGGGGACTTGGAGGGGAGGCGTAGTAATGGAAAAGCAAAGAATTGCTCCTGATATTTGATGATATTTCTGAAGATTTATTGTCTTGGAAAGTTTCCGCCAATATTTTGGCAGTAACCTACCTTCTAAGGGACATTACATGAATAAATACTAAGAAATTTAACCAAAAAGTAAGGATGTGTTTTTCGTATTTTTTGTTTTTTCTCTCTCAAAGCTGAGAATACTTAGAGCATGATGTGTGCTGATAGTATGCTCCTCAAGCAAACAAGTTTACTAAACAGGGTGGGCCATGACTTACATAGTTCTCTGGAGTTTGCTTCCAGGTTTCTCCACTTTTAGCAATGATACACATGTGGGACTCCTCCTTAGAGAATTTATGTGTTCATGTATCTAGAGATTTACGTTGCACTTCAATATTAATGCATCTTACCAACATAGCAATGTTGGGAGAACATTAATGGTCAAAAACTTGGAACATGGATTTCTTTTAGATATTGGGAGGGTGGACTAGGAGAAAGATAAGTGATGCCATTATCATTATGCATGATTATGAAATCTGAGAGAATGTATTGTTGATATGTAAGCTACATATGTAGCTTGACAGGCTTATGATTATTAAGGATTTTCATTAATCATTTCCTAAATTTAAACGGGGAAAACTTTGGAACATTTATGGTCCTACCACAGCTTAACTAGGGATTTCCTAGTTTGTTTTTTCTTATGCTTACACTTGGATTTAAGTTACAACATTTTTAATTCTAGACTGTGAAGAAAAAGGACTATAGTAATGTACAGGGAAATCAATAGCATGTTCGACTGAAAATTAAACTATTATTTTCAAGTAGAAGAAGCCTATAAGTAATGCAGTCATGGTCACTTAAGTTTTAATCAAAGTTTATTTTCCAAAATGTCATTAGAAATACTATTAGAAACACTAGTAAGGGGAAGAATCAGACCTCAGTTGTAAACATGTTATCTTAATCTATTATATACTTCTTGTCAGGGCTGGGCCAAGGCAAATTTTGTCATCAACATTCCTCAATCCTTATTTTACCATGTGAATGGCTGCTACTTATTTTTATCACCCATACTTCTCTCCATAGGTACTTTACGTCTTTATGCTGCCTTAGTTGCATAGAATTTCTCTTCCTTCACCTCTTCCCTACAGATACATACATTGTGGTACCCTAAGGAACTCAGGTATAGGACTGCCAGCAAACAGGATCATGACTTCTAGTCACTGTGCTCTAATCTTGAGCTGAAATTCCCATGAATTTTATGTGAACTAGTGAGAGAGTGTGTCTCTTGCTTTGGGGATATGTTTTGTATCAATAATTCTTACCACCTCAGTAAAACCCATTTCTATAAGCTAATACTTAGGCTGGGTAATTGATATCAATTTATGATCAATGGGAGAAGCATGCTTTTAGTACCCCATCTGCTTTATAGTACTAGAGAATACCAACCTTTTGAGTTACATACCTTAAAAAGTTAAGGAGAGAAGTAGCCACCATCTGGTAATCAAATTGACAGTAGGGATTTGGAGAATGAGTCCAAAGTCTGTGCTAAAAAGGTGAAAAACAGTTCAGACATTCATGTTATCCTGATCAAACTGAAGTGATAATTTCATATAGACACTCAATAAACTTATTGTGTGAATAAGGTTCAGTTCAATTCAGTTCAACAGCAATTTCTTAAGTAGATACTATATATAACGTTGAGTAATCATGGGTTAGTTCTGTCATTTTCCTCCCTGGCCTTCAAAGCATTGCATGCCTACCCCAGGCAGAGCTACACCGAATGTCCTGAAATATCCCCATTTTGCTAGCTTGCTATGTCACAGTTAAATACCCCTACATATCATTTGAAGGTGTTTTCCCTTTGCTTATTAGTTAACATTGGTTTGGTCTGATCTTCCTTCCTGCACTAGCCTATAAACCAGCCATGGCTGCTTTAAGGATCTTCAACCAAAGTCTACCCATCCCATGGTGCACATGGCTCAGGCTGCAGCTCATAGTTGCCCTGAGTTGGGGAATAGGGAGCTGTATATATTCTAGACCATCCTGAGCTGTGAGTAATAAACCTTCACTTCCAAATACCACTTTCCCTAACCCCCACAATTAGCATGTCCTTTCAATCTGAGATCCTATCTAATAAAAGCACTGGGCTGGAGTCTGATGATGTTAATAAGTTTAGATGGATATGCCGACTGTATTATTTTTGGTACCTTCCATGCCCTTTTACAATACTCTGCCAACAGAAGGAAAAAGAGGCTACAAGACTGTGAGTCATATTGTATTTTTATCTACTTTATGGGTTACCATGACCAAAATATTCATTGCCTCATGGCCAATTTTCTGTTGATGAATCTTTCTGTCTGTAAGTTGATTCCTCCTCCCATGGCAGCCAAACTCCATTGCTAGGCCTATAATGAAGAAGTCTTTTATTTTGTAGAATCAGCTCAGAATAACCTACATAGCTTTCAAGAGTCCACAGTTATCCCTATGGAAGGATGAATGATGAATGATTCACATGTGATTTTCATGGGGAAATGCATAGATTCAAAAATAAAACAGTCTTTCACCTTTAGGAACTTGTCTTATAAGCAGACCGAACATATATACTTAGATTATACACATTATATTCATATGTCATAAAAAGCATAATTGGAGAGATGCAAAATGTTATAAAAGATGCAAGGAGAGATAAGAGATAAGCAATTTTTGCAGTAGCTGCTAGAATCAAAGCAAATTAAAGGAAAAGCTGGACTCTGAATGAATGGTTCAATCTCTATTTTAATTCCTTTGATTGTCTTCATTTTTAAAGATCAATTTTATTTGTTGTTTTATTATATTTTAAGTTCCAACCTGTCTCTCTCACTTCCTCCACACTTTATAATAGAGGTCATCATTTGACATAGATTTATAAATATATGTAAAACCATATTATACATACTTCTATTTATCAGTTCTTTCTCTGAAGGTGAAGAGCATCTTCCAGTTTGGTACCCAGAATAGCTTTGTTGTTTCCAATTAATCTTCGAATAGTATTACTTTCACTTTATACTATATTCTCTTGGCTTTGCTCACTTCACTTTTCATTACCATATGCAAGTGTTTCCATGTTTTTACCTAAAATCCACCTGCTATTCATTTTTTTTTTGCTTTTTGGAGGGAAGAAGGCAGGGCAATTGGGGTTGTGACTTGCCCAAGGTCACATGGCTAGTTTTTGCATTAAGTGTCTGAGGCCATATTTGAACTCAGGTCCTCCTCACTCCAGGGCTGGTGCTCTATTCACTGCTCCAACTAGCCTCCCCTTGTTCATTTCTTATAGCATAATAACATTCTATCACAAGCATGTACCATGACTTGTTTAGCCATTTGTCCCTTTCTAACTCTAGCCAGCTAGTTTGTATAGTGGATCAAATGCTATCTTCAGAGCAAGGAAGATCTGAGTTTTAATCTGGCTTCAGACACTAGCTAGTCATATGACCTTGAGCAAATCATTTTATTTCTCTTGGTCTCAGTTTCCTCATCTGTGAAATGGGGATAAAAATAGTACCTACCTCATAGGCTTGTTTTAGGGGTCAATTTGAATGTATAGCATATGTGATGCCCTTCAAAAGCACTAAATAAATAACTAAGTATTTAAATAAATAAAGAACTATAGCACTAAATAAACATTAGCTATTGTTGTGATAGTATTTCTTAAATGTCTTCTCTTTCTTACTCAATTGTGAGCTCCTTGAAGTTAATTACTGCATGTTTTCTTTGTGCCTGATAGAAATGAGATTATTATTTTATACATGAATTTCTACTTAGAATATTAAGTCCACAAATTTATCAAATCCATAAATCCCCAGGGTCTCTGTGTTTGTACAGAAACCTCTAAGGGAAGGAACAAAAAAAAGTCAGTTCTATCTAGATGTCAGAAGCCTAACAAAATCAGATGTATTTACCCCAATCTAGTAAAACTGGGACCAGGGTGTTCTCTTCCCTCTCTCAGTGGGAAGCAGGCCTTATATAAGACACACATCACCTTTCATTAAACAAGCTGGGTGAAGTCGCCATAAATTTTTGCCTGCTTTACTTTGATCCAGAACAATATCTAATTCCAGTAAAAAAATGCTTTTATAGTACATTAGAGACAGGAGCTTGAAAGCCCCAAACGGACTCAAATTAGATGGAGTGCTGTGTATGTGAATATTTAATGGTTTGCCTCCTTTTCCCAGGCTTTATAATGTTACCTAAATTGATATCATTTGGCAAAGACATTTGGGAATTGATGGTAACACCAAGAAGTCCTACAATAAACATGAATGATGGTTTTGTTCCTAGGGCTTCCACAGAAAAAAAAATGAAAAGTCAGAACTCTATTTAAAACTATGTGGAACAATTTTAACAACCCTTTTTCCCCATACTTCAAACCAGATACCCTTTCCCTGCTCGCAAACTATATAATAATGGTGTATTAAGACTAAAATATTCCCAATTTCTTGAGCTGGTCCAGAATGCCAATTAATCATATGATCTTTGTCTTGAATTGGTTTGCTTTTTATCATTGGTAGCAAATGCCCAATTTTGTTTTATACCTGGACATTTTTCAACAATGCATTGGGGCTATCATTATCCAAAAAAAAATTATAATCACAAAATTACTCAATCTCTGAAACCCCGAGTTAAAAAGGAACTTAAAGGATTGGCTAGATGGCATAGTGAATAGAGCACAGGTCCTGGAGTGAGGAGGACCTGAGTCCAAATCCAGCCTCAGACACATAACACATACTAACTGTGTGACCTTGGGCAAGTCACTTAACCCCAATTGCCCTGCCTTGCCCCCTCCAAAAAAGAAAAAGAAAAAAGGAACTAAAGTAGCCATCTAGGTCAACTTGTACTAAAACAAATAATAATAATTTTCCCTGTGATATACTTAAAGTGTAAGCATGGTGGCACTCACTTGTAATCCCATCAATTGGGGCATCTAATGCTAGTTGGTCTTTTGAGCTCAGGAATTCAGAGATATAGTGAGCTGTATAGATTAGATGTCTACTGTAAATACAGCATCACTATGGTGAGGTTCTTTGAGCAGGGGGTCAACAAGTTGCCTAAATGGGAGCAAATCATTCCAGGTTGGAAACAGATTAGTCAAAACTCTCATGCCAATCATTAATGGGATTGCTCTATGAATAGCCCCTAAACTTCTAGCCTGGGAAACATGAAATCTTAAAACAAAACAAAACAACCCTATGACCACCAAAAAATTGGGCAACCAGCCACTTCTTATATACTTTAAATTTCCTGAGACAGCCATTCTATTTTTGATATCTCTAATTAATAGAAGTTGTTTTTCACTCTCCTAAGTCCTGTCTTTGTTTTTAGTCCTGCCCTCTATCTTAAAACAGAACAAGTCTAATCTAATCTTTCTTTCATGTGAAAGACCTTCAAATACTTTCTACATTTAGCATGTGCTCCCTGTGTCTTTACTTTTACAAGTTAAAAATCCCCATTCTCTCAAGCAGTCATTATATGTTATGAATTAGGGGGCTTCACCATCACATTTACCCTTTCTGGGCCTGTTTGTGCTATTTCTTTTTGCCTTGTATAAACTGTCTGACATAGCATGACTTTCAGCCAATTGTCTAATTACTAAACTCTCTTTTCTTCTTTTTTTGAGGGGGGAAGACAAGACAATTGTTAAGTTGTTTGTGACTTGGGTTAAGTGACTTGCCCGAGGTCACACAGCTAGTAAGTCAAGTGTCTGAGGGTGGATTTGAACTTGGGTCCTCCTGACTCTTGGGCTGGTGCTCTATTCACCGGACCACCTACTTGTCCCTCTTTTTCCTCTTTTGAAATAGGTCTATGTGATTTCATAAATCAAACACAGGTATACACCTCCCCCTCTATTTAAACAGACAAACAGACACACACACACACACACACACACACACACACACACACACACACTGATTTCAAAAGGATCACAAAATTTGAGAATTTGATCTCATTAGACACCTAGTCCAACTCATAATCATAGGAATCACCACTTGTTATTTTTGTTCTTCATCCTTCATTTAAAGAGGACCAACGGAGGGGGCGGAGCCAAGATGGCGGAGTAGAAACAGCTCCTCCAAGCCTCTCTGCCCCCAGATTCTCCACAAACTATGTAAAAAAGGACTCTGAAAATCTTCTGGAGCCCCAGCACCCACAGAACGACACAGAGAAGCTAACCTCCCGCTGAGGACAGCCCAACACCCTGCAGGAAGGACCAGCCCAGTGGTCTGGGAGCCTGCACCGCGCAGAGCGCAGGAGCCGAGCCGAGCCCAGGTCCACGTGAGCCGAGGTTTTAGCCCCAGGGCGGCAGGGCCAGCAGCCCGCTGGAGGAACCCCAGAACACCAGGAACTGTGGCGACCCCAGAATTATCAACATAGACTTGCCTAGGACAAAGTAAGAGGTTAGTGTCCTATGGACTTTGGGACCTGTATTTAGGGAATGCGTCGGCTCCCTCCCCTGGGGGCTAGAAGCCGCTGAGGACAAACACCATTTTGTAGTTTTCAGAGGCAGCTCCCGCTCCCAGCCTGCAAATTTGTAGGGAGATCCAGCGATCAGTCTTGGGGGGTAATCACTCTTGCTTTAACCTCCCTGGATCTGGATTCTGATCTAGGGTGGAAGTTGTGGGTGGGTTTACAGCTTGCCAGAAACGGAAGTTGCCCCCCACACGTTTGGGACAAAAATTCCTCTATCTGGCCTTAAAGCCATAGTGTGGCAACAAGCCCAAAAAGTCAAGCAATTAAGTGGCAACATGCCAAGGCAAAGGAAACAGAAAAATGCAACCCTAGACTCCTATTTTGGGGCATAGAGCAGGAAAAGGACTGTGAGGTCAGAAGTCCTGCTCCAAAAGCCCCAGAGGAAACCATGAGCGGGTTGCAGGCCATAGAGGACCTTAAGAAGGACTTTAAAAAATCAAATAAGAGAAGTGGAGGAAAAATTAGAAAGAGAAATGAGAAGGATGCAGGAAAAGTATGAAATGAGGGTCAACAGCCTGACTGAGGAAAACAACACCTTAAAAAATAGACTAGCTCAAATGGCAAAGGAGGCCCAAAAGGGCAATGAGGAGAAGAATGCCTTAAAAAGTCGAATTTGCCAGATGGAAAAAGAATCTAAAAAGTTCACTGAGGAGATTCATTCCTTCAGAGTTAGACTGGAGCAAATGGAAGCTAGTGACTTTATGAGAAATCAAGATGCTGTTAAGCAGATCCAAACAAACGAAAGATTAGAAGGCAATGTGAAATATCTCATGGGAAAAACCACTGACCTGGAGAATAGATCAGGAGAGACAATTTAAAAATTATTGGACTACCTGAAAGCCATGATCAAGGAAAGAACCTAGAAATCACCCTTCAAGAAATTCTCAAGGAAAACTGCCTGATGTTTTAGATCCAGAGGGCAAAATAGAGGTTGAAAGAATCCACTGATCACCTCCTGAAAAAAGATCCCAAAAAGAAAACTCCCAGGAATATTATAGCCAGGTTCCAGAATCCCCAGATCAAGGAGAAAATACTACAAGCAGCCAGGAAGAAACAATTTCCATATTGTGGAAACACAATCAGAATAGCCCAGGACCTGGCTGCTTCTACACTGAGGGATCGAAGGGCATGGAATGTGATATTCCAGAGGGCAAAAGAACTGGGAATGAACCCAAGGGTCACCTACCCAGCAAAACTGAGTATTTTGTTTCAGGGGAAAATATGGTCATTCAGTGGAATAGAGGACTTTCAAGCATTCTTGAGGAAAAACCAGAGTTGAATAGAAAATTTGACATCCAGACACAAGAAGGAAGAGATGCCTGAGAAGGTAATCAGGGAAAAGAAATCAAAGGAACTTATCAAAGTTGAACTATTTACATTCCTATATGGAAAAGCAATAACTGTGACTGATGATATCTTTCTCACTATGAAAATAATGGAAGAAGGGGGTGTGGTCATATGAATACATATGTGAATGTGTGTGTATATGGTTACAGTTATATATGGATAGGGCATAGGTTGATTTTGTTGGGAAGGGAGAGTACTCAAGGGATGAAATTATGAGGTGAGAGAGGAAAGTGGCAAGAGGAGATGGGGAGAGACATGGTAGGGTAAACAATCTCATGTAGGGGAAGTGGGTGCAAAGGAGGGGGAGAATAAGGAAGGCTAAAAAGGCAAAACCACATTCACTTTGAATTTGGTTCAGGGAGAAAATGACATACATACTAAATGGGATATCTCAACCTGCAGCAGGATAGGGGGAAGGGGGATGAGAGGAAGGATGATGGATGGGAGGGCATCCTTGGGGTGAGGGGAGGTTGGAAGTACCCACTATAGAAGAGGGACAGGATTATGTAGCGAATGGACCAGGTGGGGGGTGGGATGAGTGGGAGGGAATTATAAGCAGCCTTGTACAATATATCTACTATGATAGTGTTTTGCATAGCTAGACATGTACAACATATACTGAATTACTTATCTCCCAAGAAGGAATGGGTGACAAGGGAGGAAGGAAATGGATCTGAAATTCGAGGTCGTAACATTAAATGTTTCAAATATATATATAAATACTATTATTAATACTCTTGCCTATAATTGGGAGATAAGATGTGCAGGCATTGGGACACAAAGATTCATCTTCCTCTAATGGAAAAATCGATGGGGGTATGGGAGAAGGTATGGGAGAGAGCAGATTGGAGGAAGCGATATCTTGTGGGACTGCTATTCTGGGAGGTTGGGTAGGGGAATAATGGGGGGAAAATGAATGTAACTCAAAATCTGGCGGAAATGAATGATGTAAAACAGAAGTTAATAAAGTATTTGTTTAAAAGAAAAAAAAAATAAAGAGGACCAACGACATTACAGGGTATGAACTGGATGTTAGTGAGGCAGAGTCATGTGAAGTTGTCAGCCTTCCTTTTCCAGAATCATCAAAGTCCAGTGGCAAGACAAAAGTTGAGGTGATGACCTTGTATTCAGTGCATGACCTTGATATTTTCAATATCTGATCAAGCTCTAAGTTCCACCTGCTTCAGCCTCCTTCATGGTTACTAAAACAAATTGTTCTAATCTGTCCATTCTTCTGGGAGAAGTCTTCACATGCTTGGGGTAGACATCCCTATACTTCACTAATGGGTTTGAGGTCTGTTGGTTACTCTCAAGCCTATTTGGTGAAATGGTGTTAGTGGTGTGGCCTCTATGCATGTTATACTTTCTTGGAGCCACAGGTGAGAGTTGGGTGACGAGTTGACACCAAATGTGAATGGGTAACCCTGAAAAGGGCTAAGCAAGCCCTCACATCAGACATGCTGGTCCTTCCTGAATGTCAACACTGTAACTTACCTGAAAGTGATTGTCCTTATTTTGCTTGAAGACTTCCATGGAAAGGGAACCTGTGGCTGCCCCTTAAGGCAATATAAAACATTCTGTTGTTTTTATTTGGTCATTTCAGTCTTTTCTGACTCTTCATGACCCATTTGGTGTTTTCTTGGCAAACATACTGGAGTGGTTTGACATTTCCTTCTACATTTCATTTTACAAATGAGAAAACTGAAGCAATTAGGATTAAGTGATTCACCCAGCACAGCTATTAATTGTGAATTCAGATATGAACTCAGGAAGATATATCTTCCTGACTTCAGACCAGCACTCTATCCACTGTGCCACCTACCTGATAGCTCTAATTTTTATAACATTTTTTTCTTGACACCAAACCTAAATTTACCTCTTTGTAACTTCTTTTTTTCTGGCTCTGGTGACAAGTGGGATGAGAATTTCTCCCCTTTGAGGCAGCCCGTCAAGTACCTGAAAAACAACTATAATGTCTCCACAGAGTGTTTTATCTGGGATAAACATGCTTAGTTCCTTCTACTCAATCTCATATAGCCCTACACCATCTTGATGGCCCTCCCTGATATACATTCCAGCTCATTGACCTATGATATCTTTTCATATCTTAAAGATAAATCAGAAGTAGAAATTGTGCACGGGAACTATGATTTTTCAGACTATATGGACTCCCTGCCATCTATAGTAATATCTCACTAATATTTATGGAATGTGAAAAGAGGTGATAAAACTAAAATAGGCTGAGAAATGATGTAATATTTGGCATGATCTTTAACTCATTTGTAAGATTAGTTAGTTATAATCATAGGATAAGGAAACTTAGACATATTAGGAAGATCAAAAGAAAAATAGAGAATATGAAACAATAGTCATATTGAAATATACATAAAGCAATCCATGACATTATCCATTAAGAGATGTCAATCTCAACTCTTACACATATTAAAACAGGAGTTCTTCAACTTTTTTCAGGTTATGGACCATGTCTTGTTGGCAGTTAGACACCTATGGACTACTTTTTAGAATCAAGTTTTTAAATAATAAGGTTACTCTGTGTGTGTGTGTGTGTGTGTGTGTGTGTGTGTGTGTGTGTGTGTGTGTTTTAATGCTATCTGACTCTTTGTGATCCCATTGGGATTTTCTTGGCCAAGATACTGGTGTGGTTTGCCATTTCCTTCTCCACCTCATTTTATTTTATTTTATTTTTTAAAAAAATTTTTGGTCTTTATTAATCTGTTCATTTACTTTTAGTTTAGTTTACAAGATTCATTTCATGGAACTTTGAGTTCTTTGAGTTTCAAATTTTCTTCCCCTCCGTCTCTGCCTCCCCCACCATGGTGACATTCAATCAAGTATAGGATCTACAGATACTTTCACATTAGACTTTAGTCAGGTTATAAAGAAGGATTGTATTAGCTGGAATAAACAATGGCAAAGAGGGAACAAAACCAAACAAGAAAAGGAAAGAGAGCAAGTAATTTGTTTCATTCTGCATTCAAACTCTGTTCTTTCTACTTCTTTCTCTGAATGTAGACATCTCTCTCCATCGTGAGTCTTTTAGAGTTGACTTATAGCCCTGCATTGCTAAGAAGAGACCAGTCTATCACAGTTGGTCATCAAACATAGGTTGGGTCTGTAATTGTGTACAGATTTCTCCTGGTTCTGCTCTTCTAACTCAGCATCAAGTCATATAAGCCTCTCCATGTAAATATGAAGTCTATTTGCTCCTCGTTTATTATGGCACAATAGTGTTCCATTACATTCGTATACCATGATTTGTTTAGCCATTCCCCAATTGATGGGTATTTCTTTAACTTCCAGTTCTTAGCCACCACAAAAAGAGTTGCTATAGATATTTTTGTACATAAGGGTCTTCCTCCCACTTCTATGATCTCTTTGGAATACAACCCTAGAAGTTGTATTGCTGGGTCGAGGGATATAAAATTACTTATAGCCCTTTGGCCATAGTTCCAGATTGCTCTCCAGAATGGTTGAATCAGTTCACAACTTGAACAGCAATGCATTAGTGTTCCAATATTGCCACATCATCTCCAGGATTTATCATTTTCCTGTTTTGTCATCTTAGCCAATCTGACTGGTGAGATGTGGTACCTCAGTTTTGTTTTGATTTGCATCTCTCATCAATAGCAATTTAGAGCATTTTTTCATAGGCTTATAGATATCTTTAATTTCTTCCTCTGAGAACTGCCTGTTCATATCCTTTGACCTTTTATCAGTTGGGGAATGACTTGTATTCTTACAGATTTGACTCAATTCTCTGTATATTTTAGAAATGAGTCATTTATCAGAGACATTGGTTGTAAAAATTCTTTCCCAATTTTCCACTTCCCTCTTAATCTTGATTACATCGGCTTTGTTTGTGCAGAAGCTTTTCAATTTCATGTAGTCAAATTTATCTATTTTACATTTTATAATGCTCTCTAATTTCTTATTTGGTCATGAAGTCTCTCCTTCTCCTTAAGTCTGACAGGTAAACTATTCTTGCTTTGCCAGATTCCTTACAGTATCATCCTTTGTACATCATGCAACCGTTTAGACTTAATTTTGGTATATAGTGTTAGATAATGGTCTATGCCCAGTTTCTGCCATACTATATTCCAGTTTTCCCAGCAGTTTTTGTCAAATAGTGCATTCTTATCCCCAAGACTGGGGCCTTTGGGTTTACCAAAGAGTAAATTATTATAGTTATTGACTGCTGAGTCTCATGTGTCCAGTCTATTCCATTGATCCACTGCTCTATTCCTCAGCCAGTACCAAGTAGTTCTGATGACTGCTGCTTTATAATTCAGATTAAAATTTGGTATAGTTAGGCCACCTTCCCTAGCATTTCTTTCCACTAATTCCCTTGATATTCTGGGACTTTTGTTCTTCCAAATGTATTTTGTTACTATTTTTTGTCATTCTATAAAGTAAATTTTTGTAAATTGATTGTTATGTCACTAAGTATGTAATTTAATTTAGGTAGTATTATCATTTTTATTGTATTAGCTCGACCCAGTCATGAGCACTTGATGTTTTTCCAATTAGTTAGATCTGACTTTATTTGTGTGAAAAGTGTTTTGTAGTTGTGTTCCTATAGGTCCTGGGTTTGTTTTGGCAGGTAGATTCCTAAATATTTTATAATGTCTACAGTAACTTTAAATAGGGTTTCTCTTTCTATCTCTTGCTGTTGGGTTTCATTAGAGATATACAGGAATGCCGAGGATTTATGTGGGTTTATTTTATATCCTGCAACTTTGCCAAGTTGTCTCAAATAGTTTTTTTGTCTCAAGTATTTTTTTACTTGATTCTCTAGGATTCTCTAAGTTTATGATCATATCGTCTGCAAAAACCGATAACTTAGTCTCTTCTTTGCCTAATTTGATTCCTTTGATTTCTTTTTCTTCTCTAATTGCTACTGCTAACATTTCTAGTACCAGATCAAATAAGAGGGGTAATAGTGGGCACTCTTGTTTTACCCCTGATCTTACTGGGAATGCTTCTAGCTTATCCCCATTACATATAATACTTGCTGATGGCTTTAAATAGGTGCTACTTATTTTTTTTTTAAAGCAATTGGGGTTAAGTAACTTGCTCAAGGTTACATGGTTTGTCATTATTTGTGTCTGGGGGCTCATTTTCTGAGGCTGGATCCGATCTCGGGTCATCCCAACTCCAAGGCTGGCGATCTTACTCATTTCACCCCCTAGCCGCCCCTACTACTTATTATTTTAAGGACGGTTCCATTTATTTCTATACTTTCTAGTCTTTTTAATAGGAATGTATGTTTTATTTTGTCAAAAGCCTTTTCTCCATCTATTGAGATAATCATGTGGTTTCTGCTAGTTTTATTGTAGATATGATCAATTTTATTGATGGTTTCCTAATATTAAACCATCCCTGCATTCCTGGAATAAATCCTCCCTGATCAAAGTGTATTATTCTTGTGAAAAGTTGCCATAGTCTTTTTGCTAAAATTTATTTTAAAATTTTCCATCTATATTCATGAGGTAAATTGGTCTTTAATTTTCTTTTATCTGTTTTATCTCTACCTGATTTAGGTATCAGTAGCACGTTTGTGTCATAAAAATAATTTGGTAGGACTTATTCTTTGCTAATTTTCCCAAATAGTTTGTAGAGTATTAGAGTAAATTGTTCTTTAAATGTTTGATAGATTTCATTAGTAAATCCATCTGTCCCTGGAGATTTTTTCCTAGGGAGTTCACTGTTGGCTTGTTCAATTTCTTTTTCTGAGATGGGGTTAATTAATTTAATGCCTCTTTGTTAATCTGGGCAACTTATATTTTTGTAAAAATTCATCCATTTCATTAAGAGTGTTAAATTTATGTGCATACAATTTGGAAAAATAATTCCTAATTATTGTTTTAATTTCCTGTTCATTGGAGTTAGGTTTGCCCTTCTCAGTTTTGATAGTCATAATTTGATTTTCTACTTTCTTTTTTTTTATCATACTGACTAAATGTCTATCAATTTTATTATTTTTTTTTCATAAAACCAGCTCTTGGGGTGGCTAGGTGTTGTAGTGAATAGAGCATCAGCCCTGGAGTCAGGAGAACCTGGGTTCAAATCCAGCCTCAGACACTTAACACAAAAAAACTAGCCATGTAACCTTGGGCAAGTCACTTAACCCCAATTGCCCCTCCAAAAAAAAAAAAAAGCAAAAAAACCACCATAAAACTAAATCTTAGTTTAACTTATTAATTCAACATTTTTCTTAATTTCAATTTTATTAATCTCTCCTTTGGTTTTATTATTTCTAATTTAGTATTTAATTGCAGATTTTAATTTGTTCTTTTTCTAGCTTTTTCAATTGCATGCCCAATTCGTTGACCTCCCTTTTCTCTAATTTATTCATGTATGCATGCAGGGATATAAAATTTCCCCTAAGAGCTGCCTTTGCTGTGTTCCACAAATTTTGGTATGTTGTCTCATTATTGTCATCATCTTGAATGAAGTTATTGATTGTTTCCATAATTTCTTATTTGACCCACTCATTCTTTAGGATTAAATTATTTAGTTTCCAATTAGTTTTTTGTCTATCTTTCCACGGCCCCTTATTGCATATGATTTTTATTGCATCATGATCTGATGTAATAAAATAATATTTCTGCCTTTCTGCACTGAATTGTGAGGTTTTTATGTCCTAGTGCATGGTTGATTTTTGTGTATGTGCCATGGCCCGCTGAAAAGAAGGCATATTCCTTTTTATCCCCATTCAGTTTTCTCTAGAGAGCTATCATACCTACTCTCTCTAAAATTCTATTCACCTCCTTAACTTCTTTCTTTTTATTTTGAGGTTGGATTTATCAAGTTCAGAGAGGGGCAAATTAAGGTCCCCCACTAATATAATTTTTCTATCTATTTCTTCCTCTAATTCTCTTACATTTTCCCTTAGGAATTTGGATGCTATATCTCCCCACCTCATTTTAAAGGTGGGGTTAAGTGAATTGCCTAAGGTCATATGGCTAGTAAGTATCTGAGGCCAGATTTGAACTCATGAAGATGAGTCTTCCTGAATCCAGGCCAAGTGTTCTATCTACTGCACCACCTAGCTGCCCTGAATTTAGTTAGAGATTTGTAAAAATATTTTTCCTTATCTTAGTTTGCAGATCCCTTGAAATCTAACCATGAACTCCAGATTAAGAACCCCAGCCTTAGGAAGACTACATGAGTGCCTGTGGCCAGAACAAACAACTACTTAAACTGGAAGCAACCAACTGATGATATGTCTCTCTGAACTTGTCTCAGCTGGTCCTCTTGTGAAAAGATATTCAGTCCTCCACTGGTCTTGCTAGAATTTTTGTTTCATTAGCATAATCCTCAAGAACTCTTGACGCCAGAATTTTCCTTTTGGAGTTGGATCATATGACCCTGATTTGAGGGAAGGAACTTAGTGAGTGACTTAGTCATTTTAGACATGGAAAAACTGAGACTCAGAAAAGTTAATGACTTGCCCAAAGTCACAGATAATATGGCAGGAATTGGATGTGAAGCAAGGGGGACACTTTTCTCTGTTAAATTGTAAGTCTCTTGAGGACAAGGATTATATTTCACCTTTTATTGTAACCCTAAGTTTATAGCACCATGCCTGGCCCATAGTAAGTGCCTATTAAAGGCTTATTGACTGACAATTCCAATTTGAATGTTCTAAGTAGGACTTCTCTGAAGGGTCTTGCTCCACTTAATCCATGATGCTATGATTGGCATATTGAATAGAATACTGGATGTGGAATTAAGAAACTCTGGATTCAAATCCTACCTCTTACATTAGCTATTTGACCCTGGGCAAGTCACTTACCATCTGTCTAACTCTAACTCTAACTTACCCTGACTGCAAAATGAAGATAATAATAGCACCTCACTCCCAGGCTTATTGTGAGGTTCAAATGAGATAAGGGAAGGAAAGGAAAGTGAAGGGAAAGAAAAGGTAAGGGTGGGAATCACAGTCAGTAGTCCATCCCTACTTCCTGTATACGTGCTCTAAAGCCTTAGAACTATATAATTTTTTCTGAGAGTAATGGATTCAGGCTGAGTCATTTCATTCACTACACTCTGGACACTGAGCTCCAAGAAAACACACACACACACACACACACACACACACACACACACACACACACCACACCCCCCCCCCCAAAAAAAAAGAAAGAGAAAAAAACAGCAGCTTGAAGATGATAGGGTTCTCTTTGGCTTCCTCTGGTTTGCAGAAACATATGGGTTTGCAGTGCTTGACTGCCACTTCCCACACACAGGAATGGATTTACCACAGATATTACTCCTAGGCCATAATCCCAGAGAAATCTACACATAAATTCCTTATGAAGTTACTTATGGACTGGTCGATGTGAAGAAAAGTTTTGACTGGAATGATCTAAAAGGTGAAATATGGTACTATTTCATTAAGTCACTCTAAGTGACCAGCAACTTAACTTATAATTAGTTCCATAATTAGCTTTCACTATAAATGTCACCAAAGCCAGTGTCCTCCCTTATGAAACATGCCTACTCCCTATGGGATGTGTGAGAATTTTTCTAAAAGTATTCCTTTTTAGAAAATATACCTTGGCAGGATTTTCTGGCCTGCTACATTATTACTCCTTTGGCATCATTGTATCCTAGATTCGTTCTTGAGCTGCTGTTTTTTTGTCCTGTCTCCCTTTTCTTCCAATTCTTTTCTCAGGGCCCCTGATTAAAGCCACAAGAAATTCCAGTTTGCATCTTTTGACATTTTGCTCTTTTATCCAGGAAGTCCATGGACTTTTACCCATAAGTTTAGAAACTTTTAGGAACATATACATTCATACAAATTTATACATAATGGAAATTCATGAGGTAGCTACAGTGCTAGGCAAAGAATAGAAGAAGTGAATTTGAATTTCATCTTCTTTTGTCACATAAGATGAAATCTCATCTAGTGAAAAGACAACTGGCCTCAGTGTCAGGAAGATTTGGGAAGATTCAAGTTGTTTCTCTGATATATATACACTGATGGTGTCATCCTAGGCAAATTATTTAATCTCTCAATGTCCTTGGCAATTCTCTAAGACTCTAAGTTGAAGAACAGATGTCGTTTTGTTGGTATTGGTTGAGAGAATTTCCTCATTTGGAAATTACACCAATGAAATCATACATTTGGTTAAAAAATAGACCTTATTGATTCAAATGTGAGTCACACCCCTAAAATTGAGTCTCTTTGAAGGAAAAACATATAGGTAGGCACTGAAAAAAAATTGATTGAAGGCCAAATATACTCACAATTTATACAAGCTAGATTTTGGGGCACTGGGGATGAAGAAAATATCAAATATGGACCAATATTATCATTGTTTTCAAACACTAATGTCTTAGCCCGTACAATGACAATAGAGATTTAGTCAATTTTGGTTTAATTATGTATAGGCACCTTCACTTTTTTCCCATAAAGTAAGAAAAGCAGAGTTATAGAAGCAAGACTTTCTTACTTGACTTCCTTTAAACCCACATTTTGAAACTGTGAACTTTCTGCATGTTGCCTGATTTTGTGGTAACTTACTTTATATTGTAGGTAGTATCAATTGGATATTATGAATATAGAAGGAATTATGTACACATGGAAGTGGTGTGTATTGATATTCACTGAGAAATACTCTTCTCCCATGAAGGCTTTTCTGTTCTCTCCCGTTGTTTCTACTTCCCTCCCTCACAAAACTAACTGATTTGTCTTTTTTTGTTTTTTTGTGCTTTTATATGTGCAATCATACATGCATGTGTAGGTGTACACATTCATACATGTGTCTCATGCACATATGTATATATGTATGCACATATTCTACTGATGTAGGAATAAAAGAAGATGTCTGAATGCTTCTCCAGAACTCAGGAAGAGCAACATGCCTCATATTCTTTGGGAAATGGTCTATTTACTGTTAAAGCTTCTGGTTTTCCATCTGGCATGCCCCATGAATGGGAATTCCACTACTCTATGCCAAGAGCAGTACTTGAGACAACCAAAGCAAGCAACCAATTAGGACAGAAGGAGTGAAAGAAAATCCCTTTCTTCAAGTTATTGTTGAAATTCTCTAGGATAGTAACTACATTGGGTCATTGTCCTTTGTGGGGGATCTATATCATAGCTAGAAAAACTCTGCTCATCCCACTCTCCCTCAGCTACTCATAAGGTGGCAAAGATAGATGCTATTAAAACTACCTAGGCAGTGTTTGCTATTGCTCCTTGTTTCCAGAATAAAACTGGCTTCTCTGTATCCTTTGGAGGCTCTTATGCTGAATCAAGGAAATGGGGGTGTGGAGGAGAAGATGGAAGAATATAGTCAAAAGTCCCCATGTCCCTTATTCCTGGCTTTTTTCCAATTGGTATCAGACCATTATTAACAGCATAAAAATATGTTATTCCATCTTGGGAAGTAAACCTTTCAGATTCATAGTACAGCTTATCTGTTTTGTTCCCCTTATGACTATCTCTAGAACCCAATTTATACAAAATTCCTTTATATGTTTTCCACCTGAATGAAACACAGAATCACATTCATTAGAAGTGAAAGAAACCTTAGAGAAGACCTCTAGGATTTCTTAACTGGGAGCCCATGGATTCATGAAATGTAATGAATTTAGATAAGGAAAATACATATTTATTTTACTTAACATTTAAGTGAAAGTTAGCATTTACTTCATTTTTTAATTTATTAAAAATGTGATTCTGAGAAGGTGTCCTGGGACTTCATCAGATTTACAAGAGCATATGACACCTCTCTAGGCCAAACTCTCAATTTGGAGGAGACCATTGAGTCCCAGGAAGATGAAGTTACTACCTTTGGCCATGCAGTTCTTTAGACTCAAGCTTTCCCCAACATCACAGTGAATCCATTAATAATAATAATATCCTTTAATATTTGGGAAGAACTCCATATATATCCAATTCCAAAATTCTTTGTGCAGTTGTGAGTATTGACATCTTAAAACATACATTTGGGACACCTTAAATGTTATCTCACTCAATCCTTATATGTCTATATATGTTACTATTATTTTCATTTAACAGATGGGGAAATTGAGGCTGAGAGAGGCTAATTGGCTTGCCCAGGGTCACACAGTTAGAAAATATTGGAGGCAGAATTTACTGCTTCATGTCTTCCCAATTTCTTTATCAAATGAGCAAAGTAAAAACCAGATAAATACAATGAACCAAATAATTTTGTAGAAAAATCAGAAAAGAGGAGCATGTTTCTATACCATTAGAAGTTGTATATCTTGATGAAAGTCACTTAATTCACAAGGAAAATTACATATTTCTGCATATATGCATGTATATAAGCATATATATTCATAGACACAATGAAACATGCATACACAGTGCAGGATATTGTAAATGTACATACCTGTATTGTAAATGTGCATACACACTCATTTATACACTATCTACACAAACAGACACACATATGCCACACGTGTGGGCACAGTGCATGGTATTGTAAATGTACATACCTGTGTACATATATCTATAATATATGAATACATAAATATGCATAATGCACACACATATTATACATGTATATATGTATATGTAAGCAGCTAGGTGGCACAGTGGATAGAGAGCTGGGCCTAGAGTCAAGAACCCCTGAGTTTCCATTTGGCCTCAGATACCAGCTATGTGACCCTGGGGAAGTAACTTAGCCCTGTTTGCCTCAGTTTCATCATCTATAAAATGAGCTAGAGAAGGAAATAGCAAACCACTCTAGCACTTTTGCCAAGAAAACCCCAAATCAAATCATGAAGAGTAAGACATGACTAAAATGACTGAAAAACACCACCACCAACAACAGTGTATTTGCACTGGTATGTAGAGTTAACATGTATATACATAGACATATGAATATATACAAATATATATTTATATAAATATATATTATATATGACATATGAATACATATATATATATATATATTTTATGCATGGAGAGCCCACCCTTTGATATTAAGCTACTCTGAGCTCCAGAAAGCAAATCCAATCTGTTGCAGGGACCATGCTTAAAGCCATTCCATTTAAACAGCCTGCCAAAGCTTGTATTTCTGATGGCGTAGTGTTCAAAAACTCAGACATAACTCCACACCATGATGCAGCATTGAAATAAGCCTTTATGGATTACTATAGAAGTGTAACAATAATGTTATAGGAAATAAAACAAGAATTTTAAAATAAAATAATTCTTGACATACCACAAAAAGAAGTCTTTTACTTCCTTTCTCTATTACAAATGAATAAAAACAACTATTTGAGTCATTGTTTTATGGAGTACTTTAAAAAATACTGGTTTGGAGTCAAATGACTTATTCAAATACTAACTCTGCTATGTACTTTAACGTTGGGTATTGAACTTCAAATATCTAGTTCTAAGTTCCTCCATGTGTGAAATCAGGGCATTGGAGTAGAAAACTCTTCTGCTCTAAATCCTGTGGTCCTATTAGCAGCATGGTTTTATGAACTGGCAATATTTTGAAAATTGGAGACAACAATAAATATGGGGCCTCTGTTTTGAATAAAATAAAGTTCAGTATGTTGGATGAATGAATCATCACCATACAAACTAATGTAAATACATTACATTTATTTTATATATTTTTTAAAACTTTATATAGTCAGGCAACATACTCTGAATGGGAAAGAAACATAACATATGTAAAGCATTTGCCATTGTATTTAAAGATATTTGTCTTGTCTCTCATCCAAGTCTGCTACTTTCTTTGAATTTATCTTCCAACTGCCACAAACACCTATTTTGGTATCCCTCAGTTCTATTAATTTTGCAGTCAAAATGGAAATATGATCCCTTCCCTGGAGTTGAAAACAGAAAGGAAAATTTATAGTGTTTAAGTAAGTACAATTTCTTTTTCAAATGTTTGTAAGTGATGAATACTGAATTTGAAATTAAAATTCCACGTGCTCTTTAAATGTGCAATGAGATCTGAACAATATTTACTTTTCCTTGATTTTCTTTTATTAATACAGCTATGCAGACTGAAATTAGTATGGTTCCCATTTTTAGCTCTTTTCATTTAAATGTCTAAGATTTGAAATTGTTTCTCTCTTTTCTTGATGGATAGTACTGCAATTTCATTAATGGATTGTGTTACCTTCTAATTTGGCATCCATTTTAGAGACAGACCTTTTCTATACATGCTTTTAATTCTAAGAAAAAATACAGAATGTGAAAAAAATCATATTAATTGAATGAAAAGTTGCTGAAATGTCCTGAAACTTTAAAGATTGAATTAAAAAGGAAGATTTAGTGTCTGACAAAGAGAAGGAATGAGATTTTATATAAAGTTCATATTAAAATGTTTTCTCTATAAAATATCTATTTAAGTAGAAGTATAAAGTAGTTACTATAATAGATAAACAAGTTATAGAAGGAATAAGGATGAAAGAAAAATCACATCCATATATATTGCCACTTTTACTCCTTTTGATTTCAAATATTATCAGTACTGGACTTTATGAAACACTGGGTTTAATTCTTTGTTATGTTGTTCAGTATGTAGATCTTGTTCACAGTTCCCAATGATAACGTCCTGCCCATTAGGTTTGGTGGGTTTGTTTCTTTGCTCTCTCTGCTTCTGCAGAAGCAAGTTAATTCTTCGGATGATACATTCTCAATACTGTTAGCTTGTATTTAACTCTAAACTTGCTGGGACCAGGAATCAAAGCAGGCATCTGGCTAGTAAAAGGAACTGAAATCTTAGAACTGTCTTACCCTGGGGGAAAGAAATACTTTTCACTAGTTCTATCCTCTCTGCCATAAATCCCTTTGGTCTAGATCTCTTCTATATTCAGTAGACACACACACACACACACACACACACACACACACACACACTTTCTCTGAAAAAATACAGTATTATTTCATTATTTTTAATATCATACACAACTCTTTCCCTTCTTTTAATCTTATGTGTCCTAAATCTTTTTTTTTTTTAAAAAGCTAGAATTTTTACTTCATTTTGCTTTCTGCTTGAATATCTCTTTGCAGTTTCTTGAAAGGAGAAAACATTTTTTGTCTTATTTGGCCTTCCAACCCAATTTAGATATAATAAAATCATTTCAAAACATAGTCACAAAGTGGTTTCCTCATAGAAGCTTTCCAGACACTTTCTGCAAATTGGAGTAGGAAAAAGGTGACTCAGACATTTAACTCTCAACTCAAATTCCATGACCCACAACATTTGGGAGGTATACAACATTTTAGCACAAAGAAAGGAACAAAAGGGAGATTATTGTACAAAGGGAATATACTAAACATAGGTACAACTGGAAATAGTTGCGGGGCATATGGATAGTTAGTGCGTGTGTTTACCTTTGTATGCTTGCATAGAAAGGAGAACATATGTTTTAGATTTACATCTTTGCCATTAAAAAAAATTCTTCAATTAAATAAGTTGTTCCTTTATTAATGGCTTCAGCAGACAACTTTATTTGGGTACACCTGCATTTTCAATGCTATCATGCTTTGTAACTTGATACAGTTAAATTATCTATTAGCCAAATAACAAGAGATTATGATTCTATCCAGGCAAGTCTTGACCCATGAAAGACAAAAGGGTTGTTTATAATAGTAATCTCTTTATTGTACCATTTACAAAGGGGTAAGCAAGATTTTAGTTTATGAAATCATTGCTTAGGGTGCAGAATTTATAAATGTAGATGGATAATGTTACAATTCTTCTAGGTTGCAAAAGTTCTTTCTATTCTGTTTTATTCTATCTGTCTCAGTCTATCTATCAAATTTTTTATTGCCTTTTGTTTTTTACAGCATAGTCATTTACTGATATATCCTGCAATAAACCTCTTTGTCACACACACACACACACACAAACACACACACACACACACACACAACTTTGGCAAAATTTTTCTGACATTGCATATAACATTTGACAACTGTAGTCCCCAACCTTTCTACCATGAGAAGGAGATTGTTTTTCACTGGTCTTTTTTTTAATTTAATCTTAAAATTTTTATATAGGGTGTCCTGAAGTTGCAGTACAGTAGGCCTGGATTCTAATCCCTTATATGTATTTATTATCTCCTTTACTTTCAACAAATCAATTAATTGACCTTTTTCATTCTTTTTTCTTATCCATGGGGATTGAAACCAATTACAACAAGATGATTTTTATTCTTTGCCTTTGGTGATAATAAGAAAAGCAATAATATAGAGAATATTGATATGTACCAATAAATTAAAAGCACATAGTATTTTCTTTGTTGAATACTCTTATCTGCAGATGCCATTTTAACCTTTACAGTAGAAAGTCTGAGGGCTCCAGTATGTTTGACCCAAATAGAAGTGGTATTTACCCAAGGTGTAGGGGATTTGCTTCTGACTTTCATTCCTTGAGCATGAAAACTTGAAATATTTTTATGCCCAATAAGCAAGTACACTGGAGGCTTCTGTTGTGGCAGATTCTTTCCTTTTCTAGGAGAACTGTTTATGTAAAAATCCAAGGATTTGTGGATTTAGCAAATGACTCTTTCCTTGCTTGTGGGCTTCTAACTGAGCCTAAACTGTACTAAGAAAACTATCTGTGCATATCTCACAAATGGGAATCCATCTCATTCATAAGTATTTACCTGCTACCAAATAAATGTTTTGTTAGTTTGAAAATACTGGAATAGACTCATGCTCTAGCAAATGAATAGGAGAATAATAAGGGGCCTTACGCATATCAGGCCCGCAATGATTATGTAATAATTGATACATTAAAAAAACTTTCTTGAATGTATTATGCAGCAGTTTGTGTTAGCCTCTCAAATTATTTTGGTTCTTTCTGACATCTTATTGGTTTTTCTGTTTTTTGCTTTCACCTGTGTCTTTAAGCATTATACCCTTTGTTCAACAATACATGAGATGAGCAGAATTTATACTTTCATTTCTAGTGAACTGAATGGAAACTTTAACAGAATTGTTGACTCATGGTTTCTAGTGATGTGGGAATTTTGATTGGTAACTGTAGAACCATGATGGCCAACTAGATGTTGAGTGTATATATTGTACTGGGGAAAGAAACTGGCAGGAATATGGACTATAGTTACCTCCCAAGGGATTTTATTCAAAATACTATTCAGCTCTAATGTACAGAAATAACTTTTGAAACTTTATCAGATTGAGTGCTGTGGTTTCATGCCCTAGATCCTATTTGAACAAAGGCCCTATAAACCAGAACACACAGACACACACATATAGTATATATGTGTATGTGTATACATGTCATGTATATACATACTAAATAAATCATATTTAGCTTTAGGTACCTTGTGTTGCTACCCAAGCTTGGGAAAGTACACAGTTTTATGGTTATATGCTTTTTATTTTTCCATTAAAAGATCAATTGTACACCGAACCACATAAGAGCTATTAATATAGTTAATTCAAATGTAGTTTGGAAAAGCTATGATTTTTAAATGTTCATGTTTTCTTGAGATAAGGACAGTATGCTTTCTGTTGTTGTCATTTTAGTTGTTTCCAACTCTTCCTGACTTCATTTGGGATTTTCATGGTAAGATACTGGTGTGGTTTGCCATTTCTTTCTCTAGATGATTTTACAGATGACGAACCTAAAGCAAACAGGATTAAGTGACTTGCTCAGAGTCACAAAGCTAGTAAATGTCTGAGGCCAGATTTGAACTCAGAAAGATGGGTTTTCCTGATTCCCAGCACAGTGCTCTCTCCAGTGCTCCTCCTAGTATAACTATTATCCAAGAGATAATATTGGAAAGTATTTTGAGCAGTGTAGAGAGCTAGAGAGAGTCAGAAATACCCAGGTTCAAGTCTTACCTCTGATACATATCAGATCTTTGATCCCAGAAAGATCACTTATCCTCTCCCTTGCCTCAGGCATCTCTAAGACTATTAATAGTAAAGAGGCAGATCAGCTCTTTACAACAAGGTGCATCCCAGATTTCTGGTTGAGGCCAAAAGTCACAGCCAAATTTCAGTAGTGACTCACTACTGGTTTTGTGCTTAGGTGAAGTATGGCACTAGTTAATGTGGTTCTTTCTTCTAAGCAGTCTCAGAACTCCATTAAAATTTTCTTCCACAATATAGTCAACTAACAAATATTTATTTTCACAGTCTAGATTCCCACCAGTTCTTTATGGATACATAACTTTATTAATGCTGCTTTGCATTGATAGGCATAGGCTCATGTTTGAGCCTATGATCCCATTTGGGGGTCCCCAGGCAGAGTTATTGGAGTGGTTTGTCATTTCCTTCTCCAGCTTATTTTACATATGAGGAAATTGAGGCAAACAGAGTTAAGTGATTTGCCATATTCTTAGTAATTGCTATATCACTGAAATACAGCATCAGAAACAAATAGTTGAAACTCACGTATCCTACTTCATTATGCTCCTTCTTTTTATTTTTTCATACGTCCTTTCTATCATTTCCTTTCTTTTTTTTTTATTTTTCTGCTAATGACATCTGGAATCTCTATTTATTCAGTTAATGAAGCTGATGTCCCAGGTTAAATCCTCCTGTGGCTCTTTACATTTTCACAAAGAAAAATTTGGTTCCTTTGGCACAGATTGTACCTCTCACCTTGGCCTGTCATCCTTTAGCTCTGTGCCAGTGGTTACAAGGGAGGGGGCTAGGAATGGAGTTTGTGACAAGTAATGAAACTCCATCTGCAGCTCTGGAAAAGTGAAAAGACTGGGTTACAGCTGGTGGATCAGGAGCATCCCCTTTGTATGTCCAGGGCACCCCTTTTTAATTTTCTTAACACTTTTGTGGGTTGTATTTGCAATTTTTCCACATGTCAAGGCTACAGTTTTCTTTCTGAAGTCATTAGGGGTGTTAAATATCAGGAGAGAAGGAAAAAACCAAGAATCCAGCACAGAAAGGTGTTTGAATGCATAGCTTTTCTTTTTAAATAAACATCCTCAAAGAGAATTTCACAAGTTGTATATATAAGAATTTAGTATCCCCCAGTGCACATAGCAGTTTCCTTGCTTTAACAGGGAAATAACACTCAATCACGTAACTATTTGTGTGATAATTGTGCTTACATTATTTAACAAGACATTTGCTACGAAAAACAGCAAATTAATTTGTAGATGGGAAGCAAAACACCCTTTACTACTCTGTTAATGTGTGATGTTTCCTCTTACATTATTCATAAATTCCTTTTAATAAATCTCATTAGTCACAGAGGATTTTCAAAGTTCATGAGTATTTTGAGTTACTCTGTGACCCTCTACAAATGCCAATATCTTTTTATTTTTTTTTTATAACACAATCAAGAACAAGAGATTCTTTATTAGAAAATGTTTCTTTTCATTCCACATACTTCCTAGAGTCTCTGGTTAATATGACCTTTCAAAGCTCTATCAGTTCTTTAATTTCTATACATTTTTTATCACCAAGCAGTAATGATTAAAAATGATGAAACAGAAATTCATTTTCTCCCTGAAACAGAGCAGTGGATCAATATATACACCCCACTTCCCACTCACCCCATTTACCTTGCAATCCAGCTCCACCACTTTATTATAATACTCACACATAATTAGTTGGGGCCTTCCTCAAGCCCTGGATACATTCTGCTGTTTTCTTCTAGGGCCTCCTTGGCCAAATAAACTTCCCCACCTCCTCATGTCCCACAGATTTGTGCCCAAATTCTTCAATAGGATGACTGGTCACAACTGAAGAGTATTCTCTTTAGTGAGGAGATGGTTATTTCAGGTTTCCTCAGATTGGAAAGAAAAGCATCCTAGTTACATTTCCTTACAAGTGAGGGGTTGTTGAAAAGAGGTCTAGGAAGCACTCCGAGATTCTCTTTTGCCTAGTTGTTCTGGGCTCTATGGGGCACAAGTATGCCGTGCTGAATGGTACTAAGCAATGATAGCAAAATGAGAAGGAAGAATGTTGGAAGGCTGAAGAGATGGAGCAGCCAAGAGAATATGGGATATAAATCCAAGTCTTTCCTTTGAAGAGCAGCACATATGGAAAGTGGGGAAAGTCAGGAAATTCTAGCTCTATTTAATTTTAAACGGCACATTCAGAAATGAGCTCATTTTATTTCACTGAATGTAAAGTAGACAGTTACCAAGGACTAACTGGATACCCACAGGGTATATATTAAAGCAACAAGACAGTTCTTGCCCTGAATGATCTTTGATTCTAACAAAGAAAAAAGAAAGATAAGTAGGAAATAAGCAGAATAGAATCTCAGAATTATTGAATATTAGAGCTAATAGGCACCTTTTCCATCAATTTCTCCAACCAATTGATATTACAGATGAGGGAAATGAGAACAGGAGAGGAAAAGAGATCCAGTAAAGGTTACACAGTGAGTTAAGGAATCCCAGAATGATGAAGCAATGCTCCAAAGGTCACATGATAAGTCAGGGAGGACCAGAGAGAGAAGGGCCCCAAGATGGCACAGTGGATAGAATGTTAGGCCTGAAGTCAGGATGAGTTCAAATATGGCCTCAGACACTTATGAGTTCTGTGACCCTCAGCAAGTCACTTAACCCTGTTTGTCTTAGTCTACTGAAGGAAATGGCAAACCACTCTAGTGTCTTTGCCAAGAAACTCCCAAATGACTGAAACAGCTAAACAACAAAAGAGGGAGAAGAGACTCACTGAAGGTCACACATGGGTTATGGATACCTGGAGAGATAAATAGATTTAGCAAGTAGTTAGGTTGAAAAGTTTATTTCAGAGTATGTAGCCTGGTACTAGAATATCTATTATGATGTAGTTTTACAAATTCTTTTTGCACATCACTGGATCTATTAAAATGCTTAGATAGGGAATCGTTCTTTATATTCTTTTCATTCTAATTTTGAAGGAATTATTTACTTCAGTGAGCTTTTGGACTTCTTTTTCCATTTGGTCAATTCTGCTTTTGAAGGCATTCTTTTCCTCATTGACTTTTTGGATTTCTTTAGCTATTTGGTTTAGTCTATTTTTTAAGTTGTTATTTCCTTCATTATTTGCAGGGGGGGTCTCTTTTAATAGGATGTTGACCCGTTTTTCATGATTTTCTCACATCATTCACATTTCTTTTCCCAATTTTTCCTCTACTTCTCTTACTTGATTTTCAAAATCCTTTTTGAGCTCTTCCATTGTCTGTGACCAATTTATCTTTTTCCTTGGAGGCCTTTGATATAGGAGCTTTGACTTTGTTGTCTTCTTCTGGTTGTATATTGTGTTCTTTTTTGTCACCAAAGTAAGATTATATGGCCTGATTTTTCTAACGCTCTTTATTCATCTTCCCAGCCAAATACTTGATTTTCTAATTCCCTGTCAAGATAGGAGTCTTTTTCCAATGAGAGTGCGATGGAGGTGGGTCTACTGTCCCAGACTCCTGGGATTTTCTATCAGCCACTGGATTCCCCACTGTCTGTGGGCCCAGAGCACCAGAAGCACCCAGTGCTGCTACTGCTGCTGCTGCCACTGCCTCTACCACCTCTGGTGCCCCAGGGCTGGGGCCAGACTTCAAGTTCCTCTTTCGCCCAAGTCCAACTGAGATCCCCCATTAAACTTCCATACTTTTCTTGGTGTTTGTGGTTGAGAAGTATGGACAATTACCACAGCTACCAGTGATTTAATCACCTCAGGCTTGCTCCAACTTTCATGCCTGGTACAGCCCACACTGGACTATGCTCTACTCCCAGCCCAGTGTGATATAACTTTCTTGTGAATCTTCAAGGCTGTTGGGCTGGAGATGTGTTTAATTCTGTAATTTTGTGGGTTCTACAGCTCGATAATTTGTTTCAAGTCATGTTTTTTGCAAGTATTTGGAGCAGTTTGTGGGTGAGCTCAAGCAAGTCCCTGCTTTTTACTCTACCATCTTGACTCCATCCCCCTTCTACTCTTTTCAGTAGCTATCTCTAGGGGAATACACACACTCACTACCATATAGCTACAGTGGTTCTATAGCTACAAACAAAATAAGATTTCCTATTTACTGTTGGGTTTTGGATTATGACATTTGGAGAATGACTAAGATTACTCACGGAAAAACTTCCTGGAGGAGGAAGGCCTGAAACTTTGATTTAGAATGAATTAGAATTATAACATTTTGGGGGGAACAAGTAAGAATGTGAATGGGTGAAAGTAGGACAGGCCTCCATTGTCATTCTTATTGTGCTCCTTAATTCTGTCAAGGAAGTGACCTCACATTCTGGAAGGCTCTTCCAGCAGAACATAAGTGCTTCAAAGTTCTAATAAGCTGGAAAATCTCTGAAAATGTGCTAGGTAAAGGATTATATATCTTTGACTAAGGATTACATAACGACCTAAATTTAAAAACAAAAACCATTAGATTGACCACCAGGGAAGGAAGTATTCTGAATACTGCAAGTTTTAAAACTCTTCACTTTGAAGGAAAAAAAAAAAGATGTGACCTTTATCCATACTGGCAAAATCATATGACACTTCTGGATTATTGAAGTATTGAATAGTTTATTTAGGCTGAAATGAAGAGCTAGACATTAATTTCCTTTGAGGGATAGGACAATTTTCAGTTTTGTCTTTGTATTCAAAAGGCCTAGCAGAGTTACTGATATATAAATAGGGACAGAGATAGGGGATATGATTTCATTGATATAGATAACTCCTAGTTGAAGAACATCCCTCTACTTAATGCAGACTGCCACCTACTCTGTAAATTATAGTTTTATAAAATTGCATATAGCGGGGGGGCGGAGCCAAGATGGCGGAGTAGAAACAGCTCGTCCAAGCCTCTCTGCCCCCAGATTCTCCACAAACTATGTAAAAAAGGACTCTGAAAAACTTCTGGAGCCCCAGCACCCACAGAACGACACAGAGAAGCTAACCTCCCGCTGAGGACAGCCCAAGCACCCTGCAGGAAGGAACAGCGCAGCGGTCTGGGAGCCGGCAGCGCGCAGAGCCCAGAGCGCAGAGCGCAGGAGCTGAGCCCAGGTCCATGTGAGCCGAGGTTTTAGCCCCAGGGCGGCAGGGCCAGCAGCCGGCTGGAGGAACCCCAGAACACCAGGAACTGTGGCGACCCCAGAATTATCAACATAGACTTGCCTAGGACAAAGTAAGAGGTTAGTGTCCTATGGACTTTGGGTCCTGTATTTGGGGAATGCGTCAGCTCCCTCCCCTGGGGGCTAGAAGCCGCTGAGGAGACACGCCATTGTGTAGTTTTCATAGGCATTTCCGGCTCCCAGCCTACAAATTGTGGGGAGATCCAGCGATCAGTCTTGGGGGTAATCGCTCTTGCTTTAGCCTCCCTGGATCTGGATTGTGATCTAGGGTGGAAGTTGTGGGTGGGTTTACAGCTTGCCAGAAACGGAAGTTGCCCCCCACACGTTTGGGACGAAAATTCCTCAATCTGGCCTTAAAGCCATAGTGTGGCAACAAGCCCAAACGTCAAGCAATTAAGTGGCAACATGCCAAGGCAAAGGAAACAGAAAAATGCAACCCTAGACTCCTATTTTGGGGGCATAGAGCTGGAAAAGGACTGTGAGGTCAGAAGTCCTGCTCCAAAAGCCCAGGGGAAAACATGAGTGGGTTGCAGGCCATAGAGGACCTTAAGAAGGACTTTAAAAATCAAATAAGAGAAGTGGAGGAAAAATTGGAAAGAGAAATGAGAAGGATGCAGGAAAAGTATGAAATGAGGGTCAACAGCCTGACTGAGGAAAACAACACCTTAAAAAATAGACTAGCTCAAATGGCATAGGAGGCCCAAAAGGGCAATGAGGAGAAGAATGCCTTAAAAAGTCGAATTTGCCAGATGGAAAAGAATCTCAAAAGTTCACTGAGGAGATTCATTCCTTCAGAGTTAGACTGGAGCAAATGGAAGCTAATGACTTTATGAGAAATCAAGATGCTATTAAGCAGACCCAAACAAATGAAAGATTAGAAGGCAATGTGAAATATCTCATGGGAAAAACCACTGACCTGGAAAATAGATCCAGGGGAGACAATTTAAAAATTATTGGACTACCTGAAAGCCATGATCAAAGAAAGAACCTAGAAATCACCTTTCAAGAAATTCTCAAGGAAAACTGCCCTGATGTTTTAGATCCAGAGGGCAAAATAGAGGTTGAAAGAATCCACAGATCACCTCCTGAAAAGATCCCAAAAAGAAAACTCCCAGGAATATTATAGCCAGGTTCCAGAATCCCCAGATCAAGGAGAAAATACTACAAGCATCCAGGAAGAAACAATTTCAATATTGTGGAAACATAATCAGAATAGCACAGGACCTGGCAGCTTCTACACTGAGGGTTTGAAGGGCATAGAATATGATATTCCAGAGGGCAAAAGAGCTGGGAATGAACCTAAGGGTCACCTACCCAGCAAAACTGAGCATTTTGTTTCAGGGGAAAATATGGTCATTCCGTGGAATAGAGGACTTTCAAGCATTCTTGAGGAAAAAACCAGAATTGAATAGAAAATTTGACACCCAGACACAAGAAGGAAGAGATGCCTGAGAAGGTAATCAGGGAAAAGAAATCAAAAGGAACTTATCAAAGCTGAACTATTTACATTCCTATATGGAAAAGCAATAACTGTGACTGATGATATCTTTCTCACTATGAAAATAATGGAAGAAGGGGCTGTGGTCATATGAATACATATGTGAATGTGTGTGTATATGGTTACAGTTATATATGGATAGAGGGCATAGGTTGAATTTGTTGGGAAGGGAGAATACTCAAGGGATGAAATTATGAGGTGAGAGAGGAAAGTGGCAAGAGGAGATGGGGAGAGACATGGTAGGGTAACCTATCTCATGTAGGGGAAGTGGTTGCAAAGGAGGGGGAGAATAAGGAAGGCTAAAAAGGGAAAACCACATTCACACTGAATTTGGTTCAGGGAGAAAATGACATACATACTAAATGGGATATCTCAACCTGCAGCAGGATAGGGGGAAGGGGGATGAGAGGAGAGATGATGGATGGGAGGGCATCCTTGGGGTGAGGGGAGGTTGGAAGTACCACTATAGAAGAGGGACAGGATCATGTAGGGAATGGACCAGGTGGGGGGTGGGATGAGTGGGAGGGAATTATAACCAGCCTTGTACAATATATCTACTATGATAATGTTTTGCATAGCTAGACATGTACAATATATACTGAATTACTTATCTCCCAAGAAGGAATGGGTGACAAGGGAGGAAGGAAATGGATCTGAAATTTGAGGTCGTAACATTAAATGTTTCAAATATATATATAAATACTATTATTAATACTCTTTTGCCTATAATTGGGAGATAAGATGTGCAGGCATTGGGACACAAAGATTCATCTTCCTCTAATGGAAAGTCGATGGGGGTATGGGAGAAGGTATGGGAGAGAGCAGATTGGAGGAAGCGATATCTTGTGGGACTGCTATTCTGGGAGGTTGGGTAGGGGAATAATGGGGGGAAAATGATTGTAACTCAAAACCTGGCAGAAATGAATGATGTAAAACAGAAGCTAATAAAGTATTTGTTTAAAAAAAAAAAAGAATAATGATGGAAAATACTATCCACATTCAGAGAAAGAACTTTGGAGTCTGAATGTGGATGGAAGCACACTATTTGCTCTCCTTCTCTCTTGTTTTGTTTTGTTTCTTCTTTATTGTGGTTCCTCCAATTTGTTCTAATTTTTTTCTTTATGTCATGACTGATGCAAAAAATGTTTAATAAGAATATATAAGTAGAGCCTATGTCAGATTACACACCATCTTGGGGAGAGGTGAGAAGGGGGGGAAATTTAAAATTCAAAATCTTATGCAAGTGTATGTTGAAAACAAAAGCTAAAAAAATCTATTAAAATGAAATAATGCAATCAAAAAAAAAAAAAAAAAAAAAAAAAAAAAAAATTGCATATAGCACTGAGAGTTTAAGTGATTTCTCCATAATCATATAACTGGTGGATCTCAAAGACTGGAATTGAATTCAAGTTTTTCTGGTTGTAACGCCAGTCATCTGCAATATTCCATGCTACATCTCTGAACATAGTAGACTCCTAATAAATGGAAAAAGGAATGCAAGGACCTAAAACAATTCCAAAGGACTCATGATGGTAAATGCAGCCCATATCCAGTGAAAGAACTATGGAGTAGGAATGCAGAATGAAGCAGACTGTTTTGTTTTGTTTGGATTTATTCTTTCTCATGCTCTCTCCCATTCATTATAATTCTTCTATGTAACATGACTAATGTGAAAATGTGTTTAATAGGAATTTATGTATAGAGCCATATCATATCTAATGTTGTCTTAGGGAGGGGGAGATATGCTAAAACTTATGGAAGTGAATGTTGAAAGCTAAAAATAAATTAAAGTAATAAATTTTTAAAAATAAAAATATAATAAAAGGAAGAAGGAAATCAACATTTTTTAATTCATAATGCTATGAACCAGGCTCTATTCCAAGTGCTTTATAATTGTTATGTCATATGATCCTCTCAACAACCTTGTGAAAAAAGGTTGCATTCCTATCTCCACTTTAAAGTTGAGACAGAAGTTATATTGCCCAGGTTGACACAGTTAAGAAATATTCAATAGTAGATTTGAACTCAGGTTTCCCTGAGTGTAGGCCCTCCAACATTTTATCAACTGTCTCCAGAGCCATCTCCAGTGATCTTGATCTATATCTTGCCACGAGACCCGGATGGCTCTGGAGGAGAAAGTGAGGCTGGCGATCTTGCATAGCCCTCCTCACTTAAATCCAATTCACTTGCAAGTCATGGCATCATCTTCCTGATGTCATGATCCTCTTCAAGAACAAAGAACAAACAACAACCTGTGAGTAGTTCAACCTTCCTCACTGGGGTCCCAACTGGCCAGTTCCTGTTGGGCAACTGCTTTCTTCTCCTTTCCTTTCCCTTCTTTCCTTCTTCCTCTCCCTCTGTCTACATGGGGTATCATGCCCTTAACTGTAGATTCTCTGCCCCCCAAAATGCAGATTTTGATGGCTGAAACCTAGCAAGATATCTTGGAGTTTCCTGGCTATATTTAAAGACAATATATTAAACTCAATACACTCTGACTCTCATTGATTGGCCAAGAATGGATGTCCTTCATTCTTGAAGAGGATGACATCATGACATGTCTTGAAGACAATGACATCACTATGAGTCAAGTTTCAATGTGTCTGAATGTGACTGATCAGACCAATATAAGCTTGGAATGCTCTGTCACAGGTCAGGCCCAAATAGTCCATGTGAACACTTGGGATAGACTCTCCAAATTTGTGCATTCTGTGTTTCCTTTGAGCTGTTTCAATTCTGCTTTGTTCTTAGAGCACAGCACCTTCTCTAATGTGGGCACACCATACTTAGTGGTTCTATGACAGTGCTTCCCATGTCACACAATCAATTCTAACGTTCTTAAGAGAGACCTTGAGAATATCATTGTATAGCTTGTTCTGAACACCTTGTGAACATTTGCCCTGTTTAAGTACTCCATAAAAGAGTCTTTTTGGCAAGTGTATGTTTTGCATTCAAACAATATGACCAGCCCATCCATCTCTCAGAGGACAGCATTTAATTCCATCAAAAGTAATGTATAAACAAAATTTAGAGAGAGGCAGAATTCTTGACTCAAGAAGAAGGCAAATGAAATTAATTTTATGCTGATAGGAACAATCTGGAGCCCTTTTATGATGCCCTGAAGGCTATTTATGGGCCAAAAACCTATGGTGCATTTCAACTATTCAGTGCTGATGGAACCACATTGATTGGTGATAAGGATATGATCCTGGAGAGATGAGTTGAACACTTCCATAGTGTTCTCAACAGACCATCATCAATCAATGCTGAGGCCACTGACTGTTTACCTCACGTTGAAGTCAGTCCCTCTCTAGCTGAAGCTCCAACTGAAGAAGAGGTTTTGAATGCCATTAAAGTCCTTTCATGTGGCAAAGCACCTGGGGCTTATTCTATTCCAGTTGAGATTTACAAGGTAGAGGGTTCATTGCTTATACAAAAGCTGACTAAAATTTTCCAGGTTTTATGCTAAGAAGTTATCCCCCAGGAGTTCAAGGATGCCTCCATCATCCATATCTATAAAAGGAAATAGAGTGCCCTGTGACAATCACAGGAGGGTCTCTCTATTAGTCATTATTGGTAACATTCTTGCTAGAATCCTTATTAATAGATTGACCCTTCACCTGGAAGAAGGTCATCTACCTGAGAGCCAGTGTGGGTTCAGAAAGGGCCAAGGAAAAGTTAATGTGGTGTTTGCTGCCTGACAACTCCAAGATAAATTCTAGGATCAGAACAGCAGTGTGTATACACTGTTCATAGATCTAACCAAGGACTTTAATACTGTTAATCATGAGGGCTTATGGAAAATTATGTCAAAATTTGGCTGCCCTGAGAAGTTTATCAGCACTGTGCATCAATTTCATGATGGTATACTTACCGGATTTGAGATAATGGACAATGCTCTTGTGCTTTCCTAGTCACTAATGGAGCAAACAAGGTTGTTTACTTGCTCCCATGGTTTTTAGCATAATGTTTTCAGTCATGTTGTCAAATGCTTTCAATGAGGATAAACACAGCATCAAGACCAGCTATTGCAGTTATGGTAAATTCTTCAACTTGAAAAGGTTACAAGTCAAGACCACAGTGGAGAGTGTTGATGCATGGTTTTCTGTTTGCAGATGATTCTACAATCAATGCAGCCTCTGAAGCTGAGATTCAACAAAGTATGGATCAATTCTCTGCTGCTCGTGCTAATTTTGTCCTAACAATTAAAACTCAGGTGTTCTACCAGCCACCACCAAACCATCCATATTTGGACTGTCCAATAGGTCCAATTCCAAACCCCACTTAGTTTTCATTGTTTGTTCCCTAATGACTCAGAGTGTAGGTATATAGTAATTATTTCTGCTTTGGCCAGAAACCCTGAGGGTTTTCCTCTCACAGATTGATTTTTTTGGGGGGTAGATAAAAAGGGCCATTACTTGACTTATTTCATAACTAGCCTTAATCATTGAACGTGTGTTTCCTCAGCCAAAGTGAAAATGGGGAAAGACATTAAAGTAAAAAGATCAAAGTCACCCACAGCATTGGGAACATCTACCATTATCCTGATCTATATTTTATCACTGAATCCAGATAGCTCTAGAGGAGGAACTGAGGCTGGTGACATCGCAAACCCCTCCATCACTTTTCGTTAATTCATTTCCAAGTCATGGTATCATCTTTCTGATGTCATGATCCTCTTTGAGAGAGAGGGGAAATAATCAACTTTGTCACCTAGTTGCCCCTAAACGCTAGTTGTTTGATTGACTGATTGACCCCACAAAGAAAATATGCAGTCCATTAAAAGCTTTTTCTACATCTATTGATATAATCATGTGATTTTCTTAAAGGTAAGAGTTTACCTTGTGTTAAACCATCCGTACATCCCTGATAGAAATACTGTTTAGTCATAATGTACAATCTTTGTAATTTATTGTTGTAATCTTTTAGCTAAAATTTTATTTAGGATTTTTGCATCTATATTCATTCATTAAATTGGTTTATAATTTATTATCTGTTTTTTCTCTTCCTGGTTTAGGTATCAGTATATTTGTTTCATAAAAAAAGGAGTTTGGTATGACCACTTCTCTGCCTATTATTCCAAATAATTTACTTAATATTGGTATTAATTGTTCTTTTTATGTTTGATAAAATTCATTGGTAAATCTACCTGGTGGTTTATCCTCCCTCTCCCTCTCTTATTTTTTTTTTTTTTTTTGGAGAGCAATTGGTGTTAAGTAACTTGCCCAAGGTCACACAGATAGGATTTTGTATCTGTGTGCATTAAGAGTTTGAGGTCGGATCCGAACTCAGGTTCTTCTGACTCCAGGGCCAACTCTCTACTCATTGCGCCACCTAGCTGCCTGTGGTGGTTTATTCTTATGTTTTTTTTATTTTCATTATTTTTATTTTTTTATTTTATTTTTTTAAACAAATGCTTTATTATCTTCTGTTTTACATCATTCATTTCCGCCAGATTTTGAGTTACAATTATTTCCCCCCCTGTTTTTCCCCTACCCACCCTCCCAGATTAGCAGTCCTACAAGATATCGCTTCCTCCAATCTGCTCTCTCTCATATCTTCTCCCATACCCCCTTCAACCTTTCCATTAGAGTAAGGTGAATCTTTGTGTCCCTATGCCTGCACATCTTATCTCCCAATTACAAGCAAAACAGTATTAATAATAGCACACACACACACACACACACACACACACACTATATATAAATATATGTATTTGAAACATTTAATCTTAAGACCTGGATTTTCAGATCCATTTCCTTCCTCTCTCATCATCCATTCCCTCCAGGAAGATAAGTAATTCAGTATATGTTGTACATGTTTAGCTATGCAAAACATTACCATAGTAGATATATTGTACAAGGCTGCTTATATTTCCTTCCCACTCATCCCAACCCCCACCTGGTCCACTGATCCTGTCCCTCTTCTACAGTAGGTACTTCAAACCTCCCCTCCCCCCAAGGATGCCCTCCCATCCATCATCCCTCTTCCCCCTATTCTGCTACAGGTTGAGATATCCCATTTAGTATGTATGTCATTCTCTCCCAGAACCAAATTCAATGAGAATGTGGTTTTGCCTTTTTGCCTTCCTATTCTTCCCCTCCCTTGCAACCAATTCCCCTCGCTTCTTCTACACGAGATAGTTTACCCTACCCTGTCTCTCCCCATCTCCTCTTGCCACTTTCTTCTCTCACCTCATAATTTCAACCCTTGAGTATCCTCCCTTCCCAAAAATTCAACCAATGCCCTCTATCCATGTATAACTGTAAACATATATACACATATTCACATATGTATTCATATGACCATAGACCCTTCTTCCATTATTTTCATACTGAGAAAGATTTCATCAGTCACAGTTATTGTCTGTCCATAGAGGAATGTAAATAGTTTAACTTTGATAAGTTCCTTTTGATTCCTTTTCCCTGATTACCTTCTCAGGCATCTCCTGCTTCTTTTGTCTGGATGTCAAATTTTCTATTCAATTCTGGTTTTTTCCTCAAGAATGCTTGAAAATCCTCTATTCCAATGAATGACCATATTTTCCCCTGAAACAAAATACTCAGTTTTGCTGGGTAGGTTACCCTTGGGTTCATTCCCAGCTCTTTTGACCTCTGGAATGTCATATTCCATGCCCTTCGATCCCTCAGTGTAGAAGCTGCCAGGTCCTGGGCTATTCGGATTGTCTTTCCACAATACTGAAATTGTTTCTTCCTGGCTGCTTGTAGTATTTTCTCTTTGATCTGGGGATACTGGAACCTGGCTATAATATTCCTGGGAGTTTTCTTTTTGGGATCTTTTTCAGGAGGTGATCTGTGGATTCTTTCAAACTCCATTTTGCCCTCTGGATCTGAAAAATTAAACAGAAAAATGCAACCTTAGACTCTTACATTGGGTGCAAAGGGGATCAAAGCATAGAGAGAGAGGAGGGCTGTGAGGTCAGAAGTCCTGCTCCAAAAGCCCCAGGGGAAAATATGAGTGGGTTGCAGGCCATAGAGCACCTTAAGAAGGACTTTTAAAATCAAATGAGAGAAGTGGAAGAAAAATTGGGAAGAGAAATGAGAAGGATCCAGGAAAAGTATGAAATGAGGGTCAACAGCCTGACTGAGGAAAACAACACCTTAAAAAATAGACTAACTCAAATGGCAAAGGAGGCCCAAAAGGGCAATGAGGAGAAGAAAGCCTTAAAAAGTCAAATTTGCCAGATGGAAAAAGAATGTCAAAAGTTCACTGAGGAGATTCATTCCTTCAGAGTTAGACTGGAGCAAATGGAAGCTAATGACTTTATAAGAAATAAAGATACTGTTAAACAGATCCAAACAAATGAAAGATTAGAAGGCAATGTGAAATATCTCATGGGAAAAACCACTGACCTGGAAAATAGATCCAGGAGAGACAATTTAAAAATTATTGGACTACCCAAAAGCCACGATCAAAGAAAGAACCTAGAAATCACCCTTCAAGAAATTCTCAAGGAAAATTGCCCTGAATCCCATGGTGGTTTATTCTTAAGAAGATCATACATGGTCTATGAAATTTCTTTTTCTAAAACAGGTCTATTTAGATATTCTATTTCCTCTTTTTCTAATCTAGGCAATTTATATTTTTTGCAATTTATGTTTTTGTAAATATTTTCCATTTTGTTTAAATTGTTAATTTTATTGCACATAATTGGCAAAATAACTCCTTAAAATTGCTTTGATTTCATCTTCATTAGTGGTATAATTAGCATTTTAACTTTTAACACTAGTAATTTATTTTTTCTCTTTCTTTTTTCCCCATCATATTAAGTACTGGTTTATCTATTTTTTATTCATAAAACCATATCAGTTTATTTATTAATTCAATTTTTTCTTATGCAAAATTTTATTAATCTCACCTTTAATTTTTAGGATTTCCAATTTAGTGTTTAACTGGGGATTTTTAATATGTTCTTTTTCTAGTTTTAAAAAAAATTCTATACACAATTCATTGCCCTACTCTTTCTCTATTTTATTGACATATACACATTTAGAGATAATATTTTTCTTTTGATTACTGCCTTTGCTGTATTCCGTAGGGCTTGATGTGTTGTCTCATAATGTCATTCACTTTAATGGAATTATTGTTTCTAAAAGTTGTTTCTTTAATCACTCATCCTTTAAAATTAGGTTTAGTCTCCAGTTAGTTTTTGATCTGTTTCCATAGTCTCTTGTTAAATATAATTTGATTGCATTGTGATATGAAAATGATTCTTTTAGCATTTCTGCTTTAACTATAAATATTTTTGCCTTAATATATGATCAGTCTTGGTAAAGGGACCATGACCTGCAGAGTCTCTTTAGATATCTATTATATCTAGGTTATCTAAAATTCTATTCACTTCCTTGACTTTTTTTTTTTGTTAGATTTATCTAGTTCTGAGAGGGGAAGATTGAAGCCCCCAACTATTATAGTACTATTATATATCCACCTGTAATTAAGTTCTTTTAAAAAGCATATATATATGTATATGCTATAGTATTTGGTACATATAAGTTTATTATTGTTATTACTTCATTTTCTATGGTGCATTTTATCAAAATGTAGTTTCCTGCTTATTTCTTTTAATTAAATCTATTTTAACCTTAACTTTGTCTGAGATTATGCCTGTTATCCCTGGGTTATTATTATTTTCAAAGTGCTTTGGATTCACTTTTTATCAAAACTATTTGAAAAGAACTTAGCAGTGGATTTTCAGAATGGTTGATGAAATAATGATGGAAAGAGCTTCTCCTCTTCAACTAATACCAGTTTTAACCTAAGAAAAAAGAAGGGATGCCAAATGAGTCATACAAAATAGACAAAAACTCAATCTGCACATACATTTATTTAAAATCATACTCTTTTGCCCATCAAATGGGGAATGCCTAAACAAGTTGTTGGATATGAATATAATGTAATATCATTGTGCTATAAGAAACAAGGAGTGGATGGACCTCATATTTACCTGGAGAGGCTTATATGAACTGATGCTGAGTGAGCAGAGCAGAGCCAGGAAATTTTCATACAATTACAGACACAACATATGTGTGATGACCAACTTTGATGGACTGGACTCTTCTAAGCTATGCAGGGTTATAAGTCAACTCCAAAAGACTCATGATGGAGAGAGATGTCTACATTCATAGAAAGTATTATAAAGAAGAGAGTTGAAAGCGGAGCCAAGATGGCGGAGTAGAAACAGCACTTCCAAGGCACTCCCCCCAGATCACCTCCAAACTATGTAAAAGGGGACTCTGAACAACTTCTGCAGCCCCAGCACCGAAAGAATGACACAGAGAAGCTAACCTCCCACTGAGGACAGCCCAGCAGCCCTGGAGGAAGTGCCAGCACAGCACTCTGGGAGCCAGCAGCACAGCGTGCAGTGTGCAGAGAGCCGAGCCCAGGTACAGCGGTTTTATCCCCAGGGTGGCCGGGCCAATAGCCAGCTGGAGGAACCCCAGAATACCAGCAGCTGTGGCGATTCCAGAATGGTCAACACAGACATGCTTAGGACAAAGTGAGAGGTTAGTGCCCTATGGACTTTGGGACCAGTATTTGGGGAACACGCCGGCTTCCTCCCCTGGGGGCTAGAAGCCGCTGAAGAGACATGCCATTTTGCAGTTTTCAGTGGTGGCTCCAGCTCCTGGCCTGCAAACTGTAGGGAAATCTAGTGATCAGTCTTGGAAGGTAATCACTCTTGCTTTAACCTCCCTGGATCTGGATTGTGGTCTGGGGGGGAGGTTGTGGGGCGAGTTTCCACCTTGCCAGAAATGGAAGTTGCCCCCCACACGTTCAGGATGAAGCTCTCCTGTCTGGTGGGAGAGTCCTACTGTGGCAACAAGCCCAAAAATCAAGTAATTAAGTGGCATGATGCCAAGGCAAAGGAAACAAATTAAACAGAAAAATGCAACCCTAGACTCCTACTTTGGGGGCAAAGAGGATTGAAGCATGGAACAGTCAGAGGACTGTGAGGTCAGAAATCCTGCTCCAAAAGCCCCAAAGGAAAATATGAGCAGTTTACAGGCCATAGAGGATCTTAAGAAGGACTTTAAAAATCAAGTAAGAGAAGTGGAGGAAAAATTGGGAAGAGAAATGAGAAGAATGCAGGAAAAGTATGAAATGAGGGTCAACAGCCTGACTGAGGAAAACAACACCTTAAAAAATAGACTAACTCAAATGGCAAAGGAGGCCCAAAAGGGCAATGAGGAGAAGAATGCCTTAAAAAGCCGACTTTGAGGGGGGGCTAGGTGGCGCAGTGAATAGAGCGCCGGCCCTGGAATCAGAAGGACCTGAGTTCGGAGCCGGCCTCCAACACTTAATCCACACGAACAAAAACCTAGCTGTGTAACCTTGGGTAAGTTACTTAACCCCAATTGCCCTAAAGGGGCGGCTAGGTGGCGCAGTGAGTAAGAGCGCCCGCCTCGGAGTTGGGATGACCCGAGATCAGATCCGGCCTCAGAAAATGAGCGCCCACGCATAAATAATGACTAGCCGTGTAACCTTGAGCAAGTTACTTAACCCCAATTGCTTTAAAAAAAAAAAAGCCGACTTTGCCAGATGGAAAAAGAATCTCAAAAGCTCACTGAGGAGATTCATTCCTTCAGAGTTAGACTGGAGCAAATGGAAGCTAATGACTTTATGAGAAATCAAGATGCTATTAAACAGATCCAAACAAATGAAAGAATAGAAGGCAATGTGAAATATCCCATGGGAAAAATCACTGACCTGGAAAATAGATCCAGGAGAGATAATTTAAAAATTATAGGACTACCTGAAAGCCATGATCAAAGAAAGAACCTAGAAATCACCCTTCAAGAAATTCTCAAGGAAAATTGCCCTGATGTTTTAGATCCAGAGGGCAAAATAGAGGTTGAAAGAATCCACCGATCACCTCCTGAAAAAGATCCCAAAAAGAAAACTCCCAGGAATATTATAGCCAGGTTCCAGAATCCACAGATCAAGGAGAAAATACTACAAGCAGCCAGGAAGAAACAATTTCAATATTGTGGAAACACAATCAGAATAGCACAGGACCTGACAGCTTCTAACCTGAGGGATAGAAGGGCATGGAATATTATATTCCTTCAGGAAAGAAACTAATTAGTTTTTACCTAATTAATATATTCTCATTATCTATTTTTGTTATTCCCCATAAACTTAACCACCAGTGGTGTATCAGGGAGGGGTTTCTTCATATTCTTCTTAAATTGTGTGAATTCAGTGGTTGACTCTTTACCTTGTCACACAACCAATTTATTACTCTACCTCCAAGACATATTATTCTATGATGATATCCTTCACATGACTTCTGAGTTCCCCTTCACTGGGGTAATATGCTGCAGCTTGTTCTGGCCCATTTTCATATACCTCTTAGGTAGAAGTCCACCTTTGATTTTTCAGATTGAATAAAAATGTTTTATTCACTTACTTTTCTTTTCTTCCACCATACGTTCATGGTTCTCCTCCCTTTGTAAACAATATTGCTTTTATTATCATCTCTCTCACTTGAAAAGTAGCATTTTTTAAAGTCACATATTCGAATTTTGTATCGGCAGATACTTGCTCTCACTCAGCTAACAAGTTTTTTCACAATATGTTTATATTGTTATTATATCTTTTTAATTATTCTATTCAGTATAGGAACATTTCCTTATAACAAAAGCTGTTCAGAATATTGCCTTCAGACCAGTAGTTCTTAAATTTTGTGTGTGTGTCTAATAGACTGTAACCTCATTCAGGGCAGGGACAGACTTTTTCTTCTTTTTTATCCCCAGCACTTAGTACGGTTCCTGGCCCATAGTAGTAGTATTATGAGTATATTTATAAGTATTAATTGAATGATCATTTTGCAGTCTCATGAAGTGTAATGTCTCCTTGTCATAATGTTTTTTTTTTTTTTTTAAGCAATTGGGGTTAAGTAACTTGCTCAAGGTTACACGGCCAGTCATTATTTACGCGTGGGTGCTCATTTTCTGAGGCCGGATCTGATCTCGGGTCATCCCAACTCCGAGGCCCGAGCTCTTACTCACTGCGCCACCTAGCCGCCCCTTTAGGGCAATTGGGGTTAAGTAACTTGCCCAAGGTTACACGGCTAGGTTTTTTTTTTTTTGTTCGAATGGATTAAGTGTCAGAGGCCGGCTCCGAACTCAGGGCCTTCTGATTCCAGGGCCGGCGCTCTATTCACTGCGCCACCTAGCCGCCCCTGTCATAATGTTTTTAAACCATTATATAAAATATATAGGATTACAAAGGAAATCACTTACAATGAAATAGTTACCTTTTCTGTTTTTAAAGTTCATCATTTTTAGAGTTTAGCAAACAGCTATGATCAGTGGAAATATAATGGACAGAGGAATGTGAGGAAGGTGTGAGGCAAAAATGACAGTTTAAGGACTCTGATCTCAAAGTATATTGTCCTTAGAAGGCCCAAATACTTCCCCAAATACTTCTAGGTGTGATATAGTATCAGAAGAATTTAGTCTAATTTAGTATTGGGAGTGTCTACTCTAGGGATTAAGATTGTCTAGTACAATCCAGATACACAGATGCATCTAACCAGATCTTCTCTTATCACTTATTCATCTAATTTATGGAAGGTTCTGAAAAACAAAACAAAACATGCAATTAAAGTAGAGACTAATAGAGACAACAGTGTAAAGCACAGTGGTGAAATAGAGGAGGAAAGACCCAGGATTGTGGTCAAAGCTGCACTGCAACTCACATCCATGCCAACCTCTACTTACCCTCAGAACATGCTTGGGTCTTATGCTTTTTTTTTTTTTCCTGGAGGTCCTATATATAAGAATCTTACCAAAAATAAGCACTGTATAAGAACAACCAAAAATATATCATGCAAATGTGCTTCTGGAATTTCCATTATTTGTGTTGGAAGAACAGATAGTTATTGATATTGACATATAGATTGGTTTAAAAGTAACAATAAAGTGGGCATGTTTTCAGAAAATAAGTCACCAAATTTTAGGGGAGTCTGCTACAAAAGGCATGGGGAAATAACTTGATACTTCAATCTCTTTTTAAATATATTCCTTCTAATTTCCAACCTCCAAACAAAGGAATTTCACCTAATGAAAACTAGCTTTTCCAGTAAAAAGAAATAAACGGACTCAATAAAAATCCTGGAATTAATTTCATACAAACCATATAGCTCTGTGCCCTATAACTAACTCTATTTGCTAGATTATCAGATTTTTTCTCTTTTGGGTAAGGTCATAAAATTTCATGGTTAAGTGGACCTAGTCGAAGTCCTTAATTTTCAGAAAAGGAAACTGAGTTGAGAGAAGTGAAGTGACAAGCCATGCCTTAACGTCAGGTCCTTTGTCATAAAAATCCACTGCTCTTCTCATAGCACTACACTGATAGATTAGATATCTCAGAGTTGTAGCACTCAGTTGAGCTCTAGTAGACAATTGCTTTATGACTGACTATTTCAGTGGCAAGAAAGAGGCAATATAGCCTAATATGTGGAGAACTAAGCTAGGCAACAGTTCAAGGCAAAACTTTAATTCCTTAACAAGCATAAAACCATGATTTCTCAGGCTTAGGGATGAAAGAGTATTTCCAGAACTACTTCTGTCTCATGTCAGGTTAATTTACCTGCAAAAAATGCTTTACAGTTGGCTCACACAGCTTCCCTGAAGGTTTCCAAGTGCCTTTCATTGGGGGTAGGTGAAATTAGAAAAAAGGAAAGCCCCCAAACAGGAAATCTCCATCAGATGGAGTGTCTGGACATAGAGCTGGTAGGATGCCTTAGAGTTCCATTTTAAAGGGAGCCAATCCAGATGAATTATCTGTTTAAAAAACATTTTTTCTCACCAGTGTCCATGTCTGGAGCTGTTCTCCAAACATAGACAGATTTGTCAAATGAAGCTGAAATAGAAGGTGCTGTCTCTGGCTGCAGGATGCAATGCCTGGCATAGGATGGCCATCGCAACAGCTGGTTATTAAGTTAATTCAGGAGAAAAGTCTCTGTTTTGTTGACAAATGGTCTAGCTCCTTTCCCAGAGTAAGGCTGTTTGGAGGATAAGAAATTTCTGGAAATGGAGTTGACATTTGGCCCCTCATCTTGGAGACATGTCAAGAAGTCCTGAAACAGAGGTAACACTCCTTTAAATAAGGAAAGTGAAGATTTCAGGCTCCTTTTGTTCCCCTTCCCCTTTATTTTAGTATTATATTTAAAATAATAAGTTATTGATGAAGAAGATCAATCCATTAATCACCAAGCATTTGTTAACTAGGGGATACAAATACAAATAATTGAAATAGTCCCTTCTCTTAAGGACTTCCATTCTAAAGGGAGAATCAAAGGAAATTTAGAAATATTGTAATTCCATTAAAATGATATCAGGAATCCCCATTAAAATACATAAAACTATGGGGGGAAATGGTTCCCAAGATTTGCAAAGTCCAATGTGCAACTGATAAGTATGGGCTCTGGGAGTCCCCTCAAGCTCTCCTTCAGTCCTTGAGGTACAGGCTCTTGGAACCTCCCTTGGACTCTTGATTATTTATCATTTGATGAGGCAAGTCTGTTACTAGACTTCCCACCCTTGAACTGGCCTAGCCCATCATTGTTTCTGGTCTCCAGGTGGCTTCCCACCCTTAATCACTCACTGACTTCATTAACTTCTCCTGAAGACCCTCCCCAAACTCCTCCCCTAGACCATCCCTAGATTCCTCCCACAACCTTCTGTATATAAGACCCTGTCTTGTCTTCATGTTTGTGAGAGCACCATAGAATGACCTACAACAGACTTACTCTGTGTCTAATGCAAGCAAACTTTTAATAAATTTTACTTTTCTTTGGCTGAGAAGACTTGAGTACAATTCATTCAGCAGGACCTGGCATGTTGGCATTTTGGGGTCTCCAAAGCAACCCTAAGATAGCCCTTTCCTTTTTAAATTGTTCCATGGACATTTAGCACAGGGAAAACAACAGAAGGTGCAGGATATAATAGCTTTCAAAATCAGGCAACAACTCCTAAAGCCTGTTCTCTCCTTCCATCACAGAGAGCAGAAGCTCTCTTCTAGATTGGATAATGCTGGAGGGGTGGTCAATTTAGTTTTCAAATTCTCAAAAGCTTTCACCTGGTGTTCTGGGCCTTCAGTAGCAATTAATGATTGCAATTCCTCTCAGGCCTTGGGCTTAATTGGATATAAATCATTCTGGGGGAACATTTTAGGATCTAGGAGTCAAACAAATGCTGGCACTGCAGAAGTAACTCACCCAGGAATTTCCTGATCCCAAACAATTGACTCAACTATCTCCCACATTCCTAAGGGAACATGGGGAGATCTGGGAGGCTTAACTAGAGAAAATTGTCATCCCAATTTCACCAACAGGTCCCTTCCCAACAAGGGTACAGGATAAGGAAGGAGTTTTCAAACAACAGATCCTCAAGTCGACAGGGGACTGGGTATGTCTGGAAACGTCCCTTAAGTTTCCCTCTCCGTGCTCCTGACCTGATTGGTCAAGGGGAGGGTAGAACCAATTGGTTAGAACAAAGAACTTAGCCACAATAAAGTGGGTAACCTTACCTTCAGCCTACATGCTTGCCCTGAGATCAGTGAAATGTAGAAGGTGGGAGCACTGCCAACCCCCAGGTTACCCTGTCATTCCAAATCTTGAGAAGACTGGAGGGCAGGGTAGGGGGAGGTGGCTCTATCACTTTTCCCTCAGTGACCATCCTTCCTCCAATGTCCTGGTCAGATGGGCACAGTTCTAAAGGGGTTGGTTGCTGGGTCTTCCTCCAAGGGGGCACCTTGGAGGGGCACTCCTTGGACCAGTGACCTTCCTTGTGGCAATAAAAGCAGGTTTTCCCCCTCCCCAAGTGACTGGCATTCCTCCAAGGGGGTCCCCTGGAAGGGCTTTTCCTGGCCATGGCAGCAGTCAAGAATCAAGCATGTTCTTTGTCTCTGGTTCCTTCCCCTCATTCTTTCTCCCCTGTTGCAACCAGATCTGTTATTAAAGACTCCAAAGGCTGTCTCCAGTAATTGGGACTGAGGTGTTTGGGGTCCCAATGCCAATTTCTGCAGTTTCCTCCTAATATCTGGGGCAGACTGACTAATGAAATACATGTTAAGGATTGCTGCCCCTTCTATAGAGTCAGGATCTAAATTTGTATACTTTTTAATAGCTTCTACAAGTCTATCTAGGAAAAGGGCAGGGTTTTCTTGATTAGTCTGAGGAATTTCTCTAACTTTCTGATAATTTATTGCTTTTGAAATGCAGTTCTTAGGCCTCCTAACAGGCAAAGTAAAATATGGTCTCTCTTTTCTTTGTCCTCCCATATATCATAATCCCATCCTGGGTCACTAGTGGGAGAAGCATCTCTTCCTGGAGAATATTTTCTGGGGTCATTGCTAGCCAAATGATCCCCAAATTTTTGGGCTTATTCCCAGATTCTCCTCTTCTCCTCAGTGTAATAAAAGGTAGAGAAGAGGACATGCAAATCACCTCAAGAAAGCTTAAATTACAGGGATAAGTCCTGAAAACCTTCAATAAACTTTGTTGGGGGGTGGCTAGGTGGCACAGTGAGTAAGAGCGCTGGCCTCGGAGTTGGGATGACCCAAGATCAAAACCGGCCTCAGAAAATGATCACCCACACATAAAATAATGACTAGCCATGTAACCTTGAGCAAGTTACTTAACCCCTATTGCTTAAAAAAAAAATGAAATGAAATAAAATAAAATAAACTTTGTTGGGGTTTTGGAGAATTTACCCAATTTTTCTTTTTTTTTTTCACATTCACATATGTATTCACATGACCACATACACCCTTCTTCCATTATTTTCATAGTGAGAAAGATTTACTCAGTCACAGTTATTGTTTTTGCATATAGGAATGTAAATAGTTCAACTTTGATAAGTTCCTTTTGATTTCTTTTCCCTGATTACCTTCTCAGGCATGTCCTGCTTCTTGTGTCTGGATGTCAAATTTTCTATTCAATTCTGGTTTTTTCCTCAAGAGTGCTTGAAAGTCCTCTGTTCCACTGAAGGACCATATTTTCCCCTGAAACAAAATACTCAGTTTTGCTGGGTAGGTGAACCTTGGGTTCATTCCCAGCTCTTTTGCCCTCTAGAATATCATATTCCATGCCCTTCAATCCCTCAGTGTAGAAGCTGCAAGGTCCTGTGCTATGCTGATTGTGTTTCCACAATACTGAAATTGTTTCTTCCTGGCTGCTTGTAGTATTTTCTCCTTGATCTGGGGATTCTGGAACCTGGCTGTAATATTCCTGGGAGTTTTCTTTTGGGATCTTTTTCAGGAGGTGATCTGTGGATTCTTTCAACCTCTATTTTGCCCTCTGGATCTAAAACATCAGGGCAATTTTCCTTGAGAATTTCTTGAAGGGTGATTTCTAGGTTCTTTCTTTGATCATGGCTTTCAGGTAGTCCAATAATTTTTAAATTGTCTCTCCTGGATCTATTTTCCAGGTCAGTGGTTTTTCCCATGAGATATTTCACATTGCCTTCTAATCTTTCATTTGTTTGGATCTGCTTAACAGCATCTTGATTTCTCATAAAGTCATTAGCTTCCATTTGCTCCAGTCTAACTCTGAAGGAATGAATCTCCTCAGTGAACTTTTGAGATTCTTTTTCCATCTGGCAAATTCGACTTTTTAAAGCATTCTTCTCCTCATTGCCCTTTTGGGCCTCCTTTGCCATTTGGGTTAGTCTATTTTTTAAGGTGTTGTTTTCCTCAGTCAGGCTGTTGACCCTCATTTCATACTTTTCTGCATCCTTCTCATTTCTCTTTCTAAATTTTCCTCCACTTCTCTTATTTGATTTTTAAAATCCTTCTTAAGGTCCTCTGTGGCCTGCAACCCAGTCATGTTTTCCTCTGGGGCTTTTGGAGCAGAACTTCTGACCTCACAGTCCTCTTCCTGCTCCATGCTTTGACTCTCCTTGCCCCCAAAGTAGGAGTCTAGGGTTGCATTTTTCTGTTTAATTTGTTTCCTTTGCCTTGGCATGTTGCCATTTAATTACTTGAGTTTTGGGTTGGTTGCCACAGTATGTCTTTGCTGACAGATAGGGGAATTTTCGTCCCGAAGGTGTGGGAGGGCAACTTCCATTTCTGGCAAGCTGTAAACCCACCCAAGACTTCCACCCCAGATTACAATCCAGATCCAGGGAGGTTAAAGCAAGAGCGATTACCCCCCAAAAACTGATCGCTGGATCTCCCTACAGTTTGCAGGCCAGGAGCTGGAGCTGTCTCTGAAAACTACAAAATGGCGTGTCTCCTCAGTGGCTTCTAGCCCCCAGGGGAGGAAGCCTACGCATTCCCCAAATACTGGTCCCAAAGTCCATAGGGCACTAACCTCTCACTTTGTCCTAGGAATGTCTATGTTGATAATTCTGGAATCTCCACAGCTGCTGGTGTTCTGGGGTCCCTCCAGCTGGTTGCTGGCCCTGCCGCCCTGGGGCTAAAACCGGGACTCAGTAGGAATGGACCTGTGCTAGGCTCCCCATGCTCTGCACACTGCTGGCTCCCAGAGTGCTGCGCTGGTCCTTCCTGCAGGGCTCCTGGGCTGTTCTCAGTGGGAGGTTAGCTTCCCTGTGTAGTTCTGTGGGTGCTGGGGCTCCAGAAGTTGTTCAGAGTCCCCTTTTACATAGTTTAGAGGAAATCTGGGGGCAGAGTGGCTTGGGGAAGCTGTTTCTACACAGCCATCTTGGCTCTGCCCCCCCCCCCCCAACTTTTCTTTAATTTGATTGAGATCCACAATGGAGAATGGGACATACACTCTAGTTGTCCCACCTGATGGGAGAGCTGCTTCCCTTAAGGGAAAAAGTCCTGAAGGCTCATGGGGGACAGAAGCTTGGGAAGGGAGATTGGAAGTCCCACTTTCTGTTAGAGAGTGACTGGGGGGGTGCTGAGTGAACTGGATCAGACTTTAAGAGTGGGGGATTTGGCTGGTAAGGGGGAAAAGTCAGCTTGCACATGAGGAGTGGAAGGGGTCAGAAGAGGAGATGCCTCTATGACTGCCTTGGCGGTAGGGCCTGAGGGCTGAGTGGGTGTTGCCAAATGAGGAGGGGTCACAGAGGAAGGTACTTTAGCCTGACCAGTGGCTGGAACCTGAGCAGGGGTCCCTGAGGGGAGAGGGGCCATGCTGGGAGATGCAGATTAGGAGATATGGATGGAGTAGGAGGCAGGAAATGAGGGTTTTTGGGCTAGAGGAAAAGGGAAGGGGAACCAAGGGGAAATGGGTTGGGGTGCAGCAGAAGAGGCTGGGGAAGCTGCTGCAATGGCCTGAGCAGGAGTTGCTGAGGGGGGAGGAATTGGGGCTGAAGCCATAGGAAAGGAGTCATTTAATTGGTCCCCATTGACCCTCTGTGGAGGGGCTCTAGCTCCAAGCATCTCACTTTTCTGAGAACCTAGTTCTGAGAAAGTTCAACAAAAACCATTAAGTAGGCAATTTCTATCCTCTTCCTTCTCTGTGACAGTATGATTCTAATTGCAAGACGGTATTCTTTTTTAAAGTCCCCAAAACAGGCCACAATTCATTGTCTTTTAGGCTATACCTAGTTCAAACAGTGTTGCAAAAAAACAAAACAAAACAAAAAAACCTAACTTTTCCTTTTTAAGATCTCCAGAGAAACTAAATTTTTTCCAATGTTGTAAAAGACAACCCAAACGCGAACTTTTGGGAGCTATAGGCAAAGGGCCTGGAAGTCCTTTTCTCCATAAAGGAAGGCTTGAGAGTAAGCCTCATAAAAACAAACCAAAAAAACAAAACAAAACATAAAAACATATATATCTATATATACATATATATTATATACATACATTCACATATGTATTCTTATGCCTATATACCCTTCAATAAAGACTATGTGTGTGTGTGTGTGTGTATATATATATATATATATATTTCTATTTCCTTCAACTATTTTCATACTGAGAAAAAAATTCAATGTTACAATTATCGTTTTTCTATGTAGGAATGTAAATAGTTCTACTTGGATAAGTTCATTATGATTTCTTTTCCCTGTTTACCGTTTCATGATTCTCTTGCTTCTTTTATCTGTGTGTCAAATTTTCCACTCAAGTCTGTTTTTTTTTCTTCAAGAATGCTTGAAAGTTGGGGGTGGAGCCAAGATGCCAGAAAGGAAGTAGTAACTTCTCTAAGCTCCTCCATGAATCCCATCACTAAATCTTAAAAAGTGAATCTGAAAGGATTCTGGAGTGACAGAATCCACTGGGAGACAGAGCATGGCAGAATACAGGCCAGAAAAGTACCCAGTGGGTCTGGACGGGAGGAGTGTGGAGCATGTGGGGTCTGTATAGCTCAGACTTGAGAGCAGATAAGCAGACTACTCTAGAGAAAGAAGAAGCCCCAGCGGGCCAACTTACCAAGGACAAATCACAGTCATCTCAACTGCATCTAACCAGGGGATAGGAGGAATCTTTGGAGCCAGGTAAGAGAGGGATCAGGCCTCCAGCAGAGACAGCAGCTTCTCCTGGGACTATCAGTCCCCAACCTGGAAGTTTAGAAATGGCCTGCCTGTATATCCAGGGGCTAGAATGGAAAAGTAAACTCTAGCCTCTCAGATCCCTTTTTCATGAAGCTGAAAACCAAAGATAAGTCTCCTACCCAGAGAGAAATCCTAAGTTAGTGGAAATAGCCTCAGGTTTGGGAGTCCTCCCAAAGGTGTTTAACTGAGGCAGGAATGAGTCTGAAGAGAAGAGGGGAGGGGTACCATCAAGCCCCACCTCACCTGACCAGCAAAAGCCTTCCAGAGCTGTAGCCTGGGGCGGGACAGAGGCAGAAATCTGAAGTGGCCAGACTCCTCTTCCTCCACAGATTACTCTGTGCACATCAGCATATACCTCTCTGAGACTCCTTCCTTAGCCTCAAACTAGATACCCAGAGGATACAACACTCAAAGTCAAGGACCAGGCCCTTAGCTCACAGCCTGAGAAATTAGTAAATAGGAAATCAAGATGGGAAGGAAGGAAGTTGAGAAGGAGAAAGGGAAGGCAAGAAAATTAATCCGATGAATATCTACAAAATTACAAGTTGACCAGATTAACTGAAGAGGAAGTGAATTACCTAAATAACCCCATCTCAGAAAAATAAATCAAACAAGCCATTGATGAACTCACTAGGAAAATATCTCCAGGGCCAGATGGTGTTACTACTGCATTCTATCAAACATTTAAAGAACAATTAATTCCAGTACTCTACAAACTATTTGGGAAAATTAGTGAAGAAAGAGTCCTACCAAATTCTTTCTACGACACAAATAGGGTACTGATTCCTAAATCAGGAAGAGATAAAACAGAGAAAGAAAATTTTAGACCAATTTCCCTCATGAATTTAGATGCAAAAATTTTAAATAAAATACTAGTTAAAAGACTACAACAACTTGTCACATGCATAATACACTTTGATTAAGTAGGATTTATTTCAGTAATGCAAGGATGGTTTAATATTATGAAAACCATAAATATAATTGATCATATCAACAATAAAACTACCAGAAACCACATGATTATCTCAATAGATGTAGAAAAGGCTTTTGACAAATTACAAAATCCATTCCTATTAAAAATACTAGAAAGTATATCAATAAATGGACCCTTCCTTAAAATAGTAGATAGCATCCATTTAAAACCATCAGCAAGTATTATATACAAGGGGGATAAACTAGAAGCATTTCCAATAAGATCAGGTGTGAAACAAGGGTGTCCACTATCACCCCTCTTATTCAGTCTAGTACTAGAAATGTTAGCAGTAGCAATTAGAGAAGAAAAAGAAATCAAAAGAATCAAATTAGGCAAAGAAGAGACCAAGCTATCACTCTTTGCAGATGATATGATGATATATTTAGAGAATCCTACAGAATCAAGTAAAAAAAAAACTACTTGAGATGATGAATTTTGCAAAGTTCTAGGATCTAAAATGAGCACACATAAATCCTAAGCATTCCTGTATATCTGTAATGAAATTCACCAGCAAGAGATAGAAAGAGAAATCCCATTTAAAGTCACTGTAGACATTTTAAAACATTTGGGAATCTACCTGCCAAAACAAACCCAGGACCTATATAATCACAACTACAAAACACTTCTCACAAAAATAAAGTCAGATGGGGGCAGAGCCAAGATGGCGGAGTAGAAACAATACTTCCAAGGTGCTCTCCCACACACCACTTCCAAACCATGTAAAAGGTGGACTGTGAACAACTTCTGGAGCTCTAGCACACAAAATGACACAGAGAAGCTAACCTCCCACTGAGGACAGTATGGCAGCCCTGCAGGGAGTAGCCAGAGCAACAATCTGGGAGTGGCCAGTACAGAACTCTGGTACTGGAGCCCAGGCCACATGAGCCGCAGTTTTAGCCCCAGGGTAAACAGGCCAGCAGCCAGCTGGAGCGACCCCAAAATACCAGAAGCTGTGGCGATTCCAGAATTATCAACACAGATATGGCTAGGACAAAGTGAGAGGTAAGTGCCCTATGGAATTTGGGACCAGTATTTGGGGAAAGCGCTGGCTTCTTCCCCTAGGGGCTAGAAATGGGTGAAGAGGTGTGGCTCAGACGCCATTTTGCAGCTTCAGTGGAAGCTTTGGTTCCTGGCCTGCAAACTGTAGGGAGATCCAGTGAACAGGCTTGGGGGGGGGGGGGTAATCCTCTTGCTTTAACCTCCCTGTATCTGGATTGTGGTCTGGGGTGGAGGTTTGGTGTGGGTATCCAGCTTGCCAGAGTATGTGGAGGCTTCACAGAGGCCACCCAACTAATACCACTGGAAGGTGTGAAGACCCCAATGTTTGGGACAGAACCTCCCCTGTCTGTTGGCAGAGTCCTACTGTGGCAACAATCCCAAAAGTCAAGTAATTAAGTGGCAACATGCCTAGGCAAAGGAAACAAAAATAAACAGAAAAAATGCAACATTAGACTCTTTTTGAGGGCAAAGAGGCTCGAAGCATGGAAAAGGGGGAGGACTGTGAAGTCAGAACTCCTGCACTAAAATCCCCAAATGAAAATATGAGTGGGTTACAGGCCATAGGGGACCTTAAGAATGATTTTAAGAACCGAATAAGAGGAGTGGAGGAAAAATTGGGAAGAGAAATGAGAAGGATGAAGGAAAAGTATGAAATGAGAGTCAACAGCCTGACTGAGGAAAATAATACCTTAAAAAATAGACTAACTCAAATGGCAAAGGAGGCTCAAAAAGGCAATGAGGAGAAGAATGCCTTAAAAATCCGACTTTGCCAGATGGAAAAAGAATCTCAAAAGCTCACTGAGGAGATTCAGTCCTTCAGAGTTAGACTGGAGCAAATGGAAGCTAGTGACTTTAGGAGAAATCAAGATGCTATTAAACAGATCCAAACAAATGAAAGAATAGAAGACTATTTGAAATATCTCATGGGAAAAACCACTCACCTGGAAAATATATCCAGGAGAGATAATTTAAAAATTATTGGACTACCTGAAAGCTATGATCAAAGAAAGAACCTAGAAATCATCCTTCAAGAAATTCTCAAGGAAAATTGCCCTGATGTTTTAGACACAGAGGATGAAATAGAGTTTGAAAGAATACACCGACCACTTCCTGAAAAATATCCCAAAAAGAAAACTACTAGGAATATTATAGCCAGGTTCCAGAATTCCCAGATCAAGGAGAAAATACCACAAGCAGCCAGAAGGAAACAATTCCAATATTGTGGAAACACAATCAGAAAAGCCCAAGACCAGGCAGCTTCTACACTGAGGGATAGAAGGGCATGGAATATGATATTCCAGAGGTCAAAAGAGCTGGAACTAAAACCAAGAATCACCTACACAGCAAAACTGAGTATCTTGTTTCAGGGGAAAATATGGTCATTCAGTGGAATAGAGGACTTTCAAACATTCTTGAGGAAAAAACCAGAGTTGAATAGAAAATTTGACATTCAGACACAAGAAGTAAGAGATGCTTGAGAAGGTAATCAGGCAAAAGAAATCAAAAGGAACTTATCAAAGTTGAACTATTTATATTCCTACGTGGAAAAACAATAGCTGTGACTGATAAAACCTTTCTCAGTATGAAAATAATTGAAGAAGGATATATGGGCATATTAATACATATGTGAATTTGTGTATATAAGTTTACAGGTATACATGGATAGAGGGCACAGGACGAATTTGGTGGGAAGGGATGATACTTAAGGGGTGAAGTTAAGAGGTGAAAGAGGAATGTGGCAAGAGGAGATTGGAGGAGATAGGATAGGGTAAACTATGTCATGTAGAAGAGGCAAGGGGAAGTCTTTGCAGGGGAGGGGAAGAACAGGAAGGCAAAAATGTAATACCATATTCACATTGAATTTGGGTCAGGGAGAGAATGACATACATGCTAAATGGGATATCTCACCCTGCAGGAGAGTAGGGGGAAAGGAGATAAGATGAGGATGACGGAGGGGAGGGCATTCTTGGGGGATGGGAGGTTGGAAGTACCCACTTTCAAAGAGGGACAGGTTCAAAGTAGGGAATGGACCAGGTGGGGGGTGGGATGGGTGGGAGGGAAATATAAGCAGTCTTTTACAATATATCTACTATGATAATTTTTTGCATAGCTATATAAGTACAACACCTACTGAATGGCTCATCTTCCCAAAGGTAGTGAGTGACAAGGGAGGAAGGGAATGGATCTGAAATTCGAAGTTTTAAAATTAAATGTTTCAAATATTATTAATATTATTTTGCATGTAATTGAGAGATAAGATGTGCAGGCATTGGGGCACAGAGATTCACCTTGCTCTAAAGGAAAAGTCGAAGGGGGTATGGGAGAAGATGTGGGAGAGAGCAGATTGGATGAGGGGATATCTTGTGGGACTGCTATTCTGGGGTGAGGGTCAGGGAAAAATGGGGAAAAAACTGTAACTCAAAATCTGGCAGAAATGAATGATGTAAACCAGAAGTTAATGAAGCATTTGTTAAAAAAATAAATAAGGCCATATCTAACTAATTGGAAAAATATCAATTGCTTGTGTCTGGGTCAAGCTAATATAATAAAAATGCCAATGTTACCCAAACTAAATTACATATTTAATGCCATACCAATCAATTTTCCAAAAACTACTTTATATAGTTAGACAAAATAGCAACAAAATTTATTTGGAAGAACAAACAGTCTAGAATATCAAGGGAATTAATGAAAAGAAATGCTAGGAAAGGTTGACTAACTATACCAGATTTTCATCCATAGTTTACAGCAGCAGTCATCAAAATTGCTTGGTACTTGCTGAGGAACAGAGTAGTGGATCAATGTAATACATTGGGAGCACCTGATCCAGAAGGTAATGAGTATAGTAATCTATTGTTTGATAAATCCAAAGACCCCAGTTTTGGGGATAAGAATGGACTATTTGACAAAAATTGCTGGGAAAACTCGAATATAGTATGGCAGAAAATTGGAATAGACCATTATCTAACACCATATACCAAAATCAAGTCTAAATGAATGTGTTATCTAGGTATAAAGCATGATACTCTAAGCAATATGGGAAAGCAAGGAATAGTTTACCTGTCAGATTTGTAGAGAGGGAAAGACTTTATGACCAAACAAGAATTAACGAGCATTAAAAAAATGCAAAATGGATAATTTTGATTACATTAAATTGAAAAGCTTCTGTACAAACAAAGCCAAGTTAAACAAGATCAAGAGGGAGGTGGGAAATTGGGAAAGAATTTTTACAACCTATGTCTCTGATAAATGACTCATTTCAAAAATGTACAGAGAATTGAGTCAAATCTATAAGAATACAAGTCATTCCCCAATAGATAAATGGTCAAAGGATATAAACAGGTAGTTTTCAGAGAAAGAAATTAAAGATATCTATAAGCATATGAAGAAATGCTCTAAATCACTATTGATTAGAGAAATGCAAATCAAAACAACTCTGAGGTACCACATCTCACCAGTCAGATTGGCTGAGATGACAAAATAGGAAAATGATAAATGCTGGAGAGGATGTAGGCAAATTGGAACACTAATGCATTGGTGGTGGAATTGTGAACTTATACAACCATTCTGGAGAGCAATCTGGAATCATACCCAAAGGGCTATAAATATTTTCATACCCTTTGACCCAGCAATACCACTTCCAGTGTTATATCCCAAAGAGATCATAGAAGTGGGAGGAAGACCTACATGTACAAAAATATTTACAGCAGCTCTTTTCATGGTTGCAAAGAATTGGAAAGTAAAGGGGTACCCATCAATTGGGGAATGACTAAACAAGTTGTGTTACATGCATGTTATGGACTACTATTGTGCTATAATTAAGGTGGAGCAGACAGACTTCATATTTACCTGGAGAGGCTTATACAAACTGATGCTGAGTGAGGAAAGTAGAACCAGGAGAAATTTGTATACAATCACAGACACAAAATATGTGTGATGACCAACTATGACAGATTGGACTCTTCTCCGCAATGCAGTGCTATAAGTTAATCCCTAAAGACTCATGAAGGAGAGATATGCCTACATCCAGAGAAATAACTAGAAAAACTGAGTTTCAATCCTGATGGAAGCAAACTACTTGATCTTTTTCTTTTCATTGTTTGGTTTTATTTCCTCTTTACCATTTTTCATTCCATCTAGTACAATACTCCTTTGTAACCTGACTAATATCTAATGGGAAAGTAATTGCAGATCCTATACTGCACTGTATGCCATCATGGGGGTGGCGGCAGGGAGGGATGGGAAATTTTAAACTCAAGGAACTATGGAATTGAATCCTGTAAACTAAAAATAAACAAAAAAATTAATAAAAAAGAATGCTTGAAAGTCCTCTAATCCACTGAATGACCATATTTTTCCACTGAAACATGATACTCAGTTTTGCTGGGTAGGTCATTCTTGGTTTTAATCTCAGGTCCTTTGACCTGTGGAATATTATATTCCAGGCCCTTCAATCCCTCAGTGTAGAAGCTGCCAGATCCTGTGCCAACCTGAATGTGTTTGTACAATATTCAAATTGTTTCTTCCTGGCTGCTTGTAATATTCTCTCCTTGATCTGGGAGCTCCAGAACCTGGCTATAATATTCCTAGGAGTTTTCTTATTGGGAGCTAATAGGTGGATTCTTTCAACCTCTTAGAGGATCCTTTAGTGGAGGATGATTTCTAGGTTCTTTCTTTGATTATGGCTTTCAGGTAGTCAAATACCATTTCAAATTATCTCTCCTGGATCTATTTTCCAGGTCAGTGGTTTTTCTCATCAGATATTTCACACTGCCTTCTATTCTTTCATTTATTTGGATCTGTTTAACAGCATCTTGATTTCTCACAAAGTCACTAGCTTCCCTTTCATTCATTCTAAATCCAAAGGAAAGATTCTCCTCAGTGAGCCTTTGAGATTCTTTTTCCATCTGGCAAATTTGGCTTTTTAAGACATTCCTCTCCTCATTGCCTTTTTCAGCCTCTTCTGTCATTTGAGTTAGTCTATTTTTAAGGTGTTATTTTCCTCAGTCAGTCTGTTCACTATCCTTTCATAATTTTCTTGTGTCATTCTCATTTCTCCTCCCAATTTTTCTTCTTCTTCTGTTATCTGCTTCTTAAGATCCTCTATGGTCTCTAACCAACTCATATTTTCATTTGAAACTTTTGGTGCAGGATTTCTGACCTCACAGTCCTCCTCCTGTTCCATGCTTAGATCGTCTTTGTCTCTAATATAGGAGTCTAATATTGAATTTTTCTCTTTATTTTGTTTCCTTTACCTAGGCATGTCACAACTCAATTACTTGACTTTTTGGTTTGTTGCCACAGTACTACTCTGCCACCAGACATGGCAGCATCTGTCCCAAATGCTGGGGTTTTCTCACCTGCTGGAGGTATTAGTTGGGTGCCCTCTCTGAAGCCTCCACATGCTCCAGCAAGCTGGTCACACACCCAAGGACCTCAACCCCAGAATGCAATCTAGATCCAAGAAGGTTAAAGCAAGAGTGATTACTCCATAGACTGGGTGTACAATTCCCCTACAGTCTGCAGGCCAGGAGCTGAAGCTGCAACAGGCACAGGCTGTGCCTAAGCATTTCAGTGGCTTCTTGCCCTGTGGGCAAAAGCTGATGCTCTCCCCACTATGGTCCCAAACTCCATGGTGCACTGGCCTCTCACTTTGTCCTTAGCATCTAAGTATTGATAATTCTGGAAATGGCCACAGCTGCTGGTGTTCTGGAGACCCTCCAGCTGGCAACTGGTCAGGCTGCCCTGGGGCTAAACCTCTGGCTAACATGGGGCTGGGTTTTGCTCACAGAGAGCTGTGCAGGCCACTCTCTGCTTGGCTTCCAGGCTGTCCTCAGTAGGAGGTTAGCTCCTTTGTGTCATTTTGTGGGTTCTGTAGCTCCAAAGTTTATTCAGAGTCTCCTTTTATGTAGATTGGTGAATGTGGAAGCTGCAGCCCCTGAAGTCCTGTTTCTACTCCACCATCTTGACTCTGCCACCCCCTTGACTCACTTCTTAAGGAGATCTATTCTATTCACCCAATGGGTGTTACCTCACTCTAAGTGAGAACCTGAAAAGGCCTTTGCCTAAAAGGGACAGGGTCTCCCATTGCATCCTGGGTCATCTCCAGTCTTCCTGATGAATATCTGGTCACTGAATCCAGATGGTTCTAGAGGAGAAAGTGAGGCTGGTGACCTTGCACAGTCCCCCTCACTCAAAGCAATGTCAACTGCAAGTCATGTCATCATTTCCCAGATGTCATGGTCCTCTTTGAAAATAAAGTACAAACACAAAGCAATAGGCAGTATAATATGGTGAATCAAGCACTGAACTTTTCCCCAGGAAGACCTGAATTGAAATCATTCATCAAACATTTGCTATCTGTGTGACACTGGAGGGGGGAGGACAGAGGGGAGAAGGGATAGTTAGCTTTTCTGTGCTTCAGTTTCCTTATCTCTAAAATGGGGGAAGAGAAATTGCATGAGGTCATAGATCCCTTGCAGCTCTAAATATATGATCCTATGATCCTAAATGGCACCAAAAGGAATGTATTTTCCTCCCACACTGCCTAGTATTATAACTCAATTACTCAACAATAAGCACCTTCTATATGCCAGTAATTGACTTTCACTTCTAGGGATAAAGAGACAAGAAGAGAAACAGTGCCTCCACTTAAACAGCTTACATTTTATCAGAGATCACACATACATATGTAAGCATAGGAGCAAATACACAGTAATTATGTAAAAGATAGTTAAAGAGAGAGGACATTAGTCATTGGAAAGATGGAGAAATGCCTTTTATATAAGGGAGTCTTTGGGGAAATAATGGATTCTGAGAAGCATGTAAAGTGGAGGGCCATTCTATGTTTGGAGATGGGTCAGTTCAAAGTCTAAAGAGTTGGAAGAATGAATGCCATTTGTGAGGAATAGGGAGAAAGCCAGTTTATCTTGGCCATGGAGTTTGAGAAGGGGGCTAATGTATAATGAGATTGTAAAGGAGGTTGGAAGGAGCTTGTAAAAGGTTTTGAAATATAAATGTAGGAGCTTACATTTGTTCAAAGAATAACTGGAGCATCATTGGAATTTATTGAATTAGGGGAGTGACATGGTGAGACATGAGCTTAAGGAGAATTGCTTTGGTAGTTGTCTAGAGAATTAATTAGAGGGAGGAGACACATGAAGAAAGGAAACCACTGTAATGGAAATGCAGATTTAAAGATCTTCCCTGCCTGTAGGCCTTAATTGGCTTAAGAGACTCTGAGAACCTTCCTTGGTTTGAAAATGTACTCTGCCCCCTAATAGGCTGAATGTGGTCACATGGAGCCTGTGGTAGGAGGCTTGGTTTTCAGGAATGCCCACACCTTGATGCTGTGTGATTGGGCAGTGGGTCAAGAGGGTGGTTACATTCTCTGACCCAGGAAAAGGCTATATAATACCTGATGTGAGGCTTTGCTTTGGGGCTCACTTTGAGAAGTGTTGTGTGATTTGACCATATGACACCATGGGCAGCAGTTGAGAGCCCCCCAGCTTTGAAAACCCAGATATTGATGCTTCCCTCTTTGGTAACTGTGATTTGGTATGGATGTAATGGCTGGACAGTTTGGAAGCCTGTCTGCTTGATCTGTTTCTCTGTCTTGTAACTTTTGTCTGTATACTCTGAAGTTTGGGGTGCTGACCTTTTCCCCATGAACTAGGTAAATGATATATGTTTGATTGATTAAATTAAGCTTGTTAACCCATTTTGAGTTGCTTTCCTTTAGAAAAGCAGATCCAATAACCTGTGTTGGCAGCCACCCTGGGGATGTAGGGGTGCTTGCTGCTACAACCACTTAGATGGTCATTGTAATAATCTAGATGAAAGGTAAGGGTAGATTAAAGTAAAGTGTTTTTTGAGTTAAGTCTAGAGGATATAGGTAGAAATGACAAAATTTTGTAACTAATTAAAAACTTGGGATAAAAGAGAGTAAAGAGTCAGAAATAACACATTACAAACCTCATATATTAGAATTATGGTGATGACTTCAACAGAAATAGTAAAGATTAGAGGAAGGATGAATTTGTTGGGAAAGGTTATGAATTGTGTTCTGGATATGTTGAGTTGAATGTGAGATGTCTCAGAGACCTCTATTTTGAACTATTCATATATTCAATAGGTATATCAAGGGGAAGACTAGGTTTAATATCTGTATATTCCTATTTATATGTGTATAGCCATATCACTGATATCTATATTCAGATATATATACACATGTCTGTATTGATATCTAATCTTTATCATCATTTATCACTATATACTTTTCAATATTGCTATCTCCATCTCTATAAACACAAAAATCTTTGAGTCATCAACATAGGTACAATAATTAAAACCATGAGAACTGTTAAAAGGTTAGATGGGGTTACTGAGAAACAGGAGGGAGAGAGAGACAGAGAGAGAGAGAGAGAGAGAGAGAGAGAGAGAGAGAGAGAGAGAGAGAGAGAGAGAGAAGAAGAAGAAGAAGAAGAAGAAGAAGAAGAAGAAGAAGAAGAAGAAGAGAGAAAGGAGAGAGAGGAGGAGGAGGAGGAGGAGGAGGAGAAGAAGAAGAAGAAGAAGAAGAAGAAGAAGAAGAAGAAGAAGAAGAAGAAGAATGAGAAGTAGGAGGAGGAGGAAGAGGAGGTCTTCAGAGAATATTCAGAATTATGAGGCATAATGTGAATATTAAGCCTTCCCATTCCTAGAAATCACTTGAAACTTCTCCTTTAAGATTAATTTCTACTAAGTACCCATCAGACATACAAATATATTTTTGTATATGTCCCCACCCACCAATATGTAAACTCCTTGAGGAGCATGAACTGGATTTTGTTGTATTTTTGTTTCATTTTGTTGTTGTTGTTTTCACTTTTCCTGTTTCTTACTGTCTGACCATCTCAACATAAAACATTTCTATCTTACACAATAAGAAAATCATATTATATGTTAAAGTTTACATAATGCTTTCCTTGTAATAACCCTGAAAGGTTGAGAGAAATTATTAATTTAATATTATATTAATAACTAATTATTTACCTTTAATTCAGGCTTTTCTCCTGTTTCTTCACTGAGGCTCAGCTCCCACAGAAGGTCAGCTTCTGAAGGAAGTAGCTGATTGAGATTACCCCTAACCCTCAGGGAACATGATGTTTGATATTGATTTACAAACCCTACCTAATTGGGCCACCTTACTTCTCTTTAGAATGTAAACAGAATCCAGTCAAGATGAGTTCTTACACTGAAGGAGATAAGTCCCTGTCCTGATACCCCTTCATAAGATTTTTGGATGATTCAGCTCATGGTGGAGAAAACTCAACCAGAGTGGTCTGGAAGGAAATGGCTTCATTCCCCTGTCCAGGTTGCTGAAGACAGTTGAATCTCATAATCAAGCCACATTCTCAGCAGGGAGGAGCTGAAGACTTCTAGCCTAGCTCCTCATTAAATGTTAACTTATCAGGGTTTATTTTCAGTCATCAAGGGAATCCCTTTTCAAGAATTATTTAAAACTTTCCAGCTCTCCATGTCTTTTGTCTTTGGTTATCTAGACCATCAATTTGTTGCTTATTAGCTAGTCTAATTAACAAATTGATTATTAATTATCCAGAAACTCTGTCTCTTGGGGTTTTTCATTTGTCCCAAGGTAGATGGTGCAAGTATCAACATTTATTTTTAAATATGAGGAAACTGAGTCTGAGAATTTCAGCACACTGCCTAAAATTATTTGCATGATAATTAACACAGTCTAATATGAAAATTATCCCTTTTGACTACCATTATACTTCATTTTTTTCTCAATGTGGCATTTTATTTTTAAAAAAGAGATTTTTTTAAAGCTCTTTAAGAGAGCTAAGTTAGATAGAACATCCCTTGCACCAACCTAAGTGACTGCCCCCCCCCCCCATGGTACTATCTTGAACCCTCATCTGGAAGAAAAACCATAGATCAAAATGACTAGTTTAACTTCAAGTCATGAAATATAAATAATCCATTTAGACCTAGCCAAGGGTTTGTCACCATTAAGCATCAAAACTACTGAAAAACTTGGATGGACTCTAAAAGAAAGTGAATGAAATAATGCCTTTCCTTTAGAAGAGTTTAAATTAAGATTCTCAGAACCTTATGGAAATTGTTGAGGAATTATAATTAGATCTCATTGACTATTTGTAAACAAATATTATGTCTGTACAGATTTAATGATTGAAAAGCACAGAACAAAAGTGACTAATGGGGAATTAGAATCCAAGCAAGGTGAAGTGATAATTAATTATACATTCTCTTAGAGCTAATATAATTCCCAGCTTCCCTCAATGATTTTGTCATAAGAACTACATGAGTAATGTCCTAGGGTGCTGACAGAAGTGTGAGATGTGACTCCTGTGCCACCACTGTCAGTCATCTTTGAAAGTATGGGGGAAAATAAGGAAGGGGCAACAGGACTAAGAAGGGAGAAACTGTTTTTGTTTTTGTTTTACTAATGGTAAAGTACAGTCTTCACACTAGAGGCCAGTGAGCCTAATTGTGTTTTCTGGACATGTTTTGGATTACATTATTTAAAAGATAGTTAGTGGCTATCTGGGAAAAAAGAAGTAATAGTCACAGAAGGCTAGTATAGTTTTACCAATAACAGTCATGCCCAAATAATTTTCTTTCTGGGTGCGTTCAAAGATACAGTGTAAATTTTGTCAATTAAGGAAAAGAAGTAGATTTAATCTACCTTGATTTTAGTAGAGACTTATACTTAAGCCATTTGATAAAGTATATCATGTTATTCCCTGAGGACAGTATGGAGAGATGTGGGCTCAATTGTAGTAGAATGTGATGGATTTCTAACTGGTTGCATGAAACAATGAACATAATAGTCATTAAGAAATCAATGTCAGCCTGGAAAAAACTTCTTAGTAGAAAGCCTCAGAAATTTGCTCTAAGTCCTACAATGGTTAATAATTTTAATAATGACTTCTGAAAAGACATAATGGGCATGTCAACAAATCTGAGGATGACTCAAAACTAAGAATAATAGGTATCATGTTGAATAAAAGAATGAGGATCTAAAATTAGACTAGAAGGATTGAACAAATGTAAGAAGAAGAATTTTAATAATAATAAATATTGTCACAGATCTAGAGTTAAATCCATGGTCAAACAAGAATCCTTGTAGGGGCAGAGCCAAGATGGCACAGCAAAAGCAGGAACTGCCTTGAGCTCTTGCTCCAACCACCTCCAATACCTGTAAAAAATGACTCTAAACAAATTTTACAGTCTTTAGAGAACCCACAAAGTGCCAGAGAGAAAAAAAAAATCTCCTGCTGAAGGCATACTGCCAGGCCAACAGGAAGGGTCTGTCACATGAGGCTGGGAGCCAAGTGCAGTCCTATATGAGCCACCCCAGGCCAGATTAGCAGCAGCCCCAACCAGCTGCACAGACAGGCCAGAGAAGCCTGCAGGAGAGTAAATCACTAGCAGCTGTGGCAGTTTCCAGATTTCTCAACATGTAAATGCCAAAGAGAAAGTAAAAGATCAGTAGGCAACTCTGTTGGAACTGGGTGAGAGAAGAGGGTGGTCTAGCCCCTATCCCTGAGGTGAAAGAGGTGGCAGCTAGCCCCACAGGATGCATCCAGTGCTCCTGGTCAACAGATTGTAGGGTGACCAAGTGACCATTCAGGCAGTAATTGCTCTTGCTTTTACTGGCTTGGATATGGATCTTATTCTTGGATGGTGGTCCTGTGATGAGGAATGCTAGTATGCCAGAGCTTGTGCCAGCTGTAGAGAGAGCATCTCCCTCATATCTCTGACAAAAGCTCTGACAACAGTTGTGCAAAACCCCAGAAATTTGGAACACATCACTCTCCAGTGTGGAGGGAATGTTCTGCATGGCAAAGAACTCAAAAGTCAAGTAACTGGCTGGCAAGATGAGCAAACAGAGGAAGCACAATCAGACTACAGAATCTTTTTTGGGGGAGACAAAGAGGACCAGAATATGGAATCAGAAGAAAATGACAGTCAAAACTCCTGCATCAAAAGCCTCCAAGAAAAAATATGAACTTGTTGCAGGCCATGGAGGATATCAAAATGGATTTTGAAAATCAAGTTAGAGAAGTGGAGGGAAAATTGGGAAGAGAAATGAGACTGAAGCAAGAAAATCCTGAAAATCCAGTCAACAGCTTGCTAAAGGAGACACAAAAAATTTTGAAGAAAATAACACCTTAAGAATAAACTAACTCAAATGGCAAAAGAGACCCAAAAAGCCAACAAGAAGAATGCCTTAAAAAGCTCAATTGTCCATATGCAAAAGGAATTTCAAAAACTCACTGAAGAGACTAATTCCTTAAAATTAGATTGGAGCAAATGGAAGCTAATGACTTTATGAGAAATCAAGATACTATAAAACAGATAAAAAAAATAGAAAGCAAGGTGAAATATTTCATTGGAAAAATCACTGACCTGGGAAAAAGACCCAGGAGATATAATTTAAAAGTTATTGGACTAACTGAAAGTTATGATCAAAAAAAGAGCATAGATATCAGCCTTCAGGAAATTATCAAGGAAAATTGCCCTAATATTCTAGAGCCAGAGGGCAAAATAGAAATTGAATGAATTCACCAATGACCTCTTTAAAAAGACCCCAAAAAGAAAATGCCTAGGAATATCACAGCCAAATTCCTGAGTGCCCAGGCCAATGAGAAAATATTAAAAGCTGTCTGAATATTTTGGAAACACAATCAGGATAACAGAAGATCTAGCAGTTTCTCCATTAAGGAATCAAAGAGCTTGGGAATATGATATTCTGGAGGTCAAAGGAGCTAGGATTAAAATAAAGAATTACCTACACAGCAAAACTGAGTATAATATTTTGGAGGAAAATATGGAAATTCATTAAAAAGAGGTATTTTTGTTTGTTTTGAATTAAATTTTATGTTTATTTTTAATTGACATTATTCATTTCCACAAGATTTTGAGTTACACATTTTCTCCCTGTATTTCCCCTGCCCACCACCACAAAACAGTAATCCCACTGTATACCCCCTCCCCCATTTTCCCTCTGGCTTTCCAGGAGGGCAAGATGGATCTCCATACACCAGTGCCTATATACCGATATATCTTATTTCCCAGTTGCATTTTAAAAATTATATATATATATATATATATATATATGTAAAACATTTGATTTTAAAAGCTTGAATCCCAGATTCTTTCCCTTCTTCACTTATCACCCACACTTACTGGAAAGATAAGCAATTCAATATAGGTTGTACATGTATAGCTATGCAAATTATTTCCATAATAGAAATATTGTGAAAGACTTACTATATTTCCATCCATTGTATCCTGGTCCCAATTGAGTTTTATTTTCTGCTTTGACCCTTTTCCATTTCAAAAGTGTGTATTTCTAACTACCCTTTCCCCTCAACCTGCCCTCCCCTCCATCATCACCCCTCTCATCCCCCCCTTACTCTCCTGTAGGGTGAGATACCCTATTTAGTACACACATCATTGCCTCCCTAAGCCAAACTCAATGAGAATAAAGTTGATCCATTCCCTTTTGCCTTGCTGTTCTTCCCCTCCATTCTAACAGTTTTCCCTTGCCTCTTCTATATGAGATAATTTATCCCAATCTTTCTCTCCCCATCTTCTCCTATTATATTGCTCTCTCACCTCTCAATTTTACCTTTTAAATATCATCCCTACATATTCAATTGATCTTGTGCCCTCTGTCTATGTATACCTGTACACATATATATACACACACTAACATATATATTCATACATACATATACCCTCCTATATAAAGGATACATAAATGGATGTACACATACACACATATGTATATATATATATACACATATGTATATATATATACATATATGTGTGTGTATATATACATATTTCCTTCAACTATCTTTATACTGAGAAAAGTTTCATAAATTTCAATTATAATTTATCAATGTAGGAATGTAAATAGTCCAACTTTGATAAGTTCGTTTTGATTTCTTTTCCCTGTTTATCTTCTCATGCTTCTCTTGCTCCTTGTATCTGAATAAATGTCAAATTTTCTATTCAACTCTGTTTTTTTTTCAACAAGAATGCTTGAAAGTCCTCTATTTCACTGAATGGCCATATTTTCCCCTGAAACATGATACTCAGTTTTGCTTGGGCAGGTGATTCTTGGTTTTAATCCCAGCTCCTTTGACCTCTGGAATATCATATTCCAAGCCCTTGGATCCCTCAATATAGAAGCTGCCAGATCGTGTGTTATCCTAATTGTGTTTCCACAATATTCAAATTGTTTCTTTCTGGTTGCTTGTAATATTTTTTCCTTGATGTGGGAGCTCCAGAACCTGGCTATAATATTCCTAGGAGTTTTCTTTTTGTGATTTTTTTCAGGAGGTGATCAGTGGATTCTTCTAACCTCTATTTTGCTCTCTGGTTCTGAAACATCAGGGCAATTTTCCTTGAGAATTTCTTGAAGGATGATTTCTAGGTTATTTTTTTATCATGTCTTTCAGGTAGTCCAATAATTTCTATATTATCTCTCCTGGATCTATTTTCCAGGTCACTGGTATTCCCAATGAGATATTTCTTTTCTTTCTTTCTTTTTTTAAAGCAATTGGTGTTAAGTAACTTGCTCAAGTTTACACTTCCAGTCATTATTTATGTGTGGGTGCTCATTTTCTGAAGCCAGAGCTAACCCTGGGTCCTTCCAACTCCTGGTCTGGTGCTTTTACTCACTGCACCACCTAGCCACCCCACAATAAGATATTTCACATTGCTTTCTATTTTTTTCATTTCCTTGGATCTATTTAACAGTATCTTGATTCCTCATAAAGTCATTAGCTTCCATTTGCTCCAACCTAATTCTGAAGGAATTACTATCTTCAATGGTCTTTTGAAATTCTTTTTCCATCTGGCAAATTTGGCTTTTTAAAGCATTCTTCTCCTCATTTCCTTTTTGATTCTCTTTTGCCATTTGAGTTAGTCTATTTTTAAGGTGTTATTTTCTTCAGTCAGTTTGTTGATTCACTTTTCATGATTTTCTTGCATTATTCTCATTTTTCTTCCCAATTTTTCCTCCACTTCTCTTATTTGGTTTTCAAAATCCTTCTTACGGTCCTCTATGGCCTGTAACGAGTTCATATTTTTCTTGGAAGGTTTTGGTGCAGGAGTTCTGACTTCTTTGTCTTCCTCCCATGCCATACTTTGATCCATGTTGTCCCCAGAAAAGGAATTGAAGGCTTGACTGCTGTGTTTGCTTTGCTTCCTTTGCTAGCTCAACTTGCTACTCAATTACTTGACTTTGAGCTTCTTGCCACAATAGAACCTGCTTCCAGAGAGGAGAGCTTTGTCCCAAATTTTTGCGGTTTTTGCAGCTGCCAGAGCTATTAGTTGGGTGCCCTCTCTAAAGCTTCCACAGCCTCTGGCACCTGGTCACATACACCAGGACCTCAATCCAAAATAGTGATCCATTTCCAAGCAGGTTAAGGCAATTACCCCTTAGAATGGTCACTTGGCCCCCCTACAATCTGCAGGCCAGGATCTCTGAAGCAGCCATGTGGCAGTGGCTGCCATGCCTTCTGTTTCTTCTCACTTCTTTGGGCAGAGGCCAGATCATACTTAGGCCCCCGGTTCCCGAAGCCCAGCCTGAACTTTTACTCTGCCTTTGGCATTTATGGGTTGATAATTTTGGCAACTGCCACAGCTTCAGCACAACTTTTACTCTGCCTTTGGCATTTATGGGTTGATAATTTTGGCAACTGCCACAACTCTCTTGAAGACACCTCTAGCAGCTTGTTGTGGCTGCCCTGAGGCTAAAACCATGGGCTCACATAGGGCTGGGCTTGGCTCCCAGCACACTGAGATAGACCCTTTCTTACCACCTGCCAGTCTGCCTTCAGTGGGAGATTTTTTTCTCTCTGTCACTTTGTGCATTCTGTAGCTCTAAAGTTTGTTTATTATTCATATTTTATAGGTATTTGAGGTGGCTATGCAGAGAGCTCAGGGGGTTTTACTTCTATGGTGCCATCTTGACTCTGCCACCAAAATAGAGGTCTTTCAAGCATTGTTGATGAAAAGACTGGAGCTGAAGGAAATTTTGACTTTCAAATACAAGAAGCAAAAAAGCATGAGAAGGTAAACAGGAAAAAGAAACCATATGGAAATTATTATAGTTGAAATACTTATATTCTTACATGGAAAAAACTATAAGTGTAACTCATGAGACTTTTCTCAGTATGAGAATAGTTGAAGTGAATATATATGTATATATCTATATGTAGGTATAGGAGGGTTCATGTGTGTGTGTGCATGTGTGTGTACATGTATACATAGAAAGAGGGCTCAGGATGAGTTAAATATGAAGGGATGCTATCTAAAAAAATAAATCAAGAGGTGAGAGCGGAATATATTTGGAGAAGGAGAAAGGGAGAGATAGAATAATGTAACTTATCACATACAAAAGAGTCAAGAGAAACCTGTTTCAAAGGAGGCGAAGAGCAGGAAGGTGAAAGGGAATGGGTCAACCTTGCTCTCATGGAATTTGGCTTAAGGATGGAATAACATATACACTCAACTGGGTATCTTACCCTATAGGAAAGTAAGGGGGGAAGAGGATAAGAGGGGAGATGAGAGAAGTGAGGGCTGATTTGTAACTCAAAATCTCGTGGAAATAGATGTTGAAAACTAAAAATAAGTAAATTAATTTAAAAATGGAATACTTTCTAAAATAATCTTAAGAAGTGGTTGTTAAACCTTTGCTTAAAGGATTCCCATGAGAGGGAACCCAATAATTGCCAAGATAATTTATTCCATTTTTGTATAGCTCTGTTTATTAGCAAACTGCTCCTTAAATTCAGCCTATTTTTTTCCTTTGTAATGATCATCCATTGCATTATGTCCCTAAAGGCACACATTTGGGCAGAGTAAAGAGATGAAGCTTTAAGAGTGACTGAAATTGCTAAAGAAGAGCTAGAGAGAAGAGAAGAAAGCTAAGGAAAGAGCCTTGAGGAACAAGGAAGAGAATGACTCCCCAACAAGTTAATAAGGGCTTTGTCTGAGAATGTGGTTTTGATACATATCCTCTCACTGTGCTCAAGGGATAGTCTTCAGATGGGAGAAGAAAATGACTTTCACTCACTAGGAGGTGACAGCTAACCCCAAGGAGAGATACAAAACAACAACTAGAAAATCATTGTCTAGGGCCATTTAGTGTAAAGGAAAATTTCTTTATATATCCCAACAGCACCTGAAGGTATTATTATATTGAAGTATAGTGCAATAATTAATCTTCATGTTGATGACCTTGTTTCATCAAGAAATAATAAATTATGTTCAGTAGCATCTATTTATTATTTTTTGTCTCTATTATTTATTCAATATTTATTCAATATTATTTATATTTTTTCAAAAGATTTCTAAAATATATATTTAAAAGAAAAAAAATAGACACTAATGGGTATCATTTGGTTGAGAACTGTGGATAGTTCATTCACCATTAATACCAGATGAATGAAATGATACTGTTTTACAATGAGAATTGTATAAAATAGAGTTGTTCTGTTCTATTTTGCCACCTCTGCTCTATAGCATTTCAAACTTTGCTTAAAGACTTTCACTAAGAGGAGAACCCATTAGCCCCCAGAAAAGTTCAATATAGTTTGTAATTATTCTGAAAATAATTTATATTAAAAATGAATCTATTTATTTGCCACCTGAACACACTATTCTTAGTTCTGATTTTCAAGACTGCCAGAGGAGGCCTAACCTCTTTTCCACATTAGCTCTTTATACACTTGAAGATAACTATTACATGAAGTCACCCCTAAGCTGCCTCTCTTCTATAACAATTACGAAGTCTTTACTTTGGATCCAGATTGTGTCATTTCTCAATCTCCTCATATCTATCCCCCCCCCCAAAAAATATGATGCCTGAAACTAAGCACAAGATTTCAAATTTGGTCTGACAAAGTAGTACAGTAATATCACATAACAGATATTGTCGTTATCAATTTAGCTTAAAGTCAAATTAGTTTTTTGTATCTTTCCTGTTAACTTAGTTGACTTATATTGTACTAAAACTTCCTGAACTGTTTCAAACTATTATCTATCCCTGACTCCTCAAATTGTACTTTATTTATTGACTTTATTGATTCTTTATTTACTTTATTTGACTTTATTTACTGAACCCAATTTTCTCTGTGAAATATAATTTTCTCTAGACTGCAAAAGACAGAACAAAACGTGTAATAGAGGGTTTTTAGAGAATATAGATAAAGAGATGCTAAGAGATTGCCTAACCTCTCCTGTTGAATTCAAATCACATTTTCCAGAAGTATTACTTCCTAGGATACCCAAAGACCTGGAAAAGTAGTGATGTTAAGTGAGTGTAGTGATCTTTGAAAGGTTGAGAATGAGAAAGGTAGTACAAGCCTGGAGAAGGGCGACTATCCCAACCTTCATCAACAAAATTTTGAAACTAATGGCTAGTGAGCATGACTCCAACTACTGAACAAATCTGAATATATTAATAAAGGAATGGCTAGCAGACATGGAGAAAAGGAAGCAGTGATCATAAAAGCCCAGCATGGAATCATACAAAGTCATTGAAAAGTAGCTTCATTTTCTTTTTTGACAGTTACCATATCAGGGGATGCTATAGTATTAAGATTGTAGGATCACAGATCTAGAACTGGAGGGATTTCAACCATTTATTGCAACCACTTCATTTTAAAGATGAGGAAACTGAGGCCCATGGAGGATAAACGACTTGCCCAAGTGCAGAAAGTTACTGTTAGAAGTGGCATTTGAAATCAGGACTTCTGAATCCAGAACCAGCTTTTATTACACTGTAGTTTCCTCAATTTTTTTTGAGGGAATAGCATGGCAACATATTTCATGTTTTTGTTATGCATAATGGAGAGATTTAAGCTAGTACAATTAGGTGAGTGTGGAACTAGTTGAATCATTATTAAATGTCCAACATCAACTTAGATGAAGGCCTCTAGAATCACACTGTCAGTATTTGTGTTTGTTCTGTTTATTATTTTATTAATAACTTGGATAAAAATGGAGATGAAATTGTTATCAAATTTGCTGAGGATGCAAAACAGGGAGCAATAACTGAATGACATTGTATGACAGAGTTAGGATCTAAAAGTAACCTGACAGATAAGGATATTGGTTCATGTTAAAAAGATGAAATTTAATAGGGATAAATGTAAAAAGGATCTCACAAAATGATAATGCTAGAAAGGATTTCCTTTGGGAAACAAGCATTAACCTTGGTTAAACCTTGAGATATCAATAGTAGTTTTTTTTAAGTGGTAGCAGGGCTAGGTTATGTATACATCTTCTTTTATAAGACTGTTTATATCAGTCAGACAACCAACATTTATTAAGCACTAGACCTAGGGAATGTTCTAGGTGCTAAAAGTACAAAGACAGAAATGAAATAGTCCCTGTTTTCTAGAAGCTTCTATTCTAATATATATGTGTAAACACACAAGCATGTGTACATATATATGTGTTGTACATGCATTATATATGTTGTATATATATGGTAATTTGGGGGCACCTAAATTATTAGGGGGACATTGGAGTGCTGGTATAGAAAGATGTCGAGATATGCATAGCCCTAAGGTATTTAACCCTTTAACCAATAATTTGCACAGAGGCATATTGAGGTGGCACACTCAACTAGTTTTTGGAAGAGAGAAATATAAGAAAGATAACTACTATCCTAAATGATAAGGTCAGTATTTGAAAACATCTTAGTGGGCTTTAAAACTGGGTTAATTTGCTTTCCAGTCAGCGGCAGCCATCAGGCAGGCTAGGCTTGAGCCAGGATGGGGGCCTACAGACCACCCAACACAACTAAGCCCGGCATCTGGGCTACAAGGCCAAGCAAGGTTATGTCATCTACCAAACTTGTATCCACCACATGGGGCAAAAGCACCCCGTCCCCAAGGATGCCACCTATGGCAAACCTGTGCATCACGGGGTCACTCAGCTCAAGTTTGCCAGGACCCTTAAGTCTGTGGCAGAAGAATGTGCTGGCTGCCACTGTGGGGCCCCTAAGAGTCCTGAACTCCTACTGGATGGGTGAAGGGTCAACCTACAAATCCTTTGAGGTTATTCTTATTGACCCATTCCATAAAGCTATCAGACAAAACCCCAACACTCAATGGATCACCAAGCCAGTGCACAAACACAGAGAGATGGGAGGGCTTCCCTCTGGGCCAGAAGAGCCCGGATCTTGGAAAGGGTCACAAATGCCACCATACCATTGGAGGATCTTGTCGGGCTGCTTGGAGACAATCCTCTCCAACTACATCAGTACCACTAATTGGTGCAAGTTTGTAAACTTAAATGTTTATAAACAATATTTATGCCAAAAAAAGAAAGAAAACTGGGTCAATTTAATGTTATATTTAATATAAGGGTAAATGTAAATTCATATACAGGTTCAAAATCAATTTCATAAGTATACCATTAGAATATATGACCAGGCAGTAGACTTGAAACATATTTACTGAGTTTTAGTGGACTGAAACTTGTAATGAATCAATAGAGTCTTATGAAAGCCAAAAAGGCTAATGTAGTTTTAGACTCAATCAAGAGATATGTAGTTTCCAGGAATAGATGTGATATTATTCAGGTATGGTCATATGATATTTGAAGTTTTGCATTTAACTCTAGGTAACACAATTTAGGAAGGACAGTGATAAGCTTTATTCAAGAAGAAAGACACTGGGATGGTGAAGAGTTTTGGCACTATGTCTTAAAATCACTGTATAAGTTCATTGGAATTGTTCAACCTGAAGAAGAAAAGACATGATAGATGTTTTCAATTATTTGAGGTTCTATGAAATGAAAGATGATTTAGACTTGTTTTGCTTGCCCCCAGAAGACAAAACCAGGAGAAATCAAGACAAAGTTGAGAAGATATATTTTTAGATTAGATTTCTGGAAAAATTTCCTAAGGGACACTTGGTAACACAGTACACAGCAACCTAAACTTGGCATTAGAATGATCTGAGCACAAAATTGGTCTTAGACATTTGCTACCTGCCTAACCCTGGGCCAGTTACTTAAATTCTTTATACCTTCAGTTTCCTCAACTAGGAAATGAGGATAACAATAACACTGCCCTTACAGGGTTGTTGTGAGTATAAAGGGATATTTATTTATAAAGTGCTTAGCACAGTGCCTGGTCCATCACAGGTACTTAATAAATTGTTATTGTGAAATGTATTAATTAAAGTTATAACAATATGAATCAGACTACTTCAGAAGGCAGTGAGTTGGAAATTAAAACAATAATTAGGAACTATTTTGCCAAACTATATGCCCACAAAACTGATAATCTTAGAAAAATGGATGAATATTTACAAAAATATAAATAGCCCAGATTAACAGAAGAGGAAATAAAATACTTAAATAACCCCACCTCAGAAAAAAAAAAAAATGAACAAGCCATCAATGAGCTCCCTAGGAAAAAAATCTCTAGGGCCAGATGAATTTGCATGTGAATTCTGTCACACATTTAAAGGACAATTAATTTCAATACTTATATAGATTACTTAAGAAAATTGGCAAAGAAGGAGCCTAACAAATTCTTTTTATGATACAAATATAGTACTGATACCTAACGTGAGAAGAGCCAAAACAGAGAATGAAAATTATAGACCAATTTTGCTAATGAATATTGATGCAAAAATTTCAAATAAAATATTAGCAAAAAGATAACAGCAACCTATCATGAGAATAATAGACTATAACTAGCTAGAATTTATTCCAGTAATGCAGGGCTGACTCAATATTAAGAAAACTATCAGCATAACTGATCAAGTCAACAACAACAACAACAACAAAAACTAAAAGAAAACATATGACTATCTCAATTGATGCAGAAAAAAGCTTTTGACAAAACAAACACCCATTCTTTTTAAAATACATTAGAGAGTATAGGAATAAATGGGGTCTTCTTTAAAATGATAAATAACCACTACCTAAGACCCTCAGCAAGTATTATATATAATGGGGATAAGCTTGAAACATTTCCAATAAGATCAGGGGGTGAAACAAAGATGCCCATTATCATCACTGCTATTCAATATGATACTAAAAATGTTAGCTTTAGAAATAAAAGAAGAAAAACAATGAAGCAATTAGAATAGGCAAAGAAGAAACAAAGTTATCACTCTTTGCAGATAATATAATAATATATTTATAGAATCCTAAAGAATCAAATAAAAAAGTACTTGAAATAACAACTTTAGCAGAGTTGCAGCTTATAAAATAAACCCACATAAATCCTTGGCATTGCTATATATTACTAACAAAGCTCAACAGTAAGAGATAGAAAGATAAATTTCTTTTTAAGTTACTATGAGGAGTTGAAGCACAATCTTGGCATTAGCTCCCTCTAATCACTTCCAATACATGAAAAAATGACTCTAAATAAATTTTAGAACTACAGAACCCACAAAGTGACAGAGAGAAACAAATCACCCACTGAAGGCAGGCTGGAATGCTGAAAGGAAGGATCTATCACACCAGGCTGGGAGCCAAGCACAGTCTGGTGTGAATGATGTGATTCTGGCCCCAGGGCAGCCCTGACCAGTGGCACAAACAAGCCAGGGTAGACTTCAGGAGAGTGAATCACCATCATCTGTGGCAGTTTCCAGACATCTCAAACCATAAATGCCAAAGTGAAAGTAAAAGCTCAGTGGGGAACTCTGTTGGAATAGAAGGACAGAAGAGCATGGTCTGGCCCCTGCCCCCAGGACAAGAAGTGAAAGAGTAATGGTGGCTGCAGATGTTGCCTTGTGGCTGCCTCCAGAGTTCCTGGCCTGCAGATCATAGAGGGACCAAACAACCATTTAGAGGGTAATCACTCTAGCTTTAACCTGCTCAGATTTGGATCATGATCTTTGGTGGTGGTAGTCCTGGGGTGTGTGGACAGTGTGCCAGAGCTTGTGGAGGCTGCAGGGAGGGTGCCTCCTAAGACCTCTCACAACTGCAAAAAACCCAGGTATTTGGGACATAGCTCTCTCCATTCTGGAAGCAGAGTTCTTACATGGCGAAGATCTCAAAAGTCAAGTACTTGGTTGGCAAGATGAGCAAGCAGAGGAAACATAATTAGAACATAGATCCCTTTTTACGGGGAAAGAAAAGGGTCAGACATTGGAATGGGAGGAAGAAAAGGAAGTCAGAACTCCTGCATCAAAAGCTTCTTCACATAATACATTTATTCAGGACAAACTGATCATAACTTAGTGAATCTGATAAAAAAAATCTTCATGACGGTTTGCACAGCAGAAAATCATAAAAGTGCGCAGAATGTACTGTGGATGATGAAATTATATGTTAACTCTGACTATGTCTTGGAGGAGTTAGAACCAGACCTCACATACCCTTTCTGTTTCCTTCTTTCTTTTTTCTTTCCTTCCTCCCATTCTTCCTTCCTTTCTTTTTCTTTTTCTTCTTTCTATTTTCTTTGTTCCTTTTTTTAACAAATGCTTTATTAATTTTCCCCCATTTTCCCCCTACCCACCACCCCAGAATAGCAGTCCCACAAGATATCCCCTCATCTAATCTGCTCTCTCCCATATCTTCTACCAAACCCACTTCAACTTTACTATTAGGACAAGATGAGTGCCCCAATGCCTGAACATCTCATCTCCCAATTACATGCAAAATGCATCAAAAGCTTCTAAGAAAAATATGAATTGGTTACAGGCCATGGAGGAGCTCAAGAAAGATTTTGAAAATCAAGTAAGAGGAGTGGAGGAAAAAATTGGGAAGGTAAATGAGAATGATGCAAGAAAATCATGAAAAAGAAGTCAACAGCCTGCTAAAGGAGACACAAAGAATACTGAAGAAAATAACACCTTAAAAATAGACTAAATCAAATGGCAAAAGAGGAGCAAAAAGCCAATGAGAAGAAGAATGCCTAAAAAGATGAATTGGCCAGATGGAAAAGGAATTTCAAAAACTCACAGAAGAGAATAACTCCTTCAAAATTAAATTGGAGCAATTGGAAGATAATGACTTTAGGGAAATTGAGATACTATAAAACAGATCCAAAAAAATGCAAAAAGATAGAAGGCAATGTGAAATACCTCATTGGAAAAACCATTGACCTGGAAAATAGATCTAGGAGTGATAATTTAAAAAATTATAGGACTACCTGAAAGCCATGATCAAAAAACTAGATTAGACACCATATTTCAAGAAATTATCAAGCAAAATTGCCCTAATATTCTAGAACCAGAGGGCAAAATAGAACTTGAAAGAATTCACATATTGCCTCTTGAAAAAGATCCCAAAAAGTAAACTCCTAGCCAAATCCCAGAGTTCCCAGATCAAGGAGAAAATAGTGCAAGCAGTCAGGAAGAAACAATTTGAGTATTATGGAAATACAATAAAGATAACACATGACTTAGTAGCTTCTACTTTTAGGGATCAAAGGGCTGGGGATATGATTTTCTGCAGGGCAAATGAGCTAGGATTACAACCACGAATCACTTACCCAGCAAAAACTGAGTATAAATCTTCAGGTGAAAATATGGTCATTCAATGAAATAAAGGATTTTCAAGCATTCTTGATAAATAAAAAAAGAGCTGAACAGAAAATGTGGCTTTCAAATACAAGAAGCAAGAGAAGCATGAGAAGGTAGACAGGAAAAATAAATCATATGTAGCTTATTGAAGTTGAACTATTTACATTCCTGTATAGAAAAAAATAAGTGTAACTCATAAGACTTTTCTCAGTATGAGGTTAGTTGAAGGGAATATGTATATATGTATGTATGTATGCATATGCACATACATATATGTATGTATAGGAGGGTATATGTGGGTGCTAATACATATGTGAGTGGGGGCATATGTATATACATGTTTACATAGACAGAAGGAACAGAATGAGTTAAATATGAAGGGATGACATCTAAAAATAAAATTAAGAGGTGAGATGAATTTATGGGAGAAGAAAAAAGGGAGAGAGAGATGAGGGTAAATTATCTCATATAAAAGAGGCAAGAGAAAATTGTTACAATGGAGGGGAACAGCAGGGAATAGAAAGGGAATAGGACAACATTACTTTCATTGAATTTGGCTTAAAGAGGGAATAACATACACACTCAATTGGATATCTTAACCTAGAGGAAAATAGGGGTGAAGGGGATAAGAGGGGTGATGATAGAAGGGAGTGCAGATTGGAGAAGAGGGTAGTTAGAAGTAAACACTTTTGAAAAGGAATAGGGTCAAAGGAGAAAATAGAATAAGGGGGTATGGGATAGGTTCAAAGGAAATATGGTTGGTCTTTCACAATATAACTACTATGGAAATGTTTTGTGTAACTACACACGTACAACCTATATTGAATTTTGCTTATCTTCCCATTGGGGATGAGTGAGGAGGGAAGAAGGGAAAAAATATTTGGAACTCAAAGTTTTAAAAACAATGTTTATTAAAATTTGTTTAATTTTTTACATGCAAAAGGGAAATAAGATATACAGGCACTGTGGTAGAGAAATCCACCTTGCCTTACTAGAAAGTTAGGGAGAGAATGTTGGAGAATATAAGAGAACAGATTGGGGGAAGGCATATTCAGTAGGCTTGCTGTTTTGGGGTGGAGGGTAGGAGAAAATGTGGAAAAAATATAACTCAATATCTTGTGAAAATGAACATTAAAAACAAAAATAAATACATAAATTGGAAAAAAAATTAATTTGCTATGGATATTATAAAATATTTTGGAGTCAACCTTCCAAAACAAACCCAGAGACTACATGAACAGAATTACAAAACAATTTTCACACAAATAAAGTGAGATCTAAATAATGGGAAAACATCAATTGCTCATGGGTGGCCCAAGCTAATATAATAAAAGTGGCAATTGTGCCTAAATTTATTTATTTATTTATTCAGTGCCATACCAATCAAACTATCAAAAATCATTTTATAGGGCTGGAAAAAATAATATCAAAATTCCTCTGGAAAAAGAAAAGGTCCATAATATCAAGGGAATTAGTGACAAGAAATGCTAGGGAAGGTGGCCTTGCCATACCAGATCTTAAATTTTATTATAAAATAGCAATCATAAAAAACACTTAGTACTGGCTAAGAAATAGAGTGGTGTATCAATGGAATAGGTTAGGTACACGTATTTAATGACTATAACAACCTACTTTTTATTAAACCCAAAGACTCTAGCTTTTGGGATGAGAAATTACTATTTGACAAAAACTTCTGGGAAAAGTAGAAAATAGCATGGCAGAAACTAGACATAGACCAACATCTTATACTATATATCAAAATAAATTCAAAACATGTACAGAATTTAGATATAAAGACTGATTTTATAAGCAATATGGGAGAGCAAGGAGCAGTTTACCTATCAGATTTATGGAAAATGGATTTTTTTTTTGTCCAAACAAGATACAAGTATACAGAGAAGTGAGTCAAATTCATAAGAATATAAGTCACTCCCTAATTGATAAATGGTCAAAGGACATGAATATTCAGCTTTCAGAAGGAGAAATTAAAGCTATCTATAAACATATGAAAAAATGTTCCAAATCAATATTTATTAGAGAACTGCAAATCAAAACATCTCTCAGGTATCATATCATACCTGCCAGACTGACTAACATGACAAAATAGGAAAACTATAAATGCTGGAGAAGATATGAAAAATTAGAGCTCTAATGCATCGTTGGTGGACTTCTGAACTGATCCCACCATTCTGAAGATTAATTTGGAACTTTTCCCAAAATTGCTATAAAAACGTGCATATCGTTTGACCCAGAAATATCACTTCTAGTTCTGTATCCCAAAGAGATCATGAATATGGGAAAAGTACCCACACAAACAAAATATTTGTAGTAGTTCTTTTTGTGGGGGCAAAGAATTGGAAACTGAGGGGATGTCCATCAATTGGGAAATGACTGAAAAAGTGGTGGTGTATTAATGTGATGGAATACTCTTATTGTATAGGAAATATTGAGCAGGTAGACTTCAGAAAAAAACTAGAAAGACTTATATGAACTGATACTGAGTGAAATTAGCAGAACCCAGGAGAACAGTGTATACAATTACAGTCACATTGTGCAATGACTAACTTTCACAGATGCAAGGTAAGAGAATTCTAAAAGGTTAATGATAGAAAAAAACTATCCATATCCAGAAAAAGAATTATGGAGTTTGGGAGGCGGAGCAAAGATGGCGGAGTAGAAACAGCTCGTCCAAGCCACTCTGCCCCCAGATTCTCCCCAAACTATGTAAAAGGGAACTCTGAACAACTTCTGGAGCCCCAGCACCCACAGAAAGCCACAGAGAAGCTAACCTCCCTCTGAGGACAGCCCAGCAGCCCTGCAGGAAGGACCAGCGCAGCGGTCTGGGACCTGGCAGCGTGCAGAGCACAGAGCACAGGAGCCGAGCCGAGCCCAGGTCCGCATGAGCCGAGGTATTAGCCCCAGGGCAGCAGGGCCAGCAGCTGGCTAGAAGAACCCCAGAACACCAGGAGCTGTGGTGACTCCAGAATTATCAACATAGACATGCCTAGGACAAAGTAAGAGGTTAGTATCCTATGGACTTTGGGACTGGTATTTAGAGGATGCGTCGGCTCCCTCCCCTGGGGGCTAGAAGCCACTGAGGAGACACGCCATTTTGTAGTTTTCAGAGGCAGCTCCAGCTCCCAGCCTGCAAATCGTAGGGAATTCCAGCGATCAGTCTTGGGGGTTAATCGCTCTTTCTTTAACCTCCCTGGATCTGGATTGTGATCTAGGGTGGAAGTCATGGGTGGGTTTACAGCTTGCCAGAAACAGAAGTTGCCCCCCACACATTCGGTACGAAAATTCCTCTATCTGGCCTTAAAGCCATAGTGTGGCAACAAGCCCAAAAGTCAAGTAATTAAGTGGCAACATGCCAAGGCAAAGGAAACAGAAAAATGCAACCCTAGACTCCTATTTTGGGGGCATAGAGTGGGAAAAGGACTGTGAGGTCAGAAGTCCTGCTCCAAAAACCCCAGGGGAAAACATGAGCAGATTGCAGGCCATAGAGGACCTTAAGAAGGACTTTAAAAATCAAATAAGAGAAGTGGAGGAAAAATTGGAAAGAGAAATGAGAAGAATGCAGGGAAAGTATGAAATGAGGGTCAACAGCCTGACTGAGGAAAACAACACCTTAAAAAATAGACTGACTCAAATGGCAAAGGAGGCCCAAAAGGGCAATGAGGAGAAGAATGCCTGAAAAAGTAGAATTTGCCAGATGGAAAAAGAATCTCAAAAGTTCACTGAGGAGATCCATTCCTTCAGAGTTAGACTGGAGCAAATGGAAGCTAATGACTTTATGAGAAATCAAGATGCTGTTAAGCAGATCCAAACAAATGAAAGATTAGAAGGCAATATGAAATATCTCATGGGAAAAACCACTGACCTGGAAAATAGATCCAGGAGAGACAATTTAAAAATTATTGGACTACCTGAAAGCCACAATCAAAGAAACAACCTAGAAATCACCCTTCAAGAAATTCTCAAGGAAAATTGCCCTGATGTTTTAGATCCAGAGGGCAAAATAGAGGTTGAAAGAATCCACAGATCACCTCCTGAAAAAGATCCCAAAAAGAAAACTCCCAGGAATATTATAGCCAGGTTCCAGAATCCCCAGATCAAGGAGAAAATACTTCAAGCAGCCAGGAAGAAACAATTTCAATATTGTGGAACAACAATCAGAATAGCCCAGGACCTGGCAGCTTCTACACTGAGGGATCAAAGGGCATGGAATATGATATTCCAGAGGGCAAAAGAACTGAGAGCGAACCCAAGGGTCACCTACCCAGCAAAACTGGGTATTTTTTTCCAGGGGAAAATATGGTCATTCAGTGGAATAGAGGACTTTCAAGCATTCCTGAGGAAAAATCCAGAACTGAGTAGAAAATTTGACATCCAGTCACAAGAAGGAAGAGATGCCTGAGAAGGTAATCAGGGAAAAGAAATCAAAAGGAACTTATCAAAGTTGAACTATTTACATTCCTATATGGAAAAGCAATAACTGTGACTGATCATATCTTTCTCACTATGAAAATAATGGAAGAAGGGGGTGTGGTCTTATGAATACATATGTGAATGTGTGTGTATATGGTTACAGTTATATATGGATAGAGGGCATAGGTTGAATTTGTTGGGAAGGGAGAATACTCAAGGAATGAAATTATGAGGTGAGAGAGGAAAGTGGCAAGAGGAGATGGGGAAAGACAGGGTAGGGTAAACTATCTCATGTAGAAGAAGCAAGGGGAAGTGGTTGCAAGGGAGGAGGAGAATAGGAAGGGAAAAAAAAGGCAAATCCACATTCTCATTGAATTTGGTTCAGGGAGAGAATGACATACATACTAAATGGGATATCTCAACCTGCAGCACAATAGGGGGAAGGGGGATGAGAGGAGGGATGATTGATGGGGGGGCATCCTTGGGTGAGGGGAGGTTGGAAGTACCCACTATAGAAGAGGGACAGGATCATGTAGGGAATGGACCAGGTTGGGGGTGGGATGAGTGGGAGGGAATTATAAGCAGCCTTGTACAATATATCTACTATGACAATGTTTTGCATAGCTAGACATGTACAACATATACTGAATTACTTATCTCCCAAGAGGGAATGGGTGACAAGGGAGGAAGGAAATGGATCTGAAATTCAAGGTAGTAACATCAAATGTTTCAAATATATATAAATACTATTATTAACACTCTTTTGCTTGTAATAGGGAGATAAGATGTGCAGGCATTGGGACACAAAGGCTCACCTTCTTCTAATGGAAAAGTTGATAGGTGTATGGGAGAAGGTATGGGAGAGAGCAGATTGGAGGAAGCAATATCTTGTGGGACTACTATTCTGGGAGGTTGGGTAGGGGAATAATGGGGGGAAAATGATTGTAACTCAAAATCTGGTGGAAATGAATGATGTAAAACAGAAGTTAATAATGCATTTGTTTAAAAAAAAGAATTATGGAGTTTGAATGCAGAGCAAAGCATACTATTTGTTCTCTTTCTCTTCTTTCTTCTTTCTAGTGTTTCATTCCATTTGCTATAATTCTTCTTTATAGCATCATTAATGTGAAAATATTTTGAATATGAATGTATATGTTGAGCCTATATGAGACAGCATGAATCTTGAGCATAGGGGACGTGTAATAGTAATGGAATTTGAAGATCCTCTTGTATTGGCAAGCACTTAGCTCCTTGTTACTTTCTTCTTCTTCTTCTTTTTTTTTTCGGAGGGCAATTGGGGTTGTGACTTGCCTAAACTCACACAGATAGTAAGTGTGTCAAACAACTGAGGCAGGATTTGAACTCAGGTTCTCCTGACTCCAGGGCTGGTGCTCTATTCACTAGAACACCTAGCCTCCCCATCACCTTTTTTCAAGTTCATGATTGTGCCAAGTATTAAGTTCCAGAACTTGTGAATCCCACAGTGGGAGGAACTTCTTGTTGTAACAGGAAGAGGTGGAACAGAGAGGAGCTAATAACTTATATAAAGAAAAGTCCAAGCTAAAGCTTCTGAGAACTTCTGAGCACCAGCCAGAGCTGCCAGGAACAAGAACTGAGAAGTGAGAAGAAAGGAGAATTGGGAGGAAGCATGGCTGTGGTGCCAGTACTTTGTTTGTTTTGATGTTACTTTGTCTGATTCATTTGTTGATAGAAGCCTCAGACCTTGTTGTTTGGTCTATGTTAATTTTACAAGCAGAAAGTGAATTGATGAGGATGCCAGCAACATGAATGAATGTTATTGTGGCTTTGTTAATGTATTTCTTCCCAGGAATAGAAACTATGGGAAGGGGAACTATGGAAGTGGAGAGTCAGCTTTGAGTCAAGATAAAAGATCTCTCCTTGGGTATTTAATGCAAACTGAGAAGATCATGATTTACTACTATTTGACCTTAAGAATTAGATGATTGAGTTAAGGACTTACTAATTAAGGATGATTGAAAACTAATCTCCAGTTAAGAAGAAAGACTTTTTGATTGAAGAGATTAAGACAATGTGACCTAGGGGTGGAAAACTTTTTACCTCTGTACTTTATGTCAATTAAGGAGGCTTGACTCATTAAAAGTGATTGAGTTTAAACATTGTTTAAAACTATGTGACCACTTTGGTGAAAACTACGTGACCAGATAAGTTATTAAGCCATAACATTGTAAATGCTGTACTCGGATTTCTATGAATGTTTTGCCTTAATTTGTTACTGAATAGAATTCACTATAATGTATAATCAGAACCTTGAAAGCTGTTCACAACAGCAATACTCTGGAAAGCTGTTCCTGCTTGACTTTACAGGAGGGGAAAATGGGGAGAGAACTTAAAATTCAAAAACTTGTGGAACTGAATGTTGTAAAATAAAAATAAATTAATAATTTTTTTCAAATGAAATAAAGGGGTGGCTAGGTGGTGCAGTGAATAGAGCACCAGCCCTCTAAACAGGAGGTCTTGAGTTGAAAGCCAGCCTCAGACACTTAACACAAAAACTAGCTATGTGACCTTGGGCAAGTCATTTAACTTCAATTGCCTTCCAAAAAGCAAAA